>JAQPZY010001643.1:6470000-6626718 GCA_029931535.1 Margaritifera margaritifera | reverse complement strand
GCTGGCACACAAGAAAACAAATAATAATGTGGACAAAATGGATGATTACAACATAACCTTCTATGTGATCCAGACCGCAACCTTGACATGAATGTTTGCAATTCCGAAACATGGATGATTACAATATCAGTGGTATATGACCTTGACCTTAATCTATGCAATAACATTATCAAAAAGGTATAGATTCCATGACTGACTGTCGATTCCATGACTTGAGTCATAGCATTTCAGTAATTTCAGAGGATGAATATCTTTGTGATGGTAACTACAATCCAGAGTCTTGAAACCCTAGTGTGTACATTTCATTATTCACCAAAAACACGCCAGTTATATCTAGAGAGTCTCTTGCATGACCTATCTAAGTCCGAAACTTCATGCCATCTTTAATTTAAAGCAGAATCAAAATATGCACAGGATTTTTATGTAATGAAATAATATATTAAACAAAAAAGGCCAAACATTGTTTATAGATATTTGAAAGACTTAATACCACAATACCGGAATCAGTCACATGCACTGAAAGAAATCATGATGTGGATCATAGAGAGAGCCAAAGGATGAAAATGAACTGCAATTATATTCTCTGGCTTAGTAGAACATTTGCGAATCTGCTAAGACCACTCCATTGCAGGCACATCACATTGAGCTCAACATACAAGTAGTATTCTTTCCACGACCAGGGAACAGGAATATAGCCAAACAACTTACAGCCCAATTCGATGTGCAAATCAAGGTCTTTGACGTCCCACGTGGCTAGCTGTTATCACTAGGCACATGGACGCAGGACCAGTCCAGTATAATGTGAATCCTACATGACCTTGACCTGAAATAATTGCAATATCACCTGCTTGAATCACACCTTTTCGAGTTAGTCCTTCACGAATGAGGTGCGCCTCTGAATTTACCTAGCCCTACTCCCTCCATATAAAACTTTCCTGGACGTCGGAGCCCCTCCATAAATTTTAATCCATATATGTACCCGGAATACTTTAATGCCAGAATGTAGGCCACCGTTCTCTAATAATCAAATCCTTCATAAAACTTACACGTAACACAACTGGTATCTACGGCCTAACACCCCTACTCTAAAGCCGCTAACTAAGACAGCCAAGGAGTAGTCGTCATCTTAATTCGCCAAAACCTAACGTGCAATAATAGCTGTCCAGAATAGAGACCAATTCATGCACTAGAGTTGTAACTGCAAATATAAACGCTACACTCATGAATCAGAACAAAATAGACACAATACGCCTCCAGTATGTTTTCCTAATTTTACTTGTAAGCTGAGTTTGCCTTGTACTCTACCCAATGGTCCGGATCGTCCGTAACTGTAAATATCAATGTTTACTGGGTACTGCATAGAGTGGCAATCGTACCTATATCCCTACTCCCACCCCCTACCTCACAGATATGTTACCTCCACCCACAAGTAACCCTTACCCCCCATGAACCCACCCCCTTCCTCCTGTTACCGTTTTAATGACCTATTCTCCAGGGACCTCATAATACATCCCCAATTTTTTTGTCCCTTACATAAATTTCCGTAAAAGTATAAGACCCCGGGCAAAGTTCCATATAATTCATTGTAGGAAAAGCGTTTTTGTGAATGGAAATGACCTGTTCTGCCGCTTATACTGACTGCACAGTTGTAAAAACACAATCAGCAGTGCCTTTGCCCTATAACGTGCACATATATGCATGCTGACTGCACTACGGTCACCAATGCTGTTGTTACACCTATTAAATTTTGCCTTGATAAAAGACTCTGACTCCATGCCATAAAATGTTAATATATTTACAACCTGTGCTTCGAATATACAAACCATAATAACTGTAACTGGCATGTTCTATTTAAGTAGCCAAAGTGCAGAGACATCTCTCTTGTTTAGTTTGAATGTTTGACACTGGTGAGTGCACCCATTAACTTGTATCGTCTCTTTGATATGTAATAGCTTGCCCGCTCTTTATTAACTCTGGTGAATTAGCGCGTAACCAATTTGGATATAAGCCATCACTTTGAATATGGACAACACATAATTGCCACATTCTAACAGACCTACTTATTCACAGGTGTAGCTGTACCACTCTGAGGTCAACAGTCAAAGGTTAAGTTCCGTCCTACTGTTACTAACGATAACAGGCATCGCCCGAGCCTGACATAGACACATAAGAAAGCCATTAGTTATTTACCTTGACCTTTAACCTCTTTGACTCTCCAATATCAGATAGACTTTTTTCTGTATCCCAAGTGTTAGCCATGCAACGTTTAGATTCAGGTCTGTTATGTAGGAGTATCTGGTGATTGTGTGTAGAACCACATTAGGATAATAATGGACTGAGCATGAAGGATCGACTCGTAGAACAAATGCTTTATGACAGACATCAAGTAATTATATTGCTATATCTAGCAGATCCATGTACCTAATACAACTAAATATACCACTTAAAAAAGCTACCCCACCCTCACTGCCTTTCCTCCCTTGACAATATACCTACCACCCAGAAGTAACTCTTCCCTCGAATTTACCCCAAATTCCCAATTTTTATGTCCCTACCTTAACCCTACACTTAACGCTCCAGGGCAGTACCAACTATGCCAACTAGTTAAATGGGTCACCGCAATCCCCTTAGTACCCGCGCTATAACACCAACACATCCACCCCAAAAAATGTCCCTCAACCCAGGAGTAAACCTCTTTATTCCCGATTTTATCACAAACTCCCCAATTTTTTATGTCCCTACATTCTAACCTTTTTTAAAATTAAAACCCCGGGCCGAAGTCCCAAATGCCAAATGCATTTAATAGGTATCTGCAATCCCTCCTTATTAACCCACATATAACCCCACCCTCTTCACCCCAAAAAAACATTCCACTCCACCCAAGAGAAACTTAACCTTTCTATCCCATTTTTACCCAAATCCCCCAATTTTTGTATCTACATTTTACCCTCAATCAAGTGAACACCCACGGCAGTCCCAAATGCCAAATGTTTAATGGGTACTGCAATCCCCCTACCCATCTACCAACACCACTCCCTGCCTGTCAGATAAATATAAACATACAAATTAAATATGCATCAATGTAAATGTGAAAATGTCATACACAAATAAACCAAAATAATCACAAACACACATACACATCAATCATACACATACACATCAAATCATAAGTAAACATCACAGAAGTAACTTTACCCCAAATCCCAATTTTTATGTCCCTACATTAACCCTACAATTATACGCCCCCAGGCAGTCCCAAATGATAAAAGTATTAATGAGTACTGCAATCCCCCTAGTACCACGCCTATAACACACACTCTACCACAAACAAAAACATTCCCTCCACCCAGAATTTTACCCTTTATACCATTTTACCCAAAATCCCCGAATTTTTGTATCTTACATTTACCCTCAAAGGTTTATGTGTCTAGTTTGTTTTTAGGTGAACACCCCAGGCAGTTTCCCCAAATGCCACCTGTTTAATGGGATACTGCAATCCCCCTACCCATCTCAGAACCACCACCCCCTTCCTGCCAGATAAATATAACATATAATTAAATGAATATGCCTCAATGTACAATGGGGAAAAATGTCACACACAAACTAAACACAAATTATAATCAACAAAACGCACATACCACATCAATCATACAAGTAAATCAATCACGCAAAAACTGAAAAGAAGGAGAAAAGAAAGAGGTCTTAACCAATATAATATGCGATCAATGTAAATGGGGGGGAAAATGTCTATACACACAATAAACAAATTACAACTCACAACATCAGTAGTGCTATACTACATTCAATCCATACACATACACATTCAATTCATACAAGTAAACAAATTCACGCCAAAACTCTAGACACAAGAAAAGAAAGGAAAAGTATTAACAAATAAAGTATGCACAAATGGTTAAATGGGGAAATGGAAAATGTCCTTACAAATTACAATCACTAAACACACCAATCATTACACATACCGCGATCATCATAATACAAAATGTTAAACATCACGGCAACCTGTAACAGAAGAGGAACAAGGAAAGATTAACAACATAAATATGCATCGAAATTTGTAAAATGGGAAAAAATGGTCCCTACATGCCAAATACACAAAATATAATCACAACACCACACATACACATCAATCATTAACAAATACACATCAATCATACACTGGTAAACATCAAGCAACACTGACAAGAAGAAAAGGAGAGATTAACAAATAAATATGCATCATATGTGAAATGGGGAGGAATCTAAATGTCATACACTAAATAGAACAAATACAATCACAAAACACATTATTATACAATCCAATATATAACACATCACACATCAAATCACACAACGTAATACATCACTGCAAAATAAAATTTGAAAGAACCTAACAAGAAATCGATTTAACAATACTAAACTAATTCATCAATGTTAAATGGGTGAAAAGGAAAAAGTCATACACAAATAAAAAAATATAATCCACAAACAACCACTTTACACATCAATCATACACATAGACATCAATCATAAACGTAAACATTCACGCAAACTGAATAGAAGAAAACGTAAGATTATGCAAATAAATATGCATAGAATGATAAATGGGATACATGTCATACATAACATACACATAAAAAATAAAAACCAACAATACACTCACACAAACACCGTATAACCCGACATCAACGTCATGCAGCATCAATCATACAAGTAAACAGTCACACAACACTGAAAGTGAAGAAACGAAAGATTAACAAGTAAATATGCATTAATTTTAAATAGGGGAAAATGTCATACACAAATTACACAAGCTAACAAATACAATCACAAACCATCTACTATACACATCAATGATACACATACACATCAATCATACAAGTAAACATCACGCCACACAAACAATGAAAGGAACAAAACGACTTAACAAACAAAATATGCATCTAATGTAAATGGGAAGGAAAATGTCATACAACAAATAAAACAAATATTATCACAAACACACATACACTTCAATCATTACATTTAAAAGATGTAACATAACAAATGATGAACAATGTCAAAAATGGGGAAAACTGTCATTACAAATACAATCACACAACGAGCACCAATCATACACTATACGCATCAATAATTAAAAGTAAACCATCACAACCAAAACTGAAAGATAGAAAAAGATAAGCGATTAACAAGTATAATATGCATAAAATGTAAATGGGAAAAAATGTTTATACACAAATACACAAAATAAACAAATTATATAATCACAAAACACACATACAACACCTCAAATCATACGACATACACATCAATCATACAAGGTAAACATCAAGCAAACTGAAAGAAGTAAAAGAATAGATTATACAAAAACTTTAAATATGCCTACTGGAAATGGGAAAATGTCATACACAAATAAACAAATTACAATCACAAAACAACATTATACACAATGAATGGATACATCATACCACATCAATCCATACAAGTAAGAATTCACGCATATCTGAAAAAAAAGGAAAAGGAAAAAAGAACGATTAACAAATAAATATGAAATATAATGGGAAATGGGAATATGTCATTACACAAATATCACAAATATATCAAATATAATCAGAAACACACATTACACATCAATCAGACACATACACATCAATCATTACAAGTAAACATCACGCCAAACTGAAAGAAAGGAAAAGAACGTTTAACAAATTAAATATGCTATCAATGGAAATGGGAGAGAAGAAAATGTCACATTTTACACAAATATACAAATAAACAAATACAATCACCAATCACAACATACATATCAATGATACACATACACATAAATCATACAAGTAAACATCACGCAAAAATGACAGAACAAAAGAAAGATTCACTCATAAATATGCATCAATAAAATTGGGGAAATGTCGTCATACAAAATAAACAAATATAATCACGAACCAACACATACACATCAAATCATACACATAGACATCAATCATATCAGAAAAACATCACGCAAACTGAAAAAAGAAAAGAAAGATTAACAAATAAATATGCATAAATGTAAATGGGAAAATGTCATACACAAATAAACAAATTAATCACAAACACACATACACATCAATGATACACATACACCATCAATCATTACAAGTAAACATCACGCAAAAATGAGAGAACAAAAGATTGACAAACAAATATGTATCAATGTAAATGGGGGAAAATGTCATACACAATAAAAAATATAATCACAAACACAACATACACATCAATCGTTACACATAACCATAGATCATACAAGTAAACATCACGCAAACTGAAAGAAGAAAAGAAAGATTAACAAATAAATATGCATAAATGGAAATGGGGAAAATGTAATGTCATACACAAAATATGCACAATATACTAACAAACATAATCACCAACACCATACATACTCAATCAGACAAGTAACCATCACGCAAAACTGCCGCAGGAAAAAGACAAAGATTATACAAATAAATATGCATCAATGGAAATTGGGGGGGGAGAAGCAAATGTCATACACAAATACACAAATATAAACAAATACAATCACTACCCACATATACACATGATTGATAACACATACACTACCATCAATTCCATACAAAGTAAGCATCACGCCCAATCTGAAAAAAAAAAGAAAAGAAAGATTAACAATCTATATGCATCAATGTGTAATTGGGAAACACTGTCAAACACAAAATAAACAAAATACAATCACAAACCACAGATAATCATCAATCATACGCATACACATCAATCATACAAGTAAACATTACGCAAAACTGAAAGAAGAAAAGAAATATTTTACAAATAAATATGCTACTAAATGTAAATTGGGGAAATAATGTCATAAAAATACAATCACAAACACACCAATCGTACACATACACATCAAACATACAAGTAAACATCACGCAAACTGAAAGAAGAAAAGAAAGATTAACAAATAAATATGCATCAATGTAAATGGGAAAATGTCACACAAATACACAAATATAATCACAAACACATATACACATCAATGATACACATACACATCAATCATACAAGTAAACATCACGCAAAAAATGAAAGATGAAAGGAAAGATAAACAAATAAATATGCATCAATGTAAATGGAAATATGTCATACACAAATACACAAATAAACAAATACAATCACACACACACACACCTCAATCATACGAGGTAAACCATCACGCAAACTGAAAGAAGAAAAGAAAGATTAACAAATAAATATGCATAAATGGAAATGGGAAAATGTGATACACAAATACACAAACAAACAAATACAATCACAGCACAGACACAGATACACATCAATCATACACATACACATCAATCATAAAAGTAAACATCACACAAAAATGAAAGACAAAAGAAAGATGACGATCTCGATGATGACGATTCCATGATGACAATCTTGATGATGACGAACTCGAAGATAACGAAGTTGACGATCTCGAAGATGACGATCTCTATGATAACGACGTTGACGATCTCGAAGATAACGACGTTGATAATCTAGATGATGATGATCTCGATGATAACGACGTTGACGAATCTCGAAGAGGACGATCTCGATGATGACGACGTAGGCGATCTAGATGATAACTATCTCCATGATGACGATTCCACGATGAGAAACTTGATGATAAATATCTCGATGAAAACGACGTTGACGATCTCGAAGATGACGATCTCTATGATGACGACGTTGACCATCTCGAAGATGACGATCTAGATGACAACTATCTCGATGATGAGATGACGATTCCATCATGACAATCTTGAATATCTCGATGATAACGACGTAGACGATCTCGAAGATGACGATCTCTATGATGACGACGTTGACGATCTCGATGATGACTACGCAGACGATCTAGATGATAACTATCTCGATGATTGACGATTCCATGATGACATCTTAATGAAGATCTCGATGATAACGAATTTGATGATCGCGGCGATGACGATCTCTATGATGACGACAGTTGGCGATCTCCAAGATGACGATCTCGAAATATGACGATCTCTATGATGACGTACGTTGACGATCTCCAAGATGAAGACGTAGACGATCTAGATCATAAACTATCTCGATGATGGACCGGATTCCATGATAGACAACCTTGATGATGAAAATCTCGATGATAACAACGTTTCCGATCTCGAAGATGACGATCTTCTTTGATGACAACGTTGACGATCTCGATGATGACGAACGTAGACGATCTAGACGATAACTAGCTCGATGATGACGATTCAATGATGACAATCTTGATGATGAAGATCTCGATGATAACGACGTTGACGATCTCGAAGAGGAAGACGTTCTCGATCTCGAAGACGACGATCTCGATGATGACGACGTAGACGATCTAGATTATAATTATCTCGATGATGACGATCTCGATGATGAAGACGTAGACGATCTAGATAATAACACTAACTACATGATGACGATCCATGATGACAATCTTGTTGATGAAGATCTCGATGAAACCACGTTGACGATCTCGAAGATGACGACCTCAATGATGACGACGTTGACCGATCTCGAAGATGATGATCTCGATGATGTGGACGTAGCGATCTAGATGATAACTATCTCGATGATGACGATTCCATGATGACCAATCTCGAAAATGACGATCTCAATGATAACAACGTTGACGATCTCGTCTCGAAGATGAAGATCTCGATGATGACGACCTAGACGATCTACATGAAAACTATCTCGATGATGCGATTCCCTGATGACTTTCTTGATGATGTAGAACTCTCGATGATAACGACCTTGACGATCTCTATGAGGATGACATAGACGATCTAGATGATCACTATCTCGATGATGACGATTCCATGATGATAATCTTGTTGCTAAAGATCTCGATGAATAACGACCGTTGACGATCTAGATGATGACGACGAAGACGATTAAGATGATAACTATCTCGATGATGACGATTCCACGATGACAATCTTGATGATGAAGATAATGATGATAACGACGTTGACGATCTCGATAGTGACGACGTAGACGACCTAGATGATAACTATCTCGATGATGACGATTAAATGATGATAATCTTGATGAGATGATGAAGATCTCGATGATAACGACGTTGACCGATCTCTATGCTGTGCTGACGGACAGATGGCGATCTCGAAGATGAAGATCTACATGGATAACGGACGTTGGACCGTTCTTGGAAAGATTGGGACGATCTCTATGATTGAACGGACCATTGTCGATCTCGATTATGACGATCTCGAATCGATGACGACGTAAGACGATCTAGATGATAACTATCGCGATGATGGACCGAATTCCATGAATGACAATCTTGATGATGAAGAATCTCGATGATAACGATCGTTGACGATCGTCGAAGATGACGATCTCTATTGATGACGAACAGTGATGACGATTCTCAAAGATGACGATCTCGATGATAAACGGGACCGTTTAACGATATCGAAGATGACGATCTCTATGATGACGTTGCCGTTGCTCGAGGATGGACGAAACTATGATGACGACCGTAGACGATCTTAGATGATAACCTATCTCGATGGATGACGATTCCATGATGACAATTCTTGATGATAAAGACTCTCGATGATAACCCGACGTGTTAGCGCACGATAATGACGTCGTAGACGATCTAGATGATAACTACCTCGATGATGACGATTTCATGATGACAATCTTGATGATGTAGATCTCGATGTAACGACCTTGACGACTCGAAGGATGACGATCTCTATGAGGATGACGTAAGACGATCTAGATGATCACTATCTCGATGATGACGATTCCATGATGACAATCTTGATGATAAAGATGTCGAGGAAAACGACCGCTGACGATCTCGAAGATGACGATCTCGATGATGACGAGGTAGACGATATCGATGATATCTATCTCAATGATGACGATTCCATGATGACAATCTTAATGATGAAGATCTCTATGATAACGACGTTGACGATCTCGATAATGACGACGTTGACGATCTAGGTGATAACTATCTCGATGATCGACGATTTTATGATGACAATCTTGATGATGAAGGTCTCAATGATAAGAAACGTTGACGATCTCGAAGAGAAGATGACGATCTCTATGATGACGACGTTGACGATCTCGAAGATGGCGATCTCAATCATGACGACGTAGACGATGTAGATGATAACTATCTCGATGATGACGATTTCATGATGACAATCCTGATGAAGATCTCGATGATAACCGACGTTGACGATCTCGAAGATGACCATTTCTAATGATGACGACGTTGACGATCTCGAAGATGACGATCTCGATGATGACGACGTAGACGATCTAGATTATAACTCTCTCGATGATGACGATCCATGATGACAATCTTGATGATGAAGGTCTCTTATGATAACAGACCGTTGACAATCTGCGAAGATGATCGATCTCTAATTACCGACACCGACGTTTGACGATCTCGCAAGGATTGACGCTTCTCTGATGACGACGTTTGACCCATCTCGAAAATGATGCTCGATGATGACGGACGTAGACGATCTAGGATGATTATCTAGGGTTGATGACGATTCCATCAATTGGATGACAATCTTGATGATGATTGATCTCGATGGATAACGACGTTGACTAACTCGAAGATGACGATCTCTATGTGATGGACCGACATTTCGACGATCTCTATTATGATAGACGACGTAGGACGATCTAGATGATAACTATCTCGATGGGAATGACGATTCCATAATGATCACTTCTTGATGAAGATCTCGATTGGATAACGACGTTTGACGATTCTCCGAAGGATGACCATCTCTATGATGGACGACGTTGACGATCTCGAAGAGATGAAACGGATCTCGATGATGACGAAGTAGACGATCTAAGGATTATAACTATCTCGATTGAGTGACGATTCCATGATGGACAATCTTTGATTGATGAAGAACCGTCTCTATGATAACGACGTTGACAATCTCGGAAGATGACGATCTCTAAGATAGACGACGTTGACGAATCGAAGATTGGACTGATCTCTGGATGACGACACAGTCTAGATGATAACTTTATGCTCGATGATGACGATTCCATGGATGACCAATCTTGAATGAAGATCTCGAATGTTCAACGACGATGGACGATCTCGATGATGACGATCTCGACAATGACGACAGTAGACGATCTAGATGATTAACTATCTCGATCATGAGGGATGATCTAAGATGATGATGACAGTCGCAGGTAGTACCGTCTACTTACTGGTCGCAGGCAATGCCTGAACCTGACTCGATGATGACGATGATCTGACATGATGATCTCGATGATGATGATGATGGATGAAGTACAAGTTGAACTATAGGTAGAAAAAGATGTACAAGTAGAACTATAGGAAGAAAAAGAACTCCATGTCAGAAGTGACCCATGGAGAAAAAATTGACGATCTCGACGAAGATGATGATGATGATAATGAAGATGAAGATGATCATCTCGATGATGATGATGACGATGATGATGATGATGATGATGATGATGATGATTATAATGATGGAGGAGGATCATGATGATGATGGATGATGTTCATGTAGTACCGTTCTACTTACGGTAGCAGTCAATGCTGACCTGACTCGATGATGATGACCGATGAATGATCTCGATGATTAAGATGATCTCGATGATGATGATGAGAAGATGATGAGAAAATGACAGTCGCGAGGTAAGTACCGTCTACTTACGGTAGCAGGAAAGCCTGACACCTGACTCGATGATGATGATGATGACTGATGAATGGATGTTGATGATGATGAAGATGATGATGATGATGATCTAAATGATGATGATGATGATGATGATGATGATGATGGGATGATGTTCAAGTAGAACTATAGGTAGAAACAAAACTCATGTCAGAAGTGACCATGGAGAAAAAAATTGACGATCTCGATGAAGATGATGATGCTAATGATGATGATGATGATGATGATGTCGAAGATGAAGATGATGACAGTCGCAGGTAGTACCGTCTACTTACGGTAGCAGGCAATGCCTGACCTGACTCGATGATGATGATCACTGATGAAGGATGATGATGATGATGATGATGATCTCGATGATGATGATGATGATGGATGATGGATGATGTTCAAGTAGAACTATAGGTAGAAAAAAAAACCCATGTCAGAAGTGACCATGGAGAAAAAATTGACGATTTCGACGAAGATGATGATGATGATGATGATGACAGTCGCAGGTAGTACCGTCTACTTACGGTAGTAGGCAATGTCTGACCTGACTCGATGATGACTGATGATGATGATGGAATTTTGATGACGATGATGATGATAATGATCTCGATGATGATGATGACCTAAATGATGATGATGATGATGAAGGATGATGTTCAAGTAGAACTATAGGTAGAAAAAAACTCCATGTCAGAAGTGACCATGGAGAAAAAATTGACGATCTCGACGAAGATGATGATGATGAAGATGAAGATGATGATCTCGATGATGACAGTCGCAGGTAGTACCGTCTACTTACGGTAGCAGTCAATTCCTGACCTGACTCCATCATGATGATGATGACGATGAATGATGATTGATGATGATGATGATGATGATGATGATCTCGATAATGATGATCTAAATGATGATGATGATGATGACTGATGATGCTGATAGATGATGATGATGACGACGACGATGATGATCTCGATGATGAAGATGATCTCGATGATGATAATGATCTAAATGATGATGATGATGACAGTCGCAGGTAGTACCGTCTACTTACGGTAGCAGGCAATGCCTGACCTGACTCGATGATGATGATGATGATGACGATGATGAAGATGATCTAAATGATGATGATCTCGATGATGAAGATTATCTCGATAATGATGATGATCTAAATGATAATGATGATGATGATGGATGATGTTAAAGTAGAACATTAGGTAGAAAAAAAACTCCATGTCAGAAGTTTCCATGGAGAAAAAATTGACGATCTCGACGAAGATGCTGCTGCTGCTGCTGATGATGATGATGTAGATGAAGATGATGAAGATGGAGATGAAGATGATGATGACAGTCGCAGGTAGTACCGTCTACTTACGGTAGCAGGCAATGCCTGACCTGACTCGATGATAATGACTGATGATGGATGATGATGATGATGGATGATGGATGATGATGATCTCGATGATGAAGATGATCTCGATGATGATGATCTAAATGATGATTTAAATGATGATGATGATGATGATGACAGTCGCAGGTAGTACCGTCTACTTACGGTAGTAGGCAATGCCTGACCTGACTCGATGATGACGATGATGATGATGACTGATGATGATGATGATGATGATGACCTCAATGATGATGATGATGATGATGATGGAGGAGGATCATGATGATGATGGATGATGTTCAAGTAGAACTATAGGTAGAAAAAAAACTCCATGTCAGAAGTGACCATGGAGAAAAATTTGACGATCTCGACGAAGATGATGATGCTCCTGCTGATGATGATGAAGATGATCTCGATGATGATGATCTAAATGATGATGATGATGATCTCGATGATGAAGATGATCTCGATGATGATGATCTAAATGATGATGATGATGATGATGGTGATCTTGATGATGATGATGATAATGGATAGATGGATAATGATGATGATTGATGGATGATGATGACGATGATGATGAAGATTGATGGATGATAATGATGAAGGATGATGATGATGGATGATGTATGATGATGATGACAAATGATTATGATGATGACTATGATGATGGATGATGATGATGATGATGATTATGATGATGGATGATGATGATGATGATGGAGTACAACAATAACAACAACAAAAAAACTCCATCTCAGTAGTGACCATGCAGTAAAAATTGCCTATCTCGATGATGACGATCACGATGTTGACGATCCTGATAATGACGATGATAATGATGATGATGAATGATGGTGATGATGACGGATGATGACGATGATGATGGCTGCTGCTGATGATGATAATGCTAATGATGATAACGGATGGATGGATGGATTGAGGAGGAGCAGGAGAAGAATTTCGACAATGATGATAATGGGGATCTTGACGAAATTCATGATGATGGATGATGATGATAACGACGTTGAGGATCTCGATGATGACGATCTTGATGATGAAAGTCGCAGGCAGTACCATCTACTTCTACTTACGGTATCAGGCAATGCCTGACCTGACTCCCTGATGGATGATGATGATGATGATGACGGATGACGATGATGGATGATGATGATGATGATGATGATGATGAAGATGAAGAAGAAGATAAATATAAAGAAGAAGAAGATAAAGATAAAGAAGATGATGATGGATGATTATGATGATGATGGATCATGATGGAAGATGATGATGATGGATGATGATGATGATGGATGATGGATGAAGATCATTATGATGATGATGATGGATGAAAATGGATGAAGATCATGATGATGGAAAAAGATGATGGATGATGAAGTTGGATGATGATCATGATCATGATGATGGACAATGAAGAAGATGAAGATGAAAAACAAGAAGATGAAGATGAAGAACAAGAAGAAGATGATGATGATGATGACTGCAGATATTTGTAATGGGAGTCTTGTGTAGTATTATAACTGCAGCTGTTTGTAATGGGGGTCTTGTGCAGTATTATAACCACTGCTATTTGTAATGGGAGTCATATGCAGTATTCTAACTGCAGTCTTTTGTATTGGGAGTCTTGTGCAGTCTTATAACAACTGCAACTATTTGTAATGGGAGATCTTGCACCATATTATTCTAACTGCAGCCATTTCTAATGGGAGTCTTGTACATTATTCTAAAAACCACATCTATTTGTCATGCGAGTCAACTGTAGCATTATAACTGCAACTATTTGTAATAGAAGTTTTGCGCAGCATTCTAACTGCAGCTATTTGTAATGGGAGTCATGTGCAGTCTTATAAAAACTGCATCAAAACTAGCTATTTGTAATGGGAGCCATGTGCAGTATTGTAACTGCAGCTATTTGTAATGGGAGTTATGTGCAGCATTATAACAACTGTAGCTATTTGTAACGGGAGTCATATGCAGTCTTATAACAACCACAACTATTTGTAATGGGAGTCTTGTGTAGTATTACAAAACTGCAGCTATTGGTAATGGGTGGTTTTGTGCAGTATTATAAAAACTACAGCTATTTCTAATGGGAGGTCAATCACCACATTATAACAAATGCAAGTATTTGTAATGGGAGTTTTGTGCAGTACTATAATAAATGCAGCTATTAGTAATGGCAGGTCTTTTGCAGTATTACAACAACAAGACCTGTAAGTATTGGGAGTATTGTGCCTTGCATAGCACCTGTGCATACCACCAAACCATGTCATGCAACAAATGCAAAAACAGATTAGATATAACTTGAACTATTCAACACATTTTCCCTTATATCTTGTGCTGATAATAATAATGATGAATGATGATGATAATGGATAGATGGATGGATGATGATGATGACGATGATGATAATGGATGATTATAATAATTATGATTGATGGATGATGATGATGATGATGATGACTGTGATGATGATGATTGATGGATGATAATGATAATGATAATGATGAATGATGATGATAATCGATAGATGGATGATGATGATTATGATGATTGATGGATGATGATGATTGATGGATGATAATGATGAATGATGATGATAATGGATGATGATGATGGATTATGATGATTCCTGTCCAACTATGCAACTTCCTGTCCATGGAACAGAGAGAACTGCACACACTACAAACTACACTGAACCTTCAGCAATACGTCATATTGACCAAGAAACCGAACAAATGTGACACAACACAAGCAATTCAACCTGAAACATTTGACAACACTACCTTGCTGGGAACCTCAGTGTACCACCACTTTTGCAGTATTATAGCTGCAGATATTTGTAATGAGAGTCTTGTGCTGTATGATAACTGCAGCTACTTTTACCACACGTTTAGTCCTGTATTTTAACAACAGGCATATTCAAGGGATGTCTTGTGCAATATTATATTTGTTGATTGTGATACCTATGTCTTGCCATGCTGACTGTGATACCCATGTCTTGCCATGCTATTGTGATACCTATGTCTTGCCATGCTATTGTGATGCCTATGTCTTGCCATGCCATTACAATGATACCCATGTCTTGCCATGCTGATTTTGATACCCATGTCTTGCCATGCTGATTGTGATACCTATGCCTTGCCATGCTGATTGTGATACCTATGTCTTGCCATGCTGATTGTGATACCCATGTCTTGCCATGCCATTACAATGATACCCATGTCCTGCCATGATGATTGTGATACCTATGTCTTGCCATGCTGACTGTGATACCCATGTCTTACCATACCATTACAATGATACCCATGTCTTGCCATGCTGATTGTGATACCCATGTCCTGCCATGCTGATTGTGATACCTATGTCTTGCCATGCTGATTGTGATACCTATTTCTTGCCATGCTATTGTGATACCTATGTCTTGCCATGCTATTGTGATGCCTATGTCTTGTCATGCTGACTGTGATACCTATGTCTTGCCATGCTGATTGTGATACCGATGTCTTGCCATGTCATTACAATGATACCCATGTCTTGCCATGCTGATTGTGATACCCATGTCCTGCCATGCTGATTGTGATACATATGTCTTGCCATGGTGATTGTGATACCTATGTCTTGCCATGCTGATTGTGATACCCATGTCTTGCCATACCATTACAATGATACCCATGTCTTGCCATGCTGATTGTGATACCCATGTCCTGCCATGCTGATTGTGATACCTATGTCTTGCCATGCTGATTGTGATACCTATGTCTTGCCATGCTGACTGTGATACCCATGTCTTGTCATGCTATTGTGATACCTATGTCTTGCCATGCTATTGTGATGCCTATGTCTTGCCATGCTGACTGTGATACCCATGTCTTGCCATGCTGACTGTGATACCCATGTCTTGTCATGCTATTGTGATACCTATGTCTTGCCATGCTATTGTGATGCCTATGTCTGGCCATGCCATTACAATGATACCCATGTCTTGCCATGCTGATTTTGATACCCATGTCTTGCCATGCTGATTGTGATACCTATGTCTTGCCATGCTGATTGTGATACCTATGTCTTGCCATGCTGATTGTGATACCCATGTCTTGCCATGCCATTACAATGATACCCATGTCTTGCCATGCTGATTGTGATACCCATGTCCTGCCATGCTGATTGTGATACATATGTCTTGCCATGCTGATTGTGATACCTATGTCTTGCCATGCTGATTGTGATACCCATGTCTTGCCATACCATTACAATGATACCCATGTCTTGCCATGCTGATTGTGATACCTATGTCTTGCCATGCTGATTGTGATACCTATGTCTTGCCATGCTGACTGTGATACCCATGTCTTGCCATGCTATTGTGATACCTATGTCTTGCCATGCTATTGTGATACCTATGTCTTGCCATGCTATTGTGATACCTATGTCTTGAGGAGGAATGTATTCAACGGAGAAATATTTTCAACATACCCTTCTCTTTCCATGAGGGCTGGAGTCTAGAGGTAGCAGAATTGATTTCCTAATATTAATGTGAGGAGGAATGTATTCAACGGAGAAATATTTTCAATATATTCTTCTCTTTCTGTGAGGGCTGGAGTCGAGAGGTAGCAGAATTTATTTCCTAATATTAATGTGAGGAGAAATGTATTTAATGGAGAAATATTTTCAACATACCCTTCTCTTTCTGTGAGGGCTGGAGTTGAGGCAGCAGAATTTATTTCCTAATAATAATATGTGACGAGGAATGAATTCAACAGAGAAATATTTTCAACATACCCTTCCTACCTAGAAAAAATTGCAAACTTGGACATTTCTAAGCACAACTCATTAAAATGTATTGAAAAATATGCAATTATTGATGAACACTCATTTATTCACTATGAAAACCATCACAACCAAATTTAAAAAAAAAGGTTAATTCCACACAGAACTGATCGTAATAAAATATGTACATCTCACCAAGACACATGGCATCCTTACATCCTACCACAACACATGGAATCCTGGCATCTTCCCTGGTCACATGGAATCCTGGCATCTCACTGGGACATCTCTGGAACATCTCATCTGGACACATGGAATCCTAAAATCACGCAGTAAAATCTTTAAGAAAGATTCATGCATTAATACTGATCTAAAGTTTCATTTTTGGGTAAGCAAATAATGCAGAAAATATACAACTTTCAAATACTTTAATATAATATCTAGCCATTCTTGAGGGCTATGCCACCATTACCAGCATGCAAGTCACTGTACCTATGTTTAATCATTCACAAGCAATACAAAAGGCATATATTATTTTGTGAAGTTCTGATTATGAATCCTGGCATTTGCAGGTCTGTGAAGCTGAACATAGGTTTGTGGAACCAATTAAACAATGTCATGCATTCCTCACAAGAACTGTTGGATTTTAGAAGATAATGCAAGTCTTGTGCAGTATTATAACACCTGCAGCAATTTGTAATGGGATGTCTTCTGCAGTATTATAACAACTGCAGCATAATGGGAGATCCTGTGCATTACTATAACACCTGCAGCTATCTGGGTGAAAATAAATTTCTTTCTTATGATTATGAACACAATGTATTAAAACTACATGCTAATGTTATTTATAATTGAACGACC
Organism: Margaritifera margaritifera; assembly: GCA_029931535.1. Classification (NCBI taxonomy): domain Eukaryota; kingdom Metazoa; phylum Mollusca; class Bivalvia; order Unionida; family Margaritiferidae; genus Margaritifera; species Margaritifera margaritifera. Next base: position 6,607,902 of record JAQPZY010001643.1, on the reverse strand, counting down.
TGCATTTCACAGTGTATGAAAATCGAGTCTCACATCTAAACATCAGTATCAGTGGGTCAGGAACAAACAACAGAAAATGCCAAGAATGTTTGTAAATTCAAACAAAGCAAGAACTTCATGCAAGTGCTCATTTCAAATGAAATTTATAAAACAGGTTGAATAATTTGTATCTTTTTTGCAAAATTTAACAAGCTCAAGATTTAAATTATTGAACAAGCTTCATACATTTCATCTGAGAAAAGCACAAATGTAAATATCCTATTAATTACATTTAGAACAGGATTAGTTTTTGTTCAATGAAAAGTCAAAAGTATTGTTCTGAAATATTACCATGCAAAACAAAGCTGTAGACTTTCTTGCTGCTATATATATCTGTGACTACCTTATCTGAAACTTGAGCAATATGGGAATCCTGCAAAGTTGTATAGCATCATGGACCTTTGTCCCAATGTTAATTGTTGAAATCGAGGTCTCAGGCATCCTCAGATAGTGCTTGGATCATGTTAAGTTCACTCCCCAGTTTTAGCAAGTGCACAGTGGTCTTTCATTCATGGTCACTGCTTTTCTCAAGATTCTCTGGTTTCCACGGCACCAAAGACTACCTCCTCATACTAACATCCGAGCCATAAAAAGTGTATGTGGCATTATTTGTAATAAATTGTTGTACAGTTACAAAATTAAACTAACAATGTGTTGATGGAACACAGATTCCCAACCTAAAACTGACTTCAATTCACAGTCTAACAAAGGTGTGATGGACAGATGGGCAGACATTTATGAACAGATGGATAGGTAACAAAGTAAACTAAATGTATAAGCCCCTGCTACTGCCATAGTGGGGCACAATAAGGGTTGTACAGAACAGTGACTCACCTGCAACCAATGCAATGGTGTATCCCCTTGTTTCTGAAAACACCAACACAAAACTGGATCAGCTAGAATTGTACAGCCATCATCCAAAGCATGACTGACCCTGAAAGAGACAGAAGTGAATCAGCATGATGGGACACGTATGATCTGTATTAACAAACATGTTGAAATGTGGAACGATATCATCCATCGTCACAGCAATCAAAACAGATGTGAGACCCGATTTCCAAATTGCTAGTGAAAGAAAATGGGGACTTGCTTGGAAGCATACCATGATGTGTAAAACTGCAGTTTCAAGTAGTCAGACTACAAGCTGTGTGAAGAGATAAAAACAAATAAACATGGGGCAAATCCTGCTGCTGTAAATATGTTTCAAGCTCAACTGCGGGATACACCAATGGCCAACACCAGGGCTACAGTACAGCTCACAATTTTTGATAACCCCACACTTCGCTGTGGGTGACTTAATCCCCTCCACTTTAGCTCTTTGGTGGAGGGATAAATACCTACAAATCACTGCCGTGCCTCGGCAGGCACACTGACATCAACTCCACTGTGGATGGGGGCTGGTCGACATTTCTGACTGACATCTGAACAGCCAATGAATGAAGACCACCTATGGAAAGACTGAAACCTCAACAGTGATTTACAACCAGATACCATTAGAAGAATCAGTCTTTATTTCGATCATATATTTGGACAATTAAAAAATAATGTCAAAAGTCTTGTATATGCAGTACACATTACTGTTTATTAAAGGTTGATCGGCTTCTTTTGCAATAAGTTTATGCTTTCAATTTATTAAAAGAAATATGAACAAACTTATGCACGAACTTGACGAGAAACACACTTTGCTGAGATTCTCAAACAGCATACATTTATCATTTTGTTCCAAAGGAAAGTAATTCTCTGATATGGACAATTAAAATACAAACTGACATTGACTTCTGCTTTAAAAAAAACAACAAACAAACCTTAAAACATTGAATTTACACTGAAATGCAAACCGCGTGCGTACCGCTGGTAGATTCACAGGTATGCATGGATGAGAATGGCATATGAGCAGATGCTACATCTGTCTGTAATCTGCATACAGAAAATATAACCAATATGACAATTCGCATACAAGGGCACCACCCTACCACTGACAGACCTTCTAAAGATGAAAAGACCATCAAGTTGATACGTGTATTGATAATTTATCGTATCATAGGCTGTGTATCATGAATCATATCAATCTGCGGCACAGGTGTATCGTTTAACCCCTAGCCATAAGATTTTCAAGATGGTGTTCATACTGAATGTCAGATCAGCACAATTTTCCTTCAAGCCCAACTAGACCTCATAAGATGACTTTTTGTGAAAACCTGTGCTGACCATCCATTCAGGATTAACATTAAGAACATTTTCAATACAGCTGCCAAAAAGTCCATACTAGACATCAGATTGACAACATTTGTGACCAACTAAATATGACAAGAAGTCATTTAGTGAAACCCCATTCTGATATGACCATCCACTGTCTGCCATAATGGAGGTCCAAGCAGTACCAGTTTCATTTAGGACCATGTAGAAATCACAAGTCTTCTGCTGAAAACCCCGTATTGATACAACTTTCCATTCACCAGGAGTTTTGATAAAAAGATTTTCAAGATACTGGATATCAGGTCGGCACCATTTTCATTTAGTACCAACTAGACATCATAAGAAGTTTTTTTCGTGTGAAAACCACATGTTGCTGTGACCAATCATTTAGGAGGAGTAGCAATAAGATTTTCAAGATGGGCACTGTAGCTACCATATTGGATGCCCAAGCAGTACCATTTTCATTTAGGACCAACTAGACACAGATGAATCTGTATGTAAAGTTTCATGGCATTTCTCCAGTAGATATGCGAACTGATGGATTGAAGGATGATGCATGTCAGACAACAGGCCATCACATAAGCTCTTCTGGCCTATGACCAGCAGAGCTAATAAACTATAAAATATACATGTACAAGTAAATCCATGTTTGCAAAGCAAACAAAGCATTTAACTGTGCAAAAATCTATTGTAGGATAGGATGATTTCCAAGGACAAAACACAAGAAAGTTTTTTCTTTTTTTCTTTGTCTATTATATATTCAATAAACCAGTTCTCTCAACAGAATTTCAAAACATGGGTCCATGGAAGCCCCAAGTACAATTTTAGAGAATCAGTATGTATGTATGTAGTGCTTTATGGTACCTCGGCACCAAAGTGGCTATTCAATGCCAACAAAAAAGAATCAAATCATCCAATTGAAGAATCAAGTTTTAATTTTCAGGAGTCAAACACATTTTTTCATGCTATATACAGGTGTAACATTGAGGCACCAGAGCTGAGCAATTTTTTTTTCATCCACTTGTCCATTACAAGTATAATTTAGTAAACTCATTTTATCCACATAGTAAATATCACCATGCTCAACTACTTCTAAAGAGATCATAACATCCTTTCTGTCTCTTAAATGTGAAGAGAGAGTTCTTTAATGAGCATAATTGTTTTGCTTCTAATGGATGTGGAAGTTAATCCTCTAAATAATCAGTTAAAAATTAAAGAATCATCACTGCCATCTAATCAGTTCATAAAGGGAACCAACACTAACGTCAGTCAAGTGCCTTTCATTAATTTAATTGGATCGATCCGCTGGATTAAAATCATAGGGCGAGTCATTCATGAGGATCTGATTTAAGTAAACACAAGGAAGCCATTTAAAACACTGCTAAAATTAATCATACCAACTTTGTTTTGTCTCATGTGTTTCGAGTGGCCAATAATTTAGTCGCTTAGCCCAATATGCAGTCAAGTGGTATAATAACATGCGCACAATTAAGCAAGAGTTATCAATGACCAATGGTAGGTGTGATACTGGCTGTAAATGAATACACGAATAGGGGTAGAATCAAGCTTAAAGTACACCTGGATGGCATGCACAGTCAGACAAAGGTAGATAAAGTGATTATGGCATGAAAATCGGCACTTGCCTGACTTTTTTAAAAATAGGCAAAAAGCACTTGGAAAATTGTACTTGTCCGACTTCGAAAATGAGGTCGGGCTATGGGATTTGCTCAGTCATGGGCACAAATTCTTCTTGCAAATAAAAAACAAAAACCTGCTAAAAAATAAGAATGATATAGTGCATATTTTTAATGTATAGTCAAACCTTCCTGAACAGTCACCTTTATTTGGCAGTCACCTGGTTTCAACAACCATTCCAACTATTCTCTGTACAAGCATGGAACTAAATACAGGGAATGGAAATCACAGCCTATCTCAAAAGGATTATATAGGCACTTGAGAGCATCCCGAGAATTCCTGCAATGAGCAAGACTTGGTGAAAAACATCTGTTGATGAATGTCCATAAAAAGGAGATCCTTTGCGGATTTTTAAAAAAAAAACTTTAACAGGAAAAAAAAGTTTAGCAATTTTTGGTTTTGAAAGCAAATGTAGATCTTAGGCTTGTGCCACTTTGCTTAGCAAATCCTTGACAAATATTAATGATTTTATTTGACTAATTTTTTTTTTTTTTTAAATTGAAAATAAAAATTATTTTGGTTTTAAAATAAAGATAAATACCCAAATTTTTCACTTTAGCAATTTCTTCCCTTCAGCCCCCTCCCCTAGTAGTAGGTGCCATGAAATCCACCCCAAACTGTTTCATAGAACCTAGGAATAAAGAACAGTCGACATTCAATGAGTGTACAGATGTATACCTGTGTAGATGCTGATGCCGACACAATGGGTAGTACAACAGCACAACTCTACTTCACAGAGCTAACAACTTAACACAAGCCTTTCAAATGTGAAATGTACTTCACAATAACTTCATTTTGTTGTAAGGGTATTGTACTAATAGGGTACAATTACCTAGTTCAACAATTCTGGCATAAACAGTGCTTGACAGTAAAACTAACGCAGTGAAACATGCAATATGGATCACAGTGATCTACTTTTGTGATGAAGGTTTAGTACTTAAGATACATCCTCACTTCATGAATGTTGAGATAACAATGTGTGTTGGGTACCAAAAACTTTTTTGGTCATGAGCCAAATGCAAAAACGTTCCCAAAGCCAGTAAAGTGTAACATGTAGGTCACAATGACCTTTTGTGGTAAGTATATGGTACTAATAGAGATGCATACTCATCTAGTGTGATGATACTAACATAAACAGAGTTTGAGATAAACTTGAAACAACACTTATTTCTTTATTTATTTCTCTTTTACATTAACGACCTGCCACTGTATACAGAAAACACTGAAAGTGATATGTATGCAGATGATGCAACATTCCACACATCGAATCAAAACAGTAACACAATCCAACAACAGCTTCAGTATAATTTTAATCACATCAGTAAAATGTGTCAAGACAATGAAATGTATATCAATACCAAAAATACCACTGCAATGCTAGTAGGAACATCAGTAAATTGTGTCAAGACAATGGAATGTACGTAAATACCAAAAGACAACCGCAATGCTAGTAGGTACATCAGTAAATGGTGTAAAGACAATGGAATGTATAGAAATACCAAAAAGACCAGTGCAATATTACTAGGAACATCAACAGATTATCCATGCAAAACCCCATTCGATTGTCTGTAAATGATGAATATATATCTAATATAGAATGCCATAAGCTCCTAGGAGTACATGTTGATGATAAACTAACTTGGAATCATCACACAGATCATGTCTGTAACATTATAGTCTCCAAACTAACACTACTGCACAGACTTAAGAAATATCTACCAATGCATGCAAGGAAACTATTATATTCAACTTGCATATTACCTATTATGGACCACTGTTGCATAGTATTGGGCTCATGCACACAAACTAATATTAATTGTATAATCAAACTTCAAAAGTGTGCAGCTAGAATTTGTACTAGATGTCGATCCAATGACACCATCGCAGCTGACATGTTTAATACCAAACATACATTTGTGTATATTGACAACCTTAGACACCATCGACAACCTTAGACACCAAGTATGTACTATACTAACTTGGGTGATATTCTAAGCACACTAAATGGTAATATTGATAGATGATCAGAATGAATGTTGTATTTCAAGAATGTTTACCATTTTCATATATTATAGATGTAGATAACTTAATGCAGTGATTGTAATAGTTTGTCTCATGTTTTTCCTTATTTCCTGTGTCTGCCATTCAGATATGCATGCATGAAATATCCACCTATAAACATTATGTAATAAGAGGTGTCAAATTACACAACCCCCTATTTTCATCAATTTCTAGTATAAAGATCATATTTTGGTTGCCTAAAATTTCCTTAACTGGAGATAATGTTTTCTTGAATCATATGTTAAGAAGCATTTATGGCACCCAACAAGGTTTATTTTATTTTTCATCACTTGTCACATGAAAAATTGATAAATGTAGAGGTTTGGAATCTGAGGCAAAATGCAAGTCTGGCCAGACTGTAAACTGATACTAGCTTCCATTGATGTAAAGAAACAATATAAATAGTGCTGAATGTAGTTCTAACAGTGCTAAGCAGGTACTGAATTCACACTTTGAAACTCAAAACATAAACTAGTTATTTTACCATGTCAAAAATGTCAAAAGTACAGAGGAAAATCAAAGGTTGTCTTAATGCGAGAATTTAGTTTCACATCAGACCAGGAAATATTCCTCATACCAAGGGTGTAACAAGTGAGAAAACTGTAGATACTGACGTCACAAAAACTATATAAAAAAAAAAGGCTTTCGGAGGAAAAGTACAATATTGTCACAAAAAGACCAAGTTCACACTTTGATATTGAGAAACAGGAAGTTTCAATGCAGTGTAAGTTCCTATGGCCAACTCAAACCAAAGATTTAGAGGTTGATCTGCATGCCACATAACAAAAGAGGTAAATAGAAATTCATCATCATTCAATATTAAAATAAACATTATCAATCAATTTGGTTTCCTATTTTTCATTGCATAATTCATGGGGGAAAGTCATGTAAAGAAAAAAGAAAACAATGATTAACAGGTAAAATATAATTGTAAACAATGTATCAGACAAAATACGTGTACAAATACAATATATTCTGAGAGGCAGATCTCTTTGCATGATTCCTAACTGTAATATAATAAAACAAAAATACCAATAGAGTGTTAAAGTTCAGATTTTATTACTATGCGATCTGTTAGTTCATTCTAAAAAAATGGACTAAGGGAGCTAACCTATCCAAGGAAACTAATACCTTGACACAGAGTTGTTAATGAGAAATTAATGCATTTAAAAAGCACCTGGCAACATAAAATACAATAAATGTAAGATTCTATGTTCCAAAAAGGGTAATACATTCTTAATTTTTATGTCAGGTCTGGTGAAAAGAGTCCATACAGGCTGGTACAGATCAAGAAAATTGAAGAACTGTGGAATACAGTGTTCTCAGAGCACAAGAGAACATTTCAGTAATGTCTCAAAAATACTATAACGAAGTGTCAGAATTAATGCTTTTAAAATAATTGCAATAATAACGCAGTGGTAGTTTGCTTTGATGTCAGCAATCTTTAAATAAGTACATATTTACTCAGCTATGGTAATCATGCTAATGTTATGTAGTAAAAGGCCATAAAAGGAGTAATGTTGTAGAACAAAGGGGTAACGGCATTTGGACAAAATTCCCTGAGTATTTTTGAGACATTACTGAAGTTTAGTGTAGTGGTGCCTATGATTCGAAACCAAGAGATGTACTTCATTCAGCGCAAGTTGAAGTCTTCAACGTACATGCAGTGAGGCCATGATGTAAACAAGGTCACTATAATGCGAGCGATTAACCAAAACTATTTTTGCTGTTGTAATACTGGTACCACATTTTAATGAAACAGGTCTTTACATTTTCAAGTCAGAAAATGTAATTACTTGTGACTTTTGACAATTTTACTGCAATAATGCATAAACTGACAATGGTAAACTACAGGTAGAGCAAACACGGGAGAAGTTACTTCAATATGGTTACAACATTGGGAAATAACCGGCGTTATTGTCTCGATACTGGATTAGGTCTCAGTTGCGGAAAACCACATTTAATCTTATGTGATGTTATTTTATTATTTGATTTGGTTTTTGAAAGTAAAATTCTTGAAGCATAATTCTTTATAGAATGCTGGAAGAATGGGATGGGTCTCTAACTCACATGAGAAAAACCAACTTAGAACAAATCTAAAATGTGTCTGATCAGAATCGAAGTCCAAATTTCTCACGTGATGACTCACGTGAGAAATTAGAACTCGACCTTATTTTCAAACATAGTCAGATGTAAGGGGAAAGAATGTTTTCTAAGTCATACATTCTCATGTGAACATTCAAATTCTCAAGTGAGCAAAATCTGCACATGAGAAAATTTGGTTAGTTTTTCAATGGCTCACAAGATCTAACAAACTGCACACATAAGCTTGCAAAATCTACCCAATTTGCATACGTTTCTAACAAAGTTCTCATGTGAAGCTCATGAGCAGCTCGTGTGAATTGGTGAGATTTTTCTGTACGGGTGGTCACATTTAAATTCCAAGTGTCAAAACCCGAGGGTACACATCTATTGAGAACCCTTAGAATACTACTGACGATAATGCTTAAGAAAGAGTCCCCAGTGCAAACTAACAATTAATAAGCAAATATTTATCGGTATACATTTTCTTTATTTTTACATATAAAAAATGGGAACAAGGGAAACACAAGCTTCATTAATTTTCTCTTACATTTACCGAGATCACATGTCGCAGACATGTTGGCACACTAATGCTATAGTATAAGTCATACAGGTCATGTATGCATTCCAGGGATTGCGCTGTGCATCGCCAATGTCGCAAATTGCGATTTTTTTTCCTGATTGGCAACAAAATATACCATCTGGCGATTTTTTTGGCGACAATGTTTTTGGCTGTTAAAACTTGCATATACAATCTTGGGTTTGGAATGGAGGAATTCAAAGGCACCACGAAAGGAAGCCGCAAACTTGGGTATACAATGCACAGGAATCTCTTTATTGTTACATAAACAAATCATTTGTTCATATCGACCGCTTATGCTGACATCTGGCCTGAGTACTGTATGCGGTGATACACTCCAATAGTCATGCTATCGGACTTTAGTATGGGTCCGTTCCATTCTGAATCGTACACCACCTTCGGTCTTCGAAAGTATTTACCTGGGCCTGTTACTATCTAGCTGAGGATTATTTAATCTCTATACCTTATAAAATTTCAAACCAAACCTTGTTCCGTCTACAAATACTTTTTTAATTTGCAAAAATAAAGTTGTTAACGGCGAGTGCAATGTTAAAGAAAATGCTATTTATAGTACAAGCACTGCCTAAAACACGTCGTACGGTGCATGGTTACAACGCGGATCCTCGCGCAGATAAAACTAAAAGTCGGTACATTTATACTGTATAAAACGTGCACAATATCATCCGCTATAATCAGTAAAATTAAAATAAAGGCTACGAAACTACAGTGAAAACAATTATCTGAATCATAAAAATGTAATGTAAGTAGAATATATACTTTATCATTTTTTTTTATTATATGCCACACATTCCAAAATAATGAAGTCTGAATAAAAATAGCATTATAATATTTTTGTAAAAATCATAATTAAGTACATTTAAAATAGCAAGAAATTTATACATTATTATTATTATTATTATTATTATTATTATTATAGAAGACAAAAAAACAAAAAAAAAAACAAAAAAAAAAAACATACACATGCATGCAGAATAAGTAATAATTAAAATATTCAGATGACAATACTTTTTTCCCAGATCAAACATGAATACAAATAAAAACAGAAATAATATTGTATAATAATGCTGATATTTTGTATCACAATTTTAAAATTAAGAAATTGAATCAGATTGTAAGATAAATAATTTTAATAATAATGATTTATATGTTTATCAGACATTTATACTTATATTTAGGAATTATTTGTATTTTGAACAAGATCAATAAAAATAATAATAATAATAATAATAATTATAATGTCTACATTACAAGCTCTTTTTAAATGTTAATCAAACTGCTGGCATACTAAATGCCATGTAAATATGAATTAAATATATTTAGATGGTGAAGACACTTATGTTCATACTGCATTTTTGTGGAATGTTTAACATATGATTAAAAAATGATAAAAATCTATAATCTAATTATCTGACATATTTATGAGTTAGAGAATGACATATGATTTAGAGAATTTCGTTAATGTTGTTTTGTATCCATTTATTATAGTAATAGTCATTAAAGAAGTTGGCATCTTGTATGGTAATACAGTACAGATCCACATCACAACCGTGCACCTTACAATAAAAGTATTAACTATTTGATTTTACATTTCTATCTTTATTTGTATTCATCACTGATTTGGTAAAAAAAAGGCGTAAAAAATATGTAATTCATATTTACATGGCATTTAGCAAATGCACATTTTATACAGTGGTGCATGATTCAGGATGGAATGGGCCCATACTATAGCTACAATCGACCAAACGACCGCCAATCTTTTTTTTTTGTTGGAAATTTGGGCGTCCATGGCTGAGATATGATAGAAAATTAAAACTGATGTTCTGTGATATGTGTTTCATACTTTTCGGACAATCTTCAAGAATTTTACATTCAAACGATTAGGTCCTTCCCGATTGAATATTTCCAAGGTTACCCTTTATTCTCATACATAAATTGATTTTACGCAAATGTATTCATGTATAAGGCTTTCTTGCCCTATAAGAGGTAAACTATTTTCAATAAATTGTATACACATAGGAGGCATACTCGCGATTTTCCGTGTGCTGATTATCCGTGTGTCAGTGCGGGCAAAAAAAAAAAGAAGAAAATATATAAAGAAAACTAGTCTTGAACAGAAGACTTTAGAAACTTTAAAAAACTATATTGAAACATGTACATACTGTTCAGCTGACACAAGAAATTTACAAATACTAAGTCTGTAATAAACTGAATACAGTGTATCATTTAATATGATAAAAAGTCGGTCAGTTTATACAACTGTTTAAAGACAATTAAAAGGTAAGGCGGTCAGCGATAAACAGACACCTTTCAGAGATTTATTGAATTGACTCACAATAGCTAGGGTGATGTGTCATGTCAAATCCTTTGAGCACTGCTGAGGGAGAGCCCATTAGGTTAATTTGCATAGGTAAAGTACACTAAGTGGAACAACCCAATTTGTCTTAAGTTAAGTACATCAAAGAGAGAGAACCTAATGAGAATCAGCACGTACGAATGTGAAGGAGACTTCGACTTTGAAACTGCATTCAGCAAGTGGGCATGATGCATACTCATGTGACATTCGATTTTATTATTTTTATGAAACAACATTTTAATATGCAAAACAATAAGCACACAAAACAGTCATGCAATGATTTATTCTGTAATATTGTGGTATTGTATTGTTTGCTGTCAATAAAGTAATATATACTCCATCTTTTTCAATTTTCATTGCCTACCACATTAATAGACATGGAAATATACTTACTCCTTGCTTGGTGACACTTTTTGAAAATTGGTGGCAAAATATTAAGATTTGCGATTTTCTTTGGCGAAAACTTTTTTAAAGCCAGCACCATCCTTGCATTCAGTACCGACTACTTAAGCAATGGGCATCGATTTTAGAATTTGATTACACATGCTTTTAAATGGCAATTATTCACTTTATTTGGATCCTCATACATCTATATTCCTTTGGAAGGTCATTATTTACAAGCCCTGAGAAACACATATGGAAAAACTCGATGTTAAAGTATGTGGACAATTTTAGATGAGGTCAACCTAGAGGTGTGATTGCAGGCACTTGATTCTATCAATCGAAAGGGGGTTAACTAATGATAACACGCTCCCCAACTCCTAATTAATACAAGGTAACTAACTCTCGCAGTTCACAATCTGACCTCTCTATGACTACGTTCTGATTTTCCTATACTATTTGTGCTTTTAGTCACTCATAACTTAACACCACTGTAAAGACATTCCAAACCTTTCCCCCATGTACCAATTAAGTACCTTATTGACTCTGAATGACCACTTTTACACAAATTTATCTGTTGCTTCAGGTGTTGCCCACAATATCATGGTTTTCAAAAACTATACTTCCGGTCTGCTTCAAAGTAAATGCAACTATTGGGTATTATGCATATGAACAATGAATATAAAAAAATAAGAATTTAATTTCAATTCAAATCAAATTTATTTTTCCTGTAGAATCATTTGGAAAATAAAATTGTGTACATACTTTTCTCAAATAATCTGCTCATTTACTATATTTGTCAGGTTAGGCCAAGATGTAGCGATTGGTGCCAATCTTTGAAAAGACTTGTTGAAGGAAATAACCAATCATTGAAGCAATGACAATCTATAGTATTCGCACACCCTCCCGTTTGTTTGTACCCCCCTCCCACCACCTATTTTAAAAACAAAAAGCATGAAGGATATGAAAAATGCACAAAACTTGGTCATTTAATTCATCAATTTATAATTTCTAACCCGATTGTCACCAGAGAGTCCCTAACACTGCCAACTTATTGGCATTTCAAACCAACGGAAGCTCTCGATGTAAACAAGCAGACAGACTGCTCAATGTCCTTCTCTGGTTTCTTGAACAGTCCATTTCAGTACGAACAGTGTCGTCCAAGTCCAATATTTGCAATGTGTACTTTTAATATCGCTAAAAATAACTCGACAAATAAAAAGGAGGAACTCGTACATACATGTGTTCAAAGAGATTAAAACGTAAATTTACGGAATTATTGAGATTATCAATGATGGTGAACTACATCACAGCTGTTGCTTCAAAATATAGACTCACCCATGCAAATATGGTGACTGTATTACTAAAGGAACTCCCGTTTGATTGGAAACGCCATCAAGTTGACAGTGATAGGGACCCCTTGCGACAATCAGGTTTGAAATTAGAAATTGATGAATGAAACAACGAAGTTTTGTGCATTTTTCATATCTTTGATGCTTTTCGTTTTTAAAATCGGTAGCAGGGTACACACAAATGGGAGGGTGTGACTATAGTCGTATTCATTCCGAAGCAAACCAGGTGTAGTCTTCAAAAACCATCACAATGAAAGCTGCGCATGTCGGAAAAAAAATTGTACTACCCTATATTGCGACAATTAGACCCGACATGCTCTAATCTTGACCCAGTTTAGAACCTGACCATCACTGTAAAAGTCCATAGTGATCAACAATTTTTGCCTAGAAGTTTCTTGATGACAGTTAAGGTGCAAAGCATTAAATAATCAGGAATGAATAGACTTGTGTTAAACTATATTAGTATTAAATTTTAGAACAAAAATTAACATTTAATTTGAGTAAATGCACGTGCATGACCACACTGATATGCTTGCATAACTTTACTTTCAACTGCAGCTTGATTTTATGAAAAGGCAAATGTTTATACCAAGGAATCGGATTATACAAATGTATTGTCATTCATTATACCAAATTTATTACAAAATTGTGGTACAACTTTTGTTGTGTAATGTATTTTCGAGGTTAGAGACTCGACGGGTGATACTGATAATGATATTGATAATATGTATGTGATTGTGATCACTAAGATATTACCAATTTCAGGTCATCTGCTCTAGGTATGATTCTTATCTAGAGACAATGGTATTCAAATTAAAATGTTAATAGGGGCAAAAAAGAGGCAAAAGTTCAACTATTTTACAGAATTTTGAAGAATGAAAACAAATTCATTTCATGCCATTTTTTGTGAATATCAATATGAATATTGTCATCATAAAGAACAGAAAATCGATCTGTAGAATATCTCTATTTAAACAAAAACATAATCATAACTATTTCTTGACAACCAACTCAATGCCAGAAGTAGAATTGTGCAAGTATTCAAAGTAAGTTATTTTAACTTTTTTTTTTTTTTTTTTGTCATTGATTTTAGTTTATAGATATAAAAATTGACCAAAAATATCTTATCATAACTAAATTCTAAAATGGCAATTGTTATTTAATAAATTGTGTTTTCAGATCAATCTATATATGTACAAGAACACTGTAATGCATTTGCACTATTGCTTTTAAGAGTTACATACAATTTAAACTTGTGTATGACTCATGATTATGTATTTCATGCAAAAATGTTCGGGGGGCGCATTATAAAAAGGAACAGAATGGCATCGAAAGTACATGGAACATATAAAAAGTGAATTTATTCTTGAAGCTGAATGTTCACAACACATTTATACATAACCATATGTAAGAAATATGCAACTTTCAGCATGAAATAACATGATGTCAAGAATTTGCCAAAAGTGACCAAAGACCAATATTAACATTATGGTGGATGGCTCATGTGTTTGAATGCTTCCTGTGAATTTATTTGAAAAGATATCATAAAGATGGGTTCATTTTTGAATTATGCACACTCAAATTATGCAGAAAACAGTCCATTTTAAGAGCAACATATAATTTCAACTTGTGAATGACTCAAAAATATAGTATTTCATTCAAAAATGTCTAGGGGGGTGCTTGATAAAAAGGAACATGGGGGCTTCTGAATTACCTGGAACATAGAAAAAGTCAGTTGATTCTTAAAGCTGAATGTTCACAAAACATTTCCATATAAACATATGTAAGAAATATGCAAGTTTCAGCTTGAAATAACATGAGGTCAAGAATTTGCAAAAAGTGCCAAAGACCAATATTAAAAATGGTGGACGGTACATGTCTTTGAATGCTTCCTGTGAATTTATTTGAAAAGATATCATAAAGATGGGTTCAGTTTTGAAATCTGCACACTCTTATTATGCAGAAAACATTCCATTTTTGTATATTCTATAATTCTGAAAAAATCATCCCCTGTTGCTAATCATATAAATGGATGCACGTGCAATCATTCAATTGTAAAGAAAAGTTGCATTACCAAAAATTTGTACCGATTTTCTAACGTGAGAATATCTTCAATGGCAGCATACAAATTCCAAGTCAATGTACATATCATTTAAGATACTCACTTGTAACAAAATCCTGCCAAAGCCCTACAACAAAAACTTCCCAAACATGTCCGTCTCCCTTACAGCTGATTCAAGTACGGGGCGGGTTAACTTTTGGCGGGAACTAGTCTCGTGACTAATTACTTTCGTGGAACTATGAAACAGAAAAATGTATGGACCGACAATTTAATGGGGGTGGTGGTATGATATTTTCTTTTTTGGAGCGCAAATATTTTGAACTGACTAAAGAATCACGGGAGGGTTGTAATCGCTTTTTTTTTTTTTTTTTCTCTAATTACATAAATTACCTCCTCCAGCAGATATGTGTAAATTGCTCATCCATCAGAGCATTATCGTCACCAGTTTTGATGTTTATGCACGGCTTCTTATCATGATCATACCCATTCTGATTCATTTTTCAGTCCCGGGAAGTTGATGTCTCTATCTGGCGTGATCACACTCTTGCTCAAAAATACCAAATCCCTTTATATCTTAAAAAATTTAAAACCATACCATCATCCTATGTTCGCACAAACCTTTACAATTTGGAAAAATGCCGTTGTCAATGACCAGTCCAGTGTGAAGTCCTTGCTATTTTGGGGACATAATGTAGAATACTGTAACATTATTATCAGATTTAAGGGTCCAGTTAGGGAAGGAAACTCCTCAATATAATATATTATTGATAGACTGGACGTTAGTTTATTTAGAAGAGGAAATAATATGAACAAAATGTAGTTTAGACCTTGATATCAAAATCTTTTGTCTGAATCTATTGCAGTTTATTAAAATATTAATATACTGAAAATGGTAACAATTAGAAAACAGCAGATATTAATGAATATATTACTGACATCTGATGTCATCAAATAAATTAATGGGGGGGGGAGGGGTAGGACAGATCATGGAACTCTTTGAAGTCATTGACAATACCTCCCTGAAACTAGAATAAAATGGACATTGCAAAAGGAAAAGAAATTCATTTCAGTCGTATTATTATTACAGTGTTCATAAATTCTTCTTTTTAAAGGAGTAATAGGATTTGAATATCTCCCATTTTCTATTTTTGGATTGCGGGAGATCGCTCATAATTTTGTAAGAATACGTCTTTCAGAGAAGTATTTGATTTCCAGAGAGATATTTTTTTTCACGTGCAAAGTGTGACTTGAAGAAGAAATATGTTCTATATTTCCAATGGGTGTGATCTGGCTGATAATGTCACAGAGATGATATGCTATATTGATTATACGCCACCTGTCGGCCATAATTTTTATTTTGAAATATCCAATTGAAAGTTAGTATAAATTGGCTTTTGCCCGAACTTTACCCTCAGCCTATTAACATCTTAACATGTGTTACCAGATCTGAACCATAATTTTACCTTTATCTTACCAGAAGTCACCTGAATCATGCAAAAGTCTGGGATTGCTACTAAGTTACTTTAATTGTAATTAGTCATGGTCCAAGTTGGACCCTAATATTAGGGCGAAATTACCTCTCTTCAACCAGAATAGGGTGAAGTTGGTGAAAATAGAGAAAAGTGGGGTGTAGAGAGTTAAAAATAGTCTCTTTAAACTAATGTGTTTACATTTTGTCATATCAGATTATGAAAATGATGATGAAATATTATTAAAAGTTTGTACAAATAGTATTATTTTTGTTTGTTTCGCCGCATTTGTTGTATAACATACAACGGCAACCTCAAAAATAACTTGTAGTCGAAAATCGGCACAATTTTTGACAATAGAAGACCTTTTTTGTTGTGTCAGTAGAATGAAATATCGGATACAATTACAAGTTTTGTTAGTAATGGACCTGGATGCGTCCAGTGAGTCATAATTTGCTTCAAACTGAGATACAGGAAGTCAATTTTTCACTTGTTTTTCAAGGATAATGTGTGAAATTTCGATGGGAATTCCGTAGATAACGATGTACATTCTGGTATTTATGATCATCAATTTAGCACCAAAATTGACTGCAGAACATAGAACTTATTCTTTGTACCTTCCACTTTTAAAGAGAAATTTACACGAAAGTCAACGTTTTACTTCGATTAATAATGCATTTTATTTAAACAAAATTGGGAGGGGGAGGGGGCGATAATGTCATCAAAGCAGTGCAGAGCAAAGTGAACTTCGCCTTTGGGATCTGTTTAGGTGACGGACTCTAAGGTGACTATTTCGCCCTTATCACTCTAGCGTAGACTCTATAAGTATTTAGATTCTCCAAAGTGTGCATTGTCGAAAAGCTGACAAGAGCAGACGATTCCCCATTTTCATAACGACAGATATGTACATGGGCCTTCTTTAATTAGATTTTTTTTCCTGTTTGGATAGTTGACTGTACATGATGGTATTTTAGTTAGTTGACTTCTCTGTGCTTGGTAAATATGCTGCAAAGATTCCTATCCTTTAAAGCACATAACTTTAATTTGATGTTAAACAAACTAATGGTGCCATCTGATCATAGGGCACCTTTATTCCAATAACACCTGTAAGTAACAAATAGAATTATTATAATGCAGTCAAAATTTATATTGTGTTAGGCGAAAAACAGTCAAGTTTGTTATATATTAAGGACCTGCTTTTTAAACCAAGAATACAAGAGCAACAGAAATGTCTACTACAGCTACTATTTAAAAAGGCAACTTCTCTACAAACAAGAACCAAATTATACAACTAATTTTGGTTTACATCTGCTATAAAGGGACATATACAAATAAATTGCAACAAAAATTATGAGTTAGGAGGGTTAGGAGGTTATAAACAATAAGCCTATGTGTTAAAAATTCCCCAAAATACTGGTTTCACGATGAAAAGTTTCCACTTTTATTGCTGGAATCATACCTGTAGTGTTAACATTGTTTATATTTGTCATACAAAATTTGTTTAAAGAACATTTTAGTGTCATTCATTTTCTGGTAAAGGTCTATAATATGCAATCGAATGTTTACAATATTAAACATAGATTTAAAATACTGGAAAACCAGTATAATGTCTCTCTTGTTCATAAAGAGTAGTATAGTGGTATACTCTGGAGTTAAATGGGCCAATCTGAGGTCAGTGGGAATTAACACTACGGTCACCATCTATAAAGTATGGGAATCTGGGGTTAATGGGAATTCCATGTAAAAATGATACTAGCATAAACAGAGTTTGAGATAAACTTGAAACAACATTTAACTTCATTCTTTATTTATTTCTCTTATACAGTAATGACCTGCCATTGTATACAGAAAACACTGAAAGTGATATGTATGCAGATGATGTAACATTCCACACATCCGAGTCCAAACAGTAACACAATCCAATAACAGCTGCAACATAATCTTAATCACATCAGTAAATTGTGTCCAGACAATGGAATGTATATAAATACCCAAAAGATCACTGCAATACCAGTAGGAATATCAAACAGATTATCCATGCAAAACCCCATATAATTGTCTGTAAATGATGAATATATATCTAATGTAGAATGTCACAAGCTCCTAGGAGTATATGTTGATGATAAACTAACCTGAAATCATCACATAGATCATGTCTGTAAAATTATAGCCTCCAAACTAACACTACGGCAAAGACTGAAGAAATATCTACCAATGCATGTAAGGAAACTATTCTATTCAACTTACATATTACCTATAATGGACTACTGTTACATAGTATGGGGCTCATGCACACAAACTTATATTATTTGTAAAATCAAACCTCAAAAGCATGTAGCTAGAATTGTACTAGATGTCGATCCAAGGACAGCATCTCAGCTGACATGTTCAAGTCTTTAAACTGGGTCCGGTTTGACAAAAGAATTTCATATCATAGATGTATTATGGTTTAATAAACCCTTCTTAATTTAACACCTCTTTACCTGAATGATAGGGTCATCAAAACCAGCAATACTGCATCTGAGTATTCTTTAAGATCAGCATCAAACCCATGTTTAAAACGACCAAGACTTTTATACCCATACCAAAATTACTTCAGGAATCTATATGGAACTAATATAGACTGAAAAACTTGTGAAATCAGACAATTTATTCCATATCTATTCCACAAGTACTTCACTACAAGTGAAAGTTCCGTATGGATCAAAATTTGCAGCTTTATCCACGAGTACCATTTTCCATATGGAAAGCAGGCTCCTGTGTCATAATATTATGGAAAATACTGTCCAAATTTTCCTTAACATAAACTATCTGATTCAAATAGAATAGTTGGTGGGAGTTAGAGTACAAATGTATCAGTGTAGATGAGGTTGAATAATGAATACTTAGTCATATAAATTTCGAAGAAACCCTATGCATGTCAGTTTGTTTAATTTATTTCCACAGATGTTTCAAAACTCCCAAACACACGACCATGTCATCATCAGAATCCTAATACAAAAATACATTAATCTTATGCACTTAATATTTAACAACTGAAGATTATCTTTTAATTTCCAGTAATTCCGTTTTGTTATACCCCACATTATTACCAGATTTATACTACATTTTTTAATGTGGTAAACATAAAAACATTTATAATAATAATAATAAACTCCATTATTCATAAATTAAAGAAAAGTAAATGAATGTGATTTTATTTTCTGTATTATACATTTCCATACAATATCAATGCTTAAATAACGTGTATTTTGTACCCCCCAAAAAAGGGGAAAAAATCAATTTATAAAATTCAATTCTTCTGAATCTTTGCTTCTTATCAAGAGGTATGTTATACCTGTCTCTGTTGTTATTACTGTAAGTGTTGTTGTGAACAGTGTGAAATATTATCATTATTATCATTATTATTATCTGCTGCCAGAAGAAAAAACAAATTGCCAGTTCTTTTCATACTGAATAAAAACTTAAAATGTCTATACATATTGTTTTCTTCGTGTGTGTGTGATAGAGAGACAGACAGACAGAGAGAGAACCCATTCCATTATGCCAGCATTCTATAAAGAATTATGCTACACCAATTATGCTTTTAAAATAAAACAAATAATACAATCACATACAATGAAATGTGGTTTTCCGCAAGAGCGACCTAATTCGGTATCGAGACCGTAACAGCGGTTATTTCCCTTGTTTACAGTCTGGAGACTGGTTTACTGACAACGACAAAAAAGCACAACTTATCGGAGGTACACATTTCATACACTTACATATAGGAGGTGAAAGGTCTCACTGTACAGTTGTTTTGGTGAATTTTCATGCTACAATGACATATTGCAGAAAAATGAGAATAATTTTACATGGAAGATACAAAAATAAAAACTAGCCAATAATTTGTGTGGAAAGCATGTTTGTAAGATTTTGACTGAGGTATTCAACTGAAGGCTTTTATACTAAACCGACACTACCACCAACCCCTCTTGTCTACATTCATTTTTGACAGCAAAGAGCTATTTTGAATATTTTCCTGCAACAAGGAGGCTCAAAGAATCAGTATGTGCCTTCTGTATGATTAAAGTTCACTGGTATCATAACAAATTAACATACTTCTCATCACCCCTTAACCATCTCGATTTTGAGATACTTACCTCTGTAGCAGACATACATAAATGCGTAAGCCAAGTTGGCTGTTCATTTGCAGCCCAAGTTACGCATTTCATCTCCAATGCTAGTCTAACTATGACATGCAGTCACCAAACAAGCCAACCCATTTTCAAGCCTAACTCGAAGTAAATGTAAACCATATTACAGATTTAGCTTCTGTGTGAATTTATAAACACTAGGCTTATGATAATTAGGCTCATGCCTTCTACCTTAAAAATTGGGGGGGGGGGGTCAAAATACTAAACTATACAGTGAGACCAAATGAATATTGCAGATAGGAAAATTGCATTTAAAGTAAGTTATAAAAATTGTCAAGCACGTTTGTTTGCTTGCATAATTTTACTTTCAACTGCAGTTCTTACGTCAGAAAATTTTCAGTTAAAAAAATATATATCCTTAAAGAAAATTGTATGTTTTAAAATAGTATACAAAATTTGAAAAAATAGTAGAAAAAATTGTCCTGTAAAGCCAGATTGACCAATATCACTGCATGCTGCTATACCACTAACTGAGAAAAAAAATCCATTTCTACACAACTGCACGTCTGATTGGGCTTCAGTATGAAAGGGTTAGCTGGGACGTGCAATCATTCAAATATAAGAAAAAGTTGCATTACCAAAAATTTGTACCGAATTTCTAACGTGACAATATCTTCAGTGGCAGCATACTAATTCCAAGTCAATGTATAAATCATTTAAGATACTCACTTGTAACAAAATCCTGCCACAGCCCTAAAAAAAAAATTCCCAAGATGTCCGGCTCCGTTGTGTACAATTGAATAAAGTACATGGGCTGGTAACTTTTGGCGGGAACTGGTCTCGTGACTATTTACTATAGCACATAACTTTCGTAGTTCCTATAAATTGGCTAATGACTCAGGCTGGGAAATATTTCCCAACACCGACTTCCCATAATCAAACAACTAATCACTAAATTCTAACGAACCTATAAATGGAGACGTAAATACAAATGGAACATACCCAAATTTATTACAATATTAAGGACTTGTTATTTTTTTAAAAAAAAAAACTGCTTCTATACCAAGAACACAAGAGCAACAGAAATGTCTACTACCGCTATTATTTAAAAAGGCAACTTTTCTACAAAACGAGAACCAAATTATATAAGTAATTTTGGTTTACAATATTATGTTTTTAATCTGCTATAAAGAGACATATACAAATAAATTGCAACAAAAATTATGAGTGACGAGAGTTAGGAGGTCATAAACAATAAGCCTATGCGTTAAAAATTCCCCAAAATACTGGCTTCACGATGAAAAGTTTCCACTTTTATTGCTGGAATCATACCTGTAATGTTAACATTGTTTATATTTGTCATACAAAATTTAAAGAAAGAACATTTTAGTGTGATTCATTTTCTGGTAAAGGTCTATATTATGCAATCGAATGTTTACAATATTAAACATAGATTAAAAATACTGGAAAACCAGTTATGTCTCCCTTGTTCATAAATAGTATATTGGTATTCCCTGGGGTTAAATGGGCCCATCGGTGGGAATTAACGCTACGGTCGCCATATACAAAGTACGGGAATCTGGGGTTAATGGGAATTCCATGTAAAATGTCCATAGGTTTAATATGTGAGTATGAGTCTGGGGTCACTGGGTTTTAACATTATGAAATAAGCATTACATTTTCCCTTCACCAAATAAATTGTTTTTAGTTTAGATACAAAATGGTACTCTGGGGTCAAGGGAAAAGATAATGTTAAAAATATTCATAGGATTAACATGTTAGTGGGAATCTGGAGTCAAAGGGAATTCTATGTTAAAATATCCATAGGATAAAGAGGTGAGTGGGAGGCTGTGGAACAAGGGGAATTTAACATGAACTTTGGACTCAAACGAAAATGCAATGTGAAAAAGATTCACCATGTTACTACTAATCTACACGCCGTTTGACTGAACATCAACGACACCTACAAACCAATAAACCATTTGACTGACCAGGGGCCCGGGTGGCCGAGTGGTCTAAGGCGCGAGCCTTTACATATCACTCACATCTCACTACTGTCGCGTGGGTTTAAGTCCCGACTCGGCGAACGTGGGAATGTGAGAAAGCTTGCAACTAGTTTCCCGTGAGTCGATGGTTCTTCCTGGGTTCTTCCTCCACCAAAATATTCAGGATTAGTAATGGGGGGGGGGGAGTACTGGGGAATTAATATTAGCCCGTAGGTTAACATTGAGGGGGGGGGGGCAATTGGGGGCAGAAGTGTTTATAGGGACAAAATGTTTGTAGGGCAGACGTGTTTATAGGGCAGAAGTGTTTATGGGGAAGAAGGTATTTATGTGGTAGAAGTGTTTATGGGGTAAAAGTGTTTATGGGGCAGAAGTATTTTATGCGGACAGAATAGACACATACACCCAACAAACATAGAAACATAGAAACACCATTGGCAATGTTTTTGATTGTTTCTTTTCTAAAAGATGTGGCAGGCCCTGAAAAGGGCCGTTTGTTTTAACTTTGACCTCCCTGACCACCATTTCTTCAGGAAGCCTAGGATGTTCGTCTTCTTCTTAGGTGGATCAGGGATCCAGTCCTGTTGACCCAATCTCCTGAATTTCTCCTGGACCTTGATCCAATGAGCATTCAGGCGGTGGAAGTCCCTTTCTCTCTTCTCCTGCTTCTTCACCATTCTTTCCTGAGCCCAAACCTTCTTGATCTTCACCACCTCCTTCTCTATGACATCTCTAACAACACCCTTGGCTGTGAGCAGGGCAGCCTCTTCCCTCCTCACACTACTGAGGGGTTGATAAAACCAAAAGTCTTCATGCATCCTATCTAGGAAGTACTCCACCTCTTCCATCAAACCCAAGGCTTTCTTTAACTTTCCCACTTGACAGGGTGCAACTACCGAGGACACCTTCATCTTCATCGCTTCCTCCTCCATGACGTCATGGACAAGACCTTTGGTTCTTGTAAGGGCTGACACTTGCCTTGTCACATAGTGTAGGGTGACTGGATAACGCCAATAACACTGTATCTTTTCAAGCAGATACTCCACTCCCAGCATCCAAGCCCAGGCTTCCTGCAAATTCTCCACTGTTGTCATTCTTGTCTTCTTTTCAGTTGACGACGAATGGCGCAAATGATGATGATGATTGAATTTGAGTCGTGTGCGGCCATTCGGCCATGTACGACTATTAACCCCCATTGCGTGCGAAGCACGCAAAGAGGGATTAAACTGTGTGCTACGCACACTTATTATTTTCGTCCAGTTGGTTACAGAGCTGCAATCCACTAGACGGAGTTGATGCGTGTATGGACGCTATTTACGCACCGCTCCATCGCTACATGGTTTCCCCACTAAGGGGGTTCATTGAAGAAGTGATATGGAGGGGTGCGTGTATTTTAATTCTGAGTTTTTGAAAAATTTTCCTGTTCATAGGAATAGAACCACAATGTTTACAGGATTACTTATTTGTTGAGTTGACTCTGTCAGGTTGAGGCAAAGGAGGCAAGGGTCGGCTGGCTGCGTCGTCGCTTCTCAGGAGGCTCCGGCTGGTCCAGGGTTATTTAACGTTTAATGATTTTGATAATTTTGGCCGAAAGGAGAAAAGATTTGTTGAAGTATGACAAATTTTGAAGGTTATGTTTATACCATATGGCTGTGGTTATTGGTTAGTGGAGAGAAAGAAAAAAGAAAAAAAAGATAAAAAAATTCTTATAAATTTTGAGAGTTGCCACTTTGTGTAGCTGGGCCTGATGGTCCGGGATTTAGAACCACCTTATATTGGTTATTTAGTTGTACAGGTTTTTATCTCTTAGTCTTTATTTTAAGTTTTAACTATCCTACTTAATATTAAAAACGTTTCAGAAATTTGGTAACCGCCTTGTTCAATTTGGGCCTGATGGTTTGGACTTGGAACCACCTTATGCATTGAATTTACGTGGTTTTTTTTATATCTATCTATATTCTTAAGTTAGATTATCCAATTTGGTGCCACCTTGTGCGGCTGGTTCTGATGATCAGGGTTTATGACTACCTTATATTGTTCATATTTTGGGGTATAGTTATTATGTTTAATATACCATCCTTATGTTAATTAGTTTATTTTGATCTTTTTCCAATTGAATGCCACCTTGTGCGGCAGAGCCTGATGATCAGGGTTTATGATCATCTTATTGTTTTGACAGTTTAGGGTTGGGAAAGTCTAGTTTTCATTCTGTTGTTAAAAAAAAAAAAATTGTGTGAGAGAGAGAGAGAGAGGTGTTGTTATAGTACGAAATTAGTTAGAGTAGAGAAAGAGAAAAAAAGATAAAAAAATTCCCGGTGCTAAGTCTGTTTGTGCTTTCTTTAATTTATATCCCCTTACTCTTTGTTGATATTTATATTTAAATATATTTTATTAATTTAAGATTGAACTTGATTTATGGATTTAATAGTTGACTAGACCCCAAGTCTTATCCATGGGAGTGGGGGTTCTCCATCCCCGGGGGGCCTGGATTGGGCCGCCTTTGCGACGTACCTGGGCCCCTAGTGGTCCCGGCCTACCAATCCCTTCCTCCCTGGGTAGGGCCCCTCTTCTCCCGCCTTGGACTTGTGGTTTTGTCTTTAGTATTTTTAGTGTTTTTCCTTTCTCTAATTTTCCTATGTGATTCTTTTATTGTATATGGAGTGTTTTATTTTTTTTAAATCTTATATTTTACCCCTTTTTCCTATTTCTGAAATGTACCCCACTATATTTGTGTATACCGATTTCATGTTTTTATTACCTTCTTAAAGGAAATCCGGGTAGGTAGTTGGGGATTTGAGCTTTGTTTGTTTTTCTTGGAATGTTTTCCTTTCGTTATTGTATTAGGGGCAGATGTTAAAAACATGTTCCAGGGTTTCAGGTGTGGGGCAGTATGGGCAGTTAATTCCTGCTATGTTTAGTCCCGACACATATTTTCCAAAGCTATTTGCCAGTAGTGTTTCATCCGTTTTTATTCTATTTATAATTTTGTAATCGTGCGGATTTGCCAGGATTGGGTGTTCAATATTTCTATTGATTAACTTATGCAGGTCGTATAGTCTGCGTCCTTTATTTGATTTGTCCCATTCCGACTGCCTGATAACATGCTGCAGCGATTACCCACCGAGGCAGTGCGAGTTGCAACCGACCCCATCTACATCAAGCCCGTAAACATGGCCCAGCTGGAGGGCGTCGCAGCCTACCATGCAGAAGAGCCATTATGCATCGATTGCGCTGCTCTTGAGTGCGAGGTCCACGACGTCCGCAACCCGAAAAGTGGCTGCAGTTGGGGGCAGTGGCGAGTCAACGAGGAAAAGCTCCCGGTCCTCAAAGACAGCGCCGCCTACATGTCCATACCCGAGTACTGGGCAGCACCTACTGCTAGTGACTCCCTGGTGACCCATCGCCTTTCCTACCGCAACGGTGGTGGAGGCTCGGGAAAGACCACACACGCGATCGCCCTGTTCCACAGCCGAAATCCACTGGTCCTCAGCCCTACCCATTGGCTCGCAATAGATACGCGTCACAGGGAAGTCAACGTACAAAACTATCAGGGCTTCTTTCGCTGTAGGGGCCAAAAACAGTGGATCTTAGAGCACATGGATCAGAAATATATTCCGAAGGGTGATTACTCGGGATGAAATCTGCACAGTCCACCGCCAGATTATCGGGATCTTTCTCTAGTGGCTGGATGCTGTGGAGACCAGGGCCAACCTCTGCCTATCGCAGGGGCGCCGCCGCATGACGGCTGCGTGCAACCACAGATTAGTACTAAGAAGTGGAGGAATGACTAGCGCGTCAAGGATGAGGTCCTAAAAACCTTAACAAAATAGGATGTACCTTCTGATAAGGTCCAGTGCGAGGAGATGCCCTCACTACCCAGTGCGAATGAAGCATCTTTCTGGAGTGGTGGGAATCTGCAGACATGCTTATGGTTACCCGCAAAGAAGTGTGGGACGAGACTCGGCAGTTTTTCTTCGAGCGCCATAAAAAAAACACTGTCTAGACATGCTGGTTCCACTCTTATACCACCCAAAGGACAGCAGGCGCCAAAACATTATTGTAACTGTTCCAGGAGCAGATGAGCAGCAGGTTCTAGTATTGAAAGAGTTGTGGCTGTAACCATTGCAGCCGAACAGGTCATAACGGGTGCAAACTGACGCCTTGTCTACGTCATCATTGTACACAGCTCCCAGAGGCTTACCACCAAAAACCAGCGCAAGGTATGGATTGTCAACGACCACTTTCAATGGCTCAGTCTAGCTTATCTGGCCGTGTCCCGTGTGGAGTACCTGTCTCAATTCGAACGCATCGCTTCAGCATCATATGTGGCGGCCACAAGATTATCCAGCAAAATTCTATGAACTTACGATCCAAAAGACACGCGGCAATTTAGTGTAGACCACCTGGACAACGCGCAGCAAGATAGTGGTTTCGACCTCAACGACGTGTAAGATGACTGAAGACCCGGTCCAGTGGTAGCACTGTTTCAGGGACACAACCTGAAGCTCTTCACGCACACACGCTTGCTTAGGCTCTGCGCCGTTGGTACTAAGCAGATAATTTAGTACAGGCTAGCCTGTCTTAGCAACCGCATGGTCTAGCCTGTAGACCTTTATGGAACACACAGGGTCGGTGGCACGACGTTGTCCTCCTTCCAGCTCTCACGGCCCATAAAGGTACCGCACAAAGGTGTTTGAGAGTAGGCTTTTCTCTTCCAGGCCACTCGGCCGCGTCACAGACACCGCAGGCGCAACCCGCACGGCAGATATCTTACCGTTTAGGACCGCCACAACGGCAGGCAACCGTCGCACACCCATCAGTGCTACTCTTTGCAGTCTCACACTCCGCGGTTCCCGCAGAAAACAACATCTGCTGGGCGTACTGATGCCCAAACAGCCACTCGGCTAGAGTATGATTGAATCTCTCCACAATGCCCTTCGCACGGTGAACGCCAGCCATGCCCTGCCGGGATCATCCTGCAGCAGTTTGGGCCACTTTAGAGGCCCCTCTTGTAAATACGTGCCAAAGCGTCGGCGACTTTGGAAGCCTCCTTTTTGGCCAAGGGCTCGGCCTCCTTGTTACTACTGATGACATGAACCACAGTCAGCGCATACTCGTGACACAGAAATGAGAGGTCTTTTTTTTGCGCCTGCTTTTCTATGCGCTGTTGTCTTATTCGGTATGGTCTGCATGTTTGCAGTGGAAGGTCTTGAACAATCAACATTGCTGTTAACATTTTCGCTTTGACGAGTTGCATATATATCCATCCCCACCACCAACTAGAGTTGTCAAAGGCTCAAAGGCATAAATAAGAAAGCAGCCAGTACACATTTTAGCTAGAACATTTCTAAATAAGTGTCGGCAAAGATTAAAATTATAATGGACAAAATGTCATCCGCTATGGAGTTTCTAGGGCGAAACGAACCTAGAAATTCCAGAGTAATTCAAAACTATACACGTCATCACAGTGTGTGAATTGAACCCTGAATGGAATTTATAGGGCGAAACGAAACGCTAGGAAGTAATTCAATCTAGATAGCAGTAACCCCCAGAGGATGAAGTGCAGGTAACTGCTTGTGTGTATGTGTGTATGTAACCAGTTTTGACTCAAGACCAACACACGATCGACTTTCATATAAGGGACCGCATAAATACAAACTAACAGCTGTCCCCAACTAAATAAAAAAGACACAGTAGGTTGTCAGCCTCAGATCCAGTTTCCCCACCTGGAGAAGATCTAATTTCTTAACTGTGGATTTCAGTACATATAGGAAACTCCTCTGATTGTACACTTTAAATCCCTACATGTACTGAAATTAAACATTCATGGACCAGATAGTACAGATAGCGCTGAATTTACTCGGGTCAAACATCCCATATATTATAATGTGCAGGTAGCGTGAATGGTGCTGGTCAATTTGAATATGTCATGTGTTTTCGTAAAAAATATGTTAATTGTCTCTGTATGTTTGTTTTAAAAATTAGCACACAAAAGGATGAAATATTTACCTCCGTTTTATTATTTTAAAAGACAGCCTAAAGTATGCAATGTTTAAACCTTGTGCACCTAGTCTGGTGAGTCGCTATTTATTGCTAACAGGTTATCGATCAATAATTTTGGAATGCGGTGGACTGACTGGTTTAAAAATAACACCAGATTAATGTATAATCAATATGATCATAGTAGAATGTGTGACAGGACTGCATTGGGGCGGGGTGAGGGGAGCTTACCGTAGCTGGGATCGTCATGTACAACAGTTTTTGAACAACTTCATTTGCTACAAAAATTGATTTTCAGACCTTTTTGCGCGGCCCATATAAGCAGTGGGTCTGACCGAAGACCCACTGACCGAAGAGCTGTTGGGTAGACTGTACACTGTTAGCGCTGCAGGGATTGCCAGCCAGACGCTTTGTGCTTTGGCGCAATCCGCAGCATGGGACTAAAAATCTTATCTCTTTCGCCCAAAAGGTGAAAATTGAGCATGACTTGGTGCGCGAGTATGAAACGCTTGGCTGCCCAAGGAGAGCAGATGCTCTTGAACAGCTGGATAATCTACTATGTTACATTCGTGGCTTAGTGGCTTAGCTTAAAGCTTCTATTTTTTTTAATATATATATATATTTTTTTTTTTTGCGCCTCACGTAGCCTTCATCTGACTCAACTGGCGATATGGCATCAGGTCGTCCACTAATATATTTAACCACCATTAGGCCGGCACTAAATATAACAATCCCAACAATTGCTGACATTGCCAGCGGCACAAATGCGTCGTCCCCAACGCACATTCTAGCTAAGTATTTATGCAACGCAATATATTTCTCCAAGAGGTTTTAGAGCCGGCTTCGTGTGGTGGTCTCCGCCGGTCCAACAACAAAAAAATTTTGAACTATCCTTTAGCCCTTTTGGGAGTGGCCCACCGATGAAAACCAACATTCTAAGGCCCGACAGAGGTTGTGGCTTCTTAGATGGATGACTCTAATCACTTCCTGCCACCCACCGGAGGCGGTTCCTGGAAGAGGGGGGGGGGGGCAGACAAACCTCATTGCACGCATGGGGTTGCTCCCATATCCTATAATTCGGTCTGTCCGCCCTCAATGCTGCTCGGGTACGTCAGATGATGTACAAACGACGTAAAATACAGTACAACCTGCCTTTAATGACACCCCTGTTTAAAGGACATCTGTCCATAAAGAACACATGCAGAAATCATCAAAGGAACTTTCTATATGATCAATCATTTGCATAAAGGACACCTCTTTAATCTTGACAGAGGGCATGTGTTATTGTCCATTTTCACTGCATATTAAGGACACTATGCCATATAACAAAATGTAAAACTATAGACTACAGTATGCTATATAAATTATTTTCAAGCAAATGTTCGCTTATTTGCATTATCCATACTTTGATTGCAAATGTTTTATAACAAGCAAATCTTAATTAGAAAAACCAATGGATATAGGTAGGAAAATAATTCGCAAGCGCAGGTATACATAACACTTCAGGAGGCTCATTCACATTAAAGACACCTTGCTGTAAAGAATATATTTGTACTGCTCCTTGACGTCCCTTATAGGCAAATTTCACCTTAAATAAAGTACAGATTTTCACAGGAGTTAGCCGGGGCAATGGGTACAAGTATTCGTATAGTATGTCTCGTTTGCATGAACTATTTCTGGTAAGATAGTTTTGAATTTTCCAACTTCAAGGCGACAAGTGTGTTGCCTTTGTGTTGTAAATGTATTGAATAGCCACCGTCTCAAATAAACATATTTAGTCATGAGCGAGAGAGTGTCACTTTACACACGAGACAACAAAACAATATTACTTCACAGATAGTGAACAGGAATAAGACAGTTTTAATACTTCTTTCATAGCTGAACATGGTTTCAGTGATCAGTTTACAGTGCATTGGGAGAGAGTGATCAATTTACAGTCGATTGGGACCTCTCTTTTATTCTTAACCATTGTCTGTTATACTTATGCACCGTTCAATAATTCAAATGTAGCGACCGGAGTGTGATAACACGGATTAAGTATAAGTTTGATTGTATGCTCAGATTGATCAGGTGCTAGTTAAGAAAGAAAGCCTGAAGTGAAACTATCAGAATCATCTTGATTTCAAGTGTTGTGTATTTTTCATAATACAAATAGTTGTAGAAATACATTTGTATCTCTTGACATTTATGAGGACAGTTTCGTTTCAAATTGGAGGAAGGTATCTGCAAGTAAGTTTATGAACTCCTTTCATAAACAACAGAGAAATCGAAATTTTAATGCAGAGCGAGAATTTATTCATTCTAGCATATTGGCGTTTCAAACATGAATGTAGCGGTGAATTTATCGAAAAATCAGAAATGACAAAGCATATGTAAATATACACTTAGCAGTCTGTGGAAACAAAAGGTTTAACTTTTTGATAAACAAGTTATGAAGGGTGGCGCCAAGGTAAAGCTGAAATAACTCTGATTTTAATTATACACGTTGAATAACATATCTCGATTATAGGTTCAAAAGGTTCATTGCATTTTCTGTACAAAAGCTTGTGGAAAAATGAATCAAGTACAGAGCATTGGAGTTTCGTTTGGAAAGTATCGGAGACCCGGACCCGCGAAGCAAACGGACCGGATCCGACACTTTTTGGACACTGGTCCCGATGCTACGTTTTCACAAATCCGGAAAAGACTTCAGAAGTTGACTCTAAATGTTGACTACAGCAAGGGTCTTGCACATCTCCAGGGAATTCCAGTACACGATAAGAAACCCATGTTTAAGCATCAGATTCCACTGGCTCAGATCGGACACAGAGATTCGGACCAACTGACGAGAGGTAAATATCAATACAGTCTCCGATATAATGGTCCCAACGATGGAGGAAGGGTTAGGATTAATTCACTCAGTAGTAGATATAGTGATACTTCATCTTCTTCCAGATCATCCACTCCAAGAACAGAAACAATTGGATCCTATCGTAGCTCCCAAACCAACACGTCATCGCCCTTACTGGACATGAACGGACAGAAAATGCGTCTTCGAGATCGTCTTGACGGAAGCAAACAAGGTACGCAGAGATCTGACAAAGATCGTGAGGGCAGAGCTCACTTTGGACTTATGGATAGTTTAGATTTGAGGGAAAAATTGAATGACGTGAACAAGATCAAAGAACGGTATTCAAAAGAGGAATTCCTACACTCCTTGTCACATTATAAACTTCGTGGTCATGATAGATGTTTTGATCTAGAATGTAAACAGTCGGAATACATTCAGAAAGGAACCAAGTTTTTAACACCCCTTACACCAAATACGACGCTCTCCGAAGAAAATCTGGCGCGACTCGAAAGAGAAAATAATTCAATGCGGTTGGAAGATGATTGTGTGGTGGAAAAAGTACCCGCAGAACGAGGTGATGGGAAAAGAACAAAGAGTCCCCGGACGACAAAGTCAAATATTGAAATAAAGGTCACAGAGCCCGTTGCTCCATCGAGGGTATCCATGCACACTGTACCAAAGAGAAGGAAAGTCGAATTCGACCTAACACCCCGTAGATTACCAGCTTTAGACTCGTCTGTCACACAAAAGGAGTTGAAACCAATATTGAAAAGGAAGGAGATGGACTCAGTGGATGAGGAAGAACTTTTGTTCGGTCGTCAAAGAAAAACAGGTTCACCTACAAAGAGAGGTCTGTTGCATCTGCCCAGGATTTCAGATAGTATGTCTCCTCCACCTGGTGTAAGAAAGGAACCACCTCCTGTAATATTCAGAAAAATGATGTATAATCTCGGTTTTCCCGGAAGTGACGAATTTGAATCTGTTATAGACAGATATGGTAATTGTCGGCAAAACAGTATGGTACAGGATACAAGTATGATGCGTGATTCGAGCATGGCACGTGGTATAAATATGGTACGAGAGTCAAGTGTTCTACGTGATTCAAATGTAAGGCGTAATTCGCCTCCAAAGGTTTGAGCTATCTGCTATAAGTGAAGAAGAAAGATTCGTTCAAATTGATATGTGATACGAGAATACCATTCTTATATGGTTTGATGACAAGGAATGGTTGCCATAGATTTCGTATCACAAAGATCAGATTTCACAGCGCCTGTCACAGATGCAATTTATTTATAATTGTTATTTATACCGGGAAAATATAACCAAGAATATGTGCTAGTAGAGAATAGATTCTTGCAATCAACAACACACATATTTGTGCGACTGTAACCCTTTCAGTCTCGAAGTTTGTATGGTGTTCGTACGATAAGAATTTATAAGACGATTATAATTTTATTCCGCATTTACTGTTCGAGTAAATGCACGACAAATTTAGGTCAATTTGCCATGGAGCTATTGCCCAATAATGAAATGGATGCGTCAATAGACCCGCTATGAAGGCTGGGGGAACATGACAATGTTCAGATATGTGTGTTAGGGGATCTCGATTTGATTAGTGGGATTTCATGTGTAACTAACTCCATGTTAAATTGGACCGCGCATCATTTATAGCTTATGAGTGTGTTTTAAAATGTATAAATCTCTATAAAGAGAGATATACATGGCTGAAAGCGACTAGATTTAATGGAAAGAAAGGTTTGGAAAAAGTATCATAATTAATCAATTGTTTGCATTGCACCTGTTACAGATAAATTAAAGTAATGGGGACTGGTGCACCAGCGTTGTCACAGCTGCTAATGAAAACATGCGTGGATGAAATATAATGAAATAGGTTGAATGAATTATGGAGAAGAAAAAATTACATTGCACAAATGAGTTGGATGCAAGAATTCTTAAGGAATGCCGATGTTTATTTGCTTAGTTGTTGTTCTTTGCTATTGTAATTATTTCATGAATGGATTTCATTAAAACTGAGTTTTAATTATGCGACCCTACGGGGCGACCTTTTCCAGTTAAAATAGTTCACTTTTCAACGAAAATATGGGAAACGATGGTAATTTTAAGGAAAACGTAAGCATAATAAAAAAGAACATACAAAAATCTGCATCCGCCCTCGCATTTGATTGAAGTTTTTACTGAATTCCGATCAGTCTTTCGTAGACCTTGTACTTTTACAAATCTTAACAGGCCACGGTTGTATGTGGTACGTATTTATTTTGGTTTTTCTCATGACTGAATATATGAAATGATCTTTCAGCCACATCAAACAATTAACGCATTAAAGACATTCCGCTGGGTCGCTAACCAATTTAATTGTTAGCTAGGCGTGAATGTTCACATAATCTCATGAGTGGAAACGCATCTTTGCAGGCACCGTAATAAGCCCTGTAAAGTTATCTCCCTTACCAGGGCCGCCAGGCGTTGAGCATGTAAGTTAACCGTTAGGACAATGACCCATTTGTATATATTTGACGTGCTGCTATTTATGTTTTGACATCAATTGTAATCCGATTTATGGAAAATGGATGAACTCAGGAATGAACTACTGAACTTTTACCACTTCCGTATTTATTTATTTATGTATCCCTATGTGATCTGTCTTCATGATGCATTAGGAGTGCCTTTTATGTTTATAAATGTTTACTCTAAAGCATAGGGGCTCGAATTGTTGCGTACAATTTACCTATCAGTCATGTACTATATAAATACTACAAGGGAGAACACTTCTCTCCCTTCTCGCGCGACCTATTTAAGAATCAACGCTGATATTTCAAGCTACACTTCGCGTGGCGTAATAAATTTGGTACCGATATTTAGCTCAGTCATTCGACTTTGTATGCCTACACAGAGTTTGACTTACAAGCACACCTTTAAGGAATAACAGACCATTTCCCACGCTACCGGTCGACATGGCCATGATCGAGCCCGCTTAATATGCAGGTACAACGAAACTGAATGGATTTCTGCGCTCTTATTGGTTGACTGAAAATCAGATAATCAGCAGGTTTAGGTCGTCCTTTTTGGTCGACCAGTGAGAGGGCCGTATTCCATTCAGCACGTTGCACTTGCATATTAAGCGAGCGCGATCATGGCCATCCCTATGATAATATTATATTATATTATATTATATTATATTATATTATATTATATTATATATATATATATATATATATATATATATATATATATATATATATATATATATATATATATATATATATATATATATATATATATATATATTATCATACGGAGATTCGAACCCGGATCTGTGGATAACGGCACCATCTTGGGGCCAAAATTCGGACCGATTTATAGAGGTAGTCAGTATACAGAGGTTTGATTAGCATTCGAACTGCTGTATTCGAATCAAAATATGTGACTAGTCTGCAGAAGGAAGCCGAATTAAATGGGGGCCGAATTAGAGAAGTGTCTCCTACTAATGAATGTCCATATTCACGACTAATTTCCATTCTTTTTTGAGGATGCACGTTTAGTCGAGAGGATATTGGGGTTGATGCATCCAGTGAATGCGATGGGTGCCATATATATATGTGTGTGTGCGTGTGTGTGTGTGTGTGTGTGTGTGTGTGTGTGTGTGTGTGTGTGTGTGAAAAACTGGGCTTGTTTGACACCTGTTTTGCACTGTTGTTTATCATTTTAACTTTGATATATACGATTTTTCCTGACCAACACGATCTTTATGATCCAGTACAATTTGGAAAATCTGCCAATTTACGTGTGATGTTTAATTTTATATACATGTATGTATGTATGTATGTATGTATGTATGTATGTATGTATGTATGTATGTATGTATGTATGTATGTGTTAGAACAATTCCGATTTGGTTCATGAATGAAGCTCCTGATGAAAGTTTTGTCTTTGCTAGTTTTTTGTTTTAAATATTTTTTTATGGATATTCTTCGTCTCACTTAGGGTATACCACCGACTAAAACTGGTAATCATAGGGCTATGGTCAATCCTGCTTGATAATTACTTTGATTTTTTTTCATTGTCTCGCCTGCGACGAGTATCGGAAAGACGAGACTCAGCCGTCACTATGTCTTTCTGCCTGTCTGTCTAACGTCTACTCTTCATCATAGTTCACTATGTTCAACGTTTTTTAAAAAAAATATGTTTGCATATGTGGAGTATCAGCAGTCTTTCACATAGCTCAGGTTACATACCATTGCCTATAAATTATACCGCATGCGAGCCTATATATTTCGATTTGTCTTCTTTTATTTTAGCCACGAAATCAAATAAAATAAGTATTTGAATCAGACGAGTAAAATAGACAATAAGGTCGTGATTAGGCTTTTTTGTCATTATAATTAATTATTTTGGTATCTGTAATTTTATATAATGATTCTTGAATGGTACGTGACTTGAGATGTGAACATGTCGAGGCGCTGTGTATACAGCAATTGAATGATAATTAATTAACATGTAATTTTGTCATGATGATAATTAATAAACATGTAAAATGCATAAGTTCCTTGCATTTTGTCGAGTTTGTCTTTCTTTTATCTACATCCCTGCTTAAAATGTCCATGTGTGTGTGTGTGTGTGTGTGTGTGTGTGTGTGTGTGTGTGTGTGTGTGTGTGTGTGTGTGTGTGCCTTGCTTTTCTTTTCACTTTTGAAATTAAATTGTGTCATACCACATATTACCATCATGTTCCGCGGTAGACCTGTTTCACCAACCATTCTTCTAGCATAATAGCGGACTGGACAAATATGTTAAAAACAAAATAAAAGAAATAAAAGTACGTAGTCAAATGCACATAATATATCATTATAAAGTTGGCCCAAAACAATTATATATTTCTTTTTTTTTTTTTTTTTTTTTTTTTTTTTTTTCTTTTTTTAAACGACATGGATGAAATTAGCTATAACTAAAGGTGAGATATTTTTTAATAGGAGTGGTTAGTGGTTATTTTTCAGCATAAGGCTGCCAGTATATTTGTTGAAGGAAGAACCACAGACCCACCGGAATTTACTGGCAAGTTTTCTCACATACTCTCATTGGCCGAGCCGAGACTCGAACCCACGCAGACAGAGGTGAGATGTCAGTGATCGGTAAAGGCGAGAGCCTTAGACCACTTAATATTATCGATTTAATCTGGATATTACTGACAATGCAGTTTGGAAATGACAAAACAGTATGCCATATTCATTTTAAAAAACACATGAGCCCGAACGGTAACAGCTTTGATATTTGTCACTTTTCATGGTTGTTCATGTGAAATGTTTCGAGTCATGGTCACACTCGAGATTCCTTTTGTTTCGAGAAATCAAGTTAAAAGTCAGAAATATCAGATATATTTCAAACACAGAACATGTATCGTAAGATCTGATTTGATGAATGATAGGCAGTGTTACCGCTAATATGTTGTTGATTTATATTGGATTTTTGGAGTCCAACTGCAAACAGCATAGACCCTGATCTGCCGGCGCAGATGTATGTTTTTTGTTCTACTGATTACTCCTAGCAAACTGCACAGACCCAGATCGGCACACGCATTGCGATGACAAATCCTGGTCTGTGCAGTCGGCAGTTGGACTCGACTTATAAGTTAATATATATGGTAATCATATATATGTATATAACTGAATGATGTGATTCTCTGAAAAACTATCAATAATAATGACTTGTAGTATGTACAATAAAAAATACATATGTTACACTAAAAGTCCATCTTCATTTGAATAACGCAAATGTAGATTTGTGGCGATGTAAATGCATTTCATTCAATTACAAGAGTTCTGCGCCACCATCCACTTCTATGTGTATTTATTATGTACTTACCATGGCCAGTTCGCTTTATGCAATAAACTTAAAACTTCATATAAGGTAGCGAGCATGGACAGTTGAAGACTTTGTTGGGTGGAGCCCTAATAAGTATCAGGGATCCTGTAATTGGCAAATCTGTACGCCCGCTAATTTGATTCGGTTACTTCGCAGATTAGTCTTACTAGATGGGTTTTGTTTGTCGTTTCATTGATTGATATAGCATCTTATTCTTCCACTGAGAAAGGCATTGGTATTTAACGATAAAACTTTAATTCTAGTAAAAAAATTCTTTCTTTTATGAGGCGTTTTGTTAACATGATGAATTCAAACAACCCATCTATCCATCTGTCTTATTAAACAATAGTTCCAAACGGCATCGCGAAATATATGAATGCAAATTGGCTTCCTAAACGGACAAAGAGTGTTCCTCTCACACGGTCTTTAGAAAAATTCATACCGTTCTTAATCATCCACCCCCTCCCGTTAATGCATACAGTATGAATTCAACTCACCCGCAAAGGGTCAAGCCCCACGTAATGTTAAAAGTGCCGCCATGTTGTCAAAGAGTTTTTCCTTGGAGGGGTGAGCACAATTCAACTCTCCCAGTTGATTTCCGGTCAAAAACTATATCAGTAATTTATCTTCAACATTTTGTTTAGTTGCTTTTAAAAGTATTCCATTCTTCTAAAGGATATTTCGTTTATTATTACAGAAACAATTTATGATTGCCAAATACGACACAAAACATTTGCAGGTGATTATTCAAGGGCAGTCACCAGCTTCTGGCCACTTTGTGCGGATGGTCTGATCTAATAAACCTTCCATTTGAATTTAGGGAGTTCTTTAGATGAATGATATAGAATGACAAAAGAGATTAACTATTTGCATTTTCACCTCATGTGAACGGACAAAAGTTAACGAGAGTGTCGGAACCTCTTTTCACAGACTGCCTAAAGATGTAAGGATATTGAAGAACGATTGTTCAGTATATGTTGAATTCCAAAGTATGCGTAAAGAGTTATATAAGTTGTGTGAAGATTCCGGTTTCGAAACACAAGGACATATATATTTATAAATGTTTAAATTTCGCTTTTAAAGTCCCGTATTTATTAAAGCTAACAGACTGGTTTCACTGTATTGGAGATGGATATTGTTCCGAAATATTTACGGATTTATTAAAACAAAACTGCACAAATTCAGTCCTTCGTAATCCTTTTATGCAGTTTTATCATAAGTTTCTTATATAAGCGATTTCTCTCAACTATTTTCCCCAAATATGCTTTTCTTTACTCTAGTTTGAAAAGTGGTACATATTATGAGTTAAAGGCTTGATATCCAAAACGCAAACAACAACCAATGGTAAAGACCCGTACCATTAAAATCGCCAGCAGACGATTTCAAGTCTCACTGGACATATATTTACCTATGTATAGCACAAGCTGACAGTTGCTCCTACATAGGTCAAGCAAAACTTTGCGATTTTAACAGTGCATGCTGAAATAAAACTGGCTTAAAAATTACAAACTTAGGCATTTACAGAAAGCTTGTTTTTTTGGCCATTTCCATTGATGTTTCTAATATTTTCTTGACATATAAAGAAATTTGCTTCAACTGCCATACTATCAATAGTAAAATCTGGCAATCATCTAGCTATGTATGTATGTATGTATGTATGTATGTATGTATGTATGTATGTATGTATGTATGTATGTATGTATGTATGTATGTATGTATGTGTGTGTGTGTATGTATGTATGTATGTATGTATGTATGTATGTATGTATGTATGTGTGTGTGTGTGTGTGTATGTATGTATGTATGTATGTATGTATGTATGTATGTATGTGTGTGTATGTATGTATGTATGTATGTATGTATGTATGTATGTATGTATGTATGTATGTATGTATCTATGTACGTACGTATGTATGTACGTATGTATGTATGTTGTTTTTATTAAATCTGTGTTTAAACATAAACATTTCATATAAATGTTTGTGTCATTAAATATTGTCTATTGTCCGTGGTCTACCAATATGGCTGTCGATGACCTAGTGTGAAAATGGTCTTATACATTTCCTTTTGTGTCCGATGCATATTAACCCCAGCCCTGCGACGTCAAATAAAAAGTGGTACTGTACTGGAGTATAACGTAGTGGATGTGGTAGGGTAGTTACTTGTGGATGATCCTTGCTTGGGGCACTCCTCTGTAAGTTCAATTTTCATGTCACGTAGAATGCAGTAACCCGATAAGGGTGGCTTTTTCTAATTTATCGAATAAATGCTTTACGGGTTGATTTAATATTTGAATAATATAAATTTTTCTATGGAAAGAAAGAAAGAAAGATTGAAAGAAAAAATGATGAGCCTTCGTACGAATCTTATCAGGTGAACAACAGACGGAAGAATTTCGTCCTTATGGTTAATCCGGCCCTGTACACAAGGTAGAAAGAATGAATAGACATGAAAAGGAAATTTTCCAAAATAAATAAAAATGAAATAAAGATCAAGTCTTTCAAGGAAATCGATACAAATTGCAACAAATGTGATCAAGAAAATAAAGTAGGGCCAGTTTCTTGGATACGGTTGTAAATTATTATTATTATTATTATTATTATTATTATTGTTCTTGTTCTTGTTCTTGTTCTTGTTGTTATTGTTGTTATTGTTGTTATTAATATTATTTGTAGTAGTAGTAGTAGAAATTCGATTGCGTTTAATTGATAAATTCCACAACGTGCCTGATTATAAATTCCACAAACGGAGTATTACTTTCTCTATTACACAGCTCCTCGCGCAGTCTTTGGAATGAATTTGCTGTATGGGTTCAGCTCAATCAAACCAGGAGCCACGATGACTCAGTGGTTAGCGTGCCGGACTCACGACCCAAAGGACCTGGGTTCGAATCCTACCATCGCACCAGCCTGGGTCTGCTACTGTGGTGTGTCCTTGGGCAAGGTACTTTACTTCAATTGCCTAGGCACTAAATAACCTGCTTGTGTTGCTGTGCCGTAAAACATCAAACTAAAAACCAAATCAATCAAACCAGATATTGTTTGTGCGTTTCTGATGCACGCCAATATGTTTATGTATGTATGTACATCACACACATTCTGTATAACTCTATTACTGATACTACAACTATTTTAGTATTCAAACTGTATACTACTTTTTTAACACATAATATAAAATAGCATCATTAAATTTCACAAAAGCAGTCACTGCTGCACATTTGCGACATACATTATCGCGTATAAACTATGTAATAGCTTCACACTTCCTTGCATTTTAGCTTGCCGTGAAAATCTTTTCGCGAATTCAATGGCCAGTATTCGACATCATATGAACTTATGAAAAGTACTATAATATTAATATACTGGTCCGCTCTATAAACTTTCTATCTTTTATCTAATACCGGTAGATACGATTGATGGGAGATACGACAGAAACAGTTGTACTGATTTTCGTTGCCGTGTTACATGTAAACCTCAATTTTATAAACAGTTATTGTAATTTGTATGTTTGGATACGAATGAAAAACTAAGGTCTAGAATTATCATTTACCGTTCCTATTCCGATAATCCGCGTGATGAATGTCATCGTTTGATTCTTTAAACCAAAATATCCAACTTCATACATTTGATTAGAGACGACAGTGGTGATGTGCTGATGATGCATTGTTTGGAGGTGGAACTGTATGATTATTATTATTATTATTAACTGTATGATTTATTATTATTACTGTTTACATACCTCGACAGTTTCTTTCAACTGTTTAGCTAAATAGCTAAATAATGAACGTCCCAGTGGGAGTGGGAGTGCAGGTGGAGCCGATTCAGCGCCAGAAGAAGATTTCGTTTCCTCTGTCATGGAAATCGCTTTTGATTATTTGGCTATGATCAGTGTCTATGTCCAAGACTTGAAAATGGACATTCATAGCCAAAATAATAAAGCGCTTTCCAGGACAGAGGAATCTCGGTCTAAGTATTAACATTCACACAAATCTTTTACAAAAGAAATCTTAGTACTGAGGAAAAATACTAGCTGAAATTAATTTGCGATCATAGTTATTTGAAAAAATAAAACAACTACACCATTTGGCCATGTAAATATTTAGCAAATAGTTACTCGACTTTTACTGTCTGTAAATCCACTATTATTGGAAATACCAAAAGTGAAGTTTTCAGTCAGGCCTATATTATTGGTTGTGGCTATACTACAATGTGGAGAATCATTTTCTGTGAGACTAAAAATACTGCTTTGGAAAAAGAATTATTGATCGTGGTATACTGTATAAAATATTTTGCTTGTATTGTTTTTCGTTGCATAGCTGTATTCGAATATAGCTGATCTATTTGTACCGCAGCTATATTTTACACTGACTGTGGCAAAGTTTATGTGAAAATATTATATTAGACATTTACCCCGGTGTATATAACAATGGCGAATAAACCACAGATCGATGCATATAGTATTCTAAAAGAATGTATCAAAGTATCCGAGTCTGGAATTAATCTACCAAACCAGTGGAGTGTCCGAAACGTCGCAGAAAATATTAGTTCGTTGTTTTACTTAAATGCATCATACAGATTTATCAAAGAGACTCAAAAGATGTTGCATGATTTTTCAAACACCTATCCGAAGCATCTTGAAAAGTTAATCAACTTAGGAATTATCTTGGAAAAACAGCGAGGACTACTTGGAGAAAAATATAACAAGCAACCTGCGCATATTATTTGATATTGTGCAAGAAAATATAAAGTTGCTAACGTTGGCTGCACCGCCTAGCACAGATAATAAAACGAGCGAATAATATAATGATGATGATGATACCAATGAAGATGACGATGACAACGAAACATCGAGCGATTATTGTATTAGTCTTTAAGATCACCAAGAAGAAATTAATTAGAGAAGAGCTTTTGGTATTATAATATGAGAAAATGTCATTAATAATGTTTTATTAAGATTTTGATGATGATGCGTTGAAAAGATGTGTAAACCGCAATAGATTTATTAAAATTACAAAATCGGTGGAAGAATATTTAAAAAACAAGAAATGCTTGAAGAGGCTGGTGATATAAGAATTGCTAGAGAGATGCAGAAAACTCCAGCTGAAAAGAAATCAGAAGAGAAATTTTTTGAACGACGGTTGCGATGCCATAATTCTAAGCGAACGTCACAATGTATGAAGTTTGTTCACACGAGATTTGTAGGCAAAGACACAGAAACTATGGGGTCAATATACAGCAAAAAATACAAGATATTTTATGTTATGGGATGTCATTGCACAAGCAGTGGTCATTTACGAGTCGGTATAGGATTTAAGGGTACTGATGAGAATGCGGTGATTTGGCCAAATACCCAATTGAAGAAATTATATTAAAACACAAAAATCTATTTGTCGGTGATCCTTAGTCGATGTCGCCTGGTGAACGAATGTGTTTGCGTTCCACTGCTGAGAATTTGGAAATTACAATGACTGATGAAAAGTCGTTTACAGAGAATGGTCGTATAATCATATACTATTCACTGCGAGCATCTTTGCAAACATATACCGGCGATGATAAGGATGAGGAGCACACACGCCAGAATATATGGATGCTATCAATCGAAAACATAGATGGTGATATCTATGAAAACACAGTTGATTAATTCTATTAGAGAATAAAATGTGTAAATATATAAGAAATTCAATGACAT
Organism: Margaritifera margaritifera; assembly: GCA_029931535.1. Classification (NCBI taxonomy): domain Eukaryota; kingdom Metazoa; phylum Mollusca; class Bivalvia; order Unionida; family Margaritiferidae; genus Margaritifera; species Margaritifera margaritifera. Next base: position 6,565,081 of record JAQPZY010001643.1, on the reverse strand, counting down.
TAGGACGAAATCAATGCAAAGGTTTATGCCATGGAAAACGTGAACTATGCGGCAGAACATGTCATTACGAACACTGTAAATCACAATTGCTCGCGTTACGTAAAGGTCCGGGTGCCCGACCATGTACCAAATGTGGTATCGGAGAAAAGTTTCGTAATCAGCTTTGCCGCACATGCGAATCACTTCGCGAGTATTATCGCGCACGCTGTCAAGATCCGTCTGCGCAACAGCAGCGAAACCTTTTGCGAAAATACCCAACGTTACCCCCCCCCCCACCACCACCACCACCCCGACGACGTTGATGATAACGATTCAGAAGTAAATTAAATAATAGCCAGGATTGAGGCAATTACTGTTTCCAAGTAATGTAAAAAGTCTTGAAAATGTATTGACGGAATTCACAATTAGACAAAGATTTTCTCTTATATAATAGTATGCCGACTGTGATGTAACTAAACAACTCACACAACAGCGTGGGATACTAATAACAAGTCGTAAGCGAAAAACTGACATACTTACGCAATTAGGACCTGTAACTGAACCACAACCGCAACCGCAACAACCACTTACCGCAACACCAACGGTACATCAACTGAGACAAGTTGCGCGTGAGCGTAACATACCAATACCGAGAGGTGCAAGAAAAGCTAACGTGAGACAGCTTCGCGAAACAACACCACTATTCAATATCGAAATTCCTCCACGAGTCAAGCGTGCGGAAATTGCGAATATAATTGCAGATGAACAAAACCTTCCTCGTTTCGCCACTGATTAAGTTGAGCATGTTCACGAAGACCACCTCCATATCGCGGCTGTTATCGATGCTGAGGTTGCTGCGGATGTTCGCGAACAAGAAGCCCTCGTGTTTGAGTTACACAAGCGTAAGGAAAATTATGTAGATTAACGTACGATTATTCCAAACACGTACGCGGCATGCAAAGACGATTATGCCAGAACCCGGTAAAACATTTTGAAATTCACCATGGTGCAACGAAAGATGAAAGCTCTATATGTGATTTATGCTGACTTTGAATGTTGGAATATTCCAGTGAACGATCCTGAGGTTAATGCAAATACAACACAAGTTGCTGAACAAATCCCATGTGGGTTTGGTTACATGGTCATCAGATGTGATGAAGCACGTGAGACATCAATGTTGTATAAAGCCCAGAAATCGGTTGAGGTGTTTCTTAAATCGCTGGAGGTTTCCAGGATATGGATCCGCGAACAGCTCGAATCGCCCAAAGATATGATCATGACCCATGGTGATATTAATGAGTTTTCCGAGGCCACTCATTGCTGAATTTGTGAAGGAGCTTTCAGCTCCACCAATGCAAAAGTTAATGATCACTGTCATATCACTTGCCGACTTGCTGCTGATGTATATAAACACCGACGATGTGTACGCGGACATAGCTGAGCCAAGTTTGGTAAACGAATTTGACAACAGTGATTATCCCAAGGGTTACCCGCTACAAAGTGATACAAACAAACAAGTCATAGGAAAATTCAAGACGAGTACAAGGGTGAGCCTATCGAGGAATACATGGGACTGCGCCCAAAATGTACTTGATTGTGTTCGGATCCGAAAACAAAAAGAAGGCGAAAGGAGTTGCCCAGGTTATTGTGAAAAAAGATCTCACACACGAGATGTATGTGAAATGTCTTCGTGAGCGACATGAATTCGAACATACAGCCAACATGATCAGGAGTAAACAGCATTGCACGGGTGTATACCAATGCACCAAGGTGAGTTTGTCACCACTTGATACCAAACGATAGATATTTCCCTATGGAATTACCACTTAGGTATATGGGCATCATGCGATTGTGAATCCGCTTACGATTGACATACCAGCGTAAAATAGATTTTGGTGGCAATTCTGTATTCGTGGGAATGACTTGCAATTCCTCTCGCACAAATGCTCTACTGGGAGGCTTTGCCGACTGCTCATCCACAGGCGCCAAATCATAACGTGCTTGTTACCTTGGAAAGCCAATCCGGGCCAAGATAGTAAATATGACGGATCATACCGGATCAGTGGTACGACGTTGCCCACCTTCTAACTAACCAGGTGCATACAGATACCGAACAAAATTGTTTCCGATTGATTCTAATGTTGGCGGATGTGAAACTGATTTTGCAACGGTGATAGTGTTTCGCCGAATTGCATCAGCGGGTTTTAATCCAATCGTGCATGTGATTTCATTATTCTGCGCTGCGATGACTGAACGAAGCCGTGTCACCCACTCCCAAGACCACTATGCAGTCAGAGATCTCATCAATAATTCATGCGCGTACTGATGTCCGAATAATCGCCCCGCAAGTGTGCAATTAAAGTGTTCCACAATAGTTTAGTCACGATGTACGCTGACATGTCCAACATGCGCCCGCACATGGTGCTTTATCAACAATGCAGTAATGGCTCAGAGAAATTCTTTACCTGGATTCACTTGCAATAACCGTGGCCATGTTAACGGTCCACGTGTGTATATACGTTCGAGTGCATCTGCGATACCAGCTGAATCTTTGCACATCTGCAGCTCCGCTTCATTGTATTTGCTAGTGATATCTACAATGGTTCACGCGTATTTGTATATGCGTCCGCGAACCCGATCATGTGGGAGAAATAAAGGATCAGCCTGGTGAACTAGGTTAGGTGTTTGGATATCAAATCAAACACAAGAAATCTTTCTTGGCACAGGTAGGTAAATTTGCCACAGTGCTTGTTTAGCTAACCATTCTCGAGCGGTCCCGTGAGTGACCGCTGCCGTGTTCGCTAACATTTCAACAGCAGCTTCACCTTTCAATATATTTTACCTCCAATGAGCGGAGCCGAGTGGATTTTGTCCACCTAGTGAAGTTTATTCACCACCCAAAACAATATTGGCCTCATACCTCCTTTGATGATCCATCTACCGATTCTTTCTCCAAGTGCAGGATTGAGCGCGTTCAAGTCTGGGATAAGATCTAAATCGGCACGTTGACGCGCACGGATATCATTTGATGCTTTGTAAACAAGATCATGTTGGTAACATGCAGCATCGATGCGGTTTGTGGATACTTCCCCGGGCGCTGGTCAATTGTTAGAATCAAGTCGTCGTATATCCAGCCGTGTTCCACGCCCACAGAATGTGTTTTTACCAGGATATTTACTCCATGGTGTTCTGGGTAGTTTCGCTAACGCGGCAGCGGCATCAAATGTGAACCTGTTTGCTCCACATCGAACACAAGTTCCAGCAATCACGGATTTACCATTATGTTTTTGAACTCGATTTGGATTTGCAGTATGTGTTCAAGTGCAGCATCAGACACAATATGAAGACATGATTGTACATTACAACAATTGTGTTGATGTTTAAAATGGCGTCATGGAGAAAGGAAAAGCACCGAAGATGCCAAAGATTTAAAAAGCTCCGCGCTGAGAAACTCCAAAGATTTGAAAAGCTCAGATTTCACCGTCATTGACTTTTCCACGCAGGCAGCACCGAAACCGTCCAAACAAAACAATATATTTCCAAATTCGGTTCACGCGCTAATCATTGGTCTGACTGGATTAGGAAGCTGCTGCATCATTGTTGGGTGGCAAAGCTGAGACGATTTCATCGTCCACCGTTGATTTCTTTTCCACAATCGATGAAGCTCCTACGATTGATAATCTTGATTCAAGCACGAATAATCTTGTTGTGTACAATGATATAATGCTTAAACACCAAATCAATCCCGCACAAATACTTTCCTGAGGTCGACACAAAAACACAGATGTGATCTGTTTGATGCAATGATACGCACACATGCCTAAAGTAATCTGAGACAACTGTAACATGTTAATGATATTTCGCGGTGTTGATGCGCACTGTCTTGCAAACATTCATTGGACTTGGTGTGCCGCCAACCACTTGAAGCTGGAATTTTGAAATATGCTTGTGAATGACACCTCGGACCCGTATAGTTTTCTCACTATTGACGTGACTAGTGGACCGCAGAGCGGACTCACCTCCGGCCTCGGGGTAAAATATGGAGCCAGTTTGCATAAACCAATTTAACAACCATACCAAATATATAAAATGTTGAAAACCGCGAAAACCCAGCCCAAGAAAGCTCCTCCCAAGTTAGCTTCGCTTTCCGCCAGTGATATCATAGAAGAACATGGGAAGCGACACAGACAAGCTGCTCATGAATACCAGGAACTGATTCGCGATGTTATAGCTGGCTGCAAAAGTGTCAAAGATATGTTACAGTCGCGGCAAATTGGATGAGGAGATCTCACAGATGGCTTCAAACAAACGTTTGCACCGCTGATTAAACCTACAAAGGAAACCGCAGAACAGTGAAGAAAGTCGCGGAAACTAATGCAGTGATGATGGGAACAGAAAAAGAACTGGGTCCGATTGTTAGAACAGCCCAAGCCATTGAACAGTTGCCAGAGCAAATTATGGACAAGCAAGAAAGAATGACACATCTTGAACAACAGCCATTCAAGTCGGAAAAAACGTTTAGAATATTTAATGAGGCAGGCTTTAAAAATATTGTCCAGGATGCTGTAGATTTTGCAGTTGATTTCCCAGTCGACTGGAAAAAATGTCAGGGAAAAATACCAAAAGACTGCCACTAAGGCACATTAAAATTAAACTAAAGTGGGTATTTCAGGAGAGGTTTGATCGTCATTTAGCATTTCGCAAACTCTGGGCAAAATTTAATCTTGATATTGCAAAACAACGTGGTATACAAACAAAACAAGGTAAGGGTATCAGTAAGGTGCATTGTTTGTCTATTACCAATTACATGTCTGCGCAACCGGTAAATGAACTCGTAAATTGGTTGGAAACATTAGTGGAATCAGTTCGCGCTGGCAACAACGCACCTGAAGTCGTTAATGAGGCTGCATCGATTTGTCAGCAGTTGCTCACCAACGATATCATGGACCAGCGAACGTTTAATTGTTAATGCATGAACTTGTTTAAGACATAGATGATTTATACAACACTGATAATGAGTTCTGAAGCGGTTTGAAACACTTCGTGTTTTACGCGAAATCAATGCTGCGTTGTGTATTGTTGCAAACACATCTCCGAGCATTACCTCGATGATCACGATCTTGTCAATGAAACTGGAATTCGATGTGACTAATTCTACACCAATCACTGCGGGGAATCACGCACACTCAAGATCGCATTGTCGTCATTACAAGTATATTACAGTTGGTCCAATATCCGATCACGTCCCATTGGGGGTCTTCCCGCGAATGACTCGTTTGAGTTTTCGATGGATGATGGCGCAACCTGGCAACAAGTTGAACCTGGAATCGATTAATTAAGAGATTTTATTGGTGACTGGCAAAGACTCTACAATTTTCATATTTGAACATGAGCCCACACTCAGCTCTGACATCTCGATTAAATATGCACCATACATGGTTGATATCGCACAGTTGTCGATAAGATTTATGTAGTCCTGAAAACATTCCCGGTGACAAACGAATTTTACGCGTGGGATACCATGTTGTGCCCGATGTTGTCAATATTACCTCCACGATTCTGATCAATTTAACCTGTGATGCCATCAGTGGCAGTTATGATAGCGGAGCTAGTTCAAGTGTAGCCTTGGGAGGTATAGCCTCTCAGAGTTACATATTATTTGGGTTTTTACCCAACAACGGAACCGGGTGATTTCATATAAATTATTCCCGCGTCACTGGTGTACCTTCCATGCTACAGTCCCTGGTTGACACATATTTGTTTCACCCTTGTGGACCAGGACAGACACATGCAGGACCTGCACAGGAGACTTTGACGATACCACTGTACATTAGAGATTGACCTGATGTTGAATATAATGACAGTCATACGTGGACTTGTGATACCAGTGCGTGTTGTAAACGCGAAAAAACCCGTTTTAAGCGACATATTACGGAACTGGTCTTGGTGATGTTGTCCGGGGATTCTTCACAGGCGCACCAAAGGTACTTGTGGACATCACGCGCTGGACTAATCACTAAACAAGTTGCAATGCGAGTCATTGATAGCATCAAAAATGTTGCTGTGGATCAATTAAAAAATCTGGGATCGCAGGCATTTCAGTCGATTTGAGATCGAATATGACAATTAGTGACTCGAGCACTGCGGGTAGGGCCAAAACCAATGACACTTCCATCAACAGAAACAATGCCCGTGCCAGTCAGTAAAATCATCAATGAAGCTGCTCAACAACATATCGCCGAATCAGCAATTGCAAATCTGGCAATATAAAGCGAAATACAGTCTGACTGGACAGGACAGCAAAGCCGTCGTGCAAAAAGGTATTAGACAAAACCAATAATGTGTAAGCAAACACAATGGCAAAATTGAAAGATATATCTGATCCTGCATTTGACAAGGACGCACCTGTATTGGTAGATCGCAGCACCAAAGATTTTCAGTATTATTCATACCCGGCTAGGGTCCTTAATGAACAAAAAATAGAATTGCAAGTGCAATACATGTCTAGGTTTTTTCTTCCGGGTGAGGCCTTCTTTTTGAGGGAAAATGTATACAAGCGGACAAAGCTAATTATCCTGCTGATACTCAGGTTGGATTTGTCAACAATGGCATCATGGCGTTGTTCAACAATGCACATTATTCCATCGACAGCAAGGTAATCAAATCAATTCTCGACAACGTTGACATTGCCACGATGATTCTCAGACTCGCCAGATATAGTGACGATTACATGAGGTCTGCTGGCCCATCTATGATGTTTTATAAAGACTCTTTGAATAATGTTGTTCATACAGTATTCTTTTGAGCCAAACGCTGCTGCTCACACCGCCATAGTCTTTGGCGCCAACCAAATTACAACTTTGGATTTGCACAGCGTCAACTACAATTTGAGGGAGCCTCATTGAAGTTTTCGTGTGCGATTCCTGTCAGTGATATATTTGGGTTTTGCAGAGATGTCCACAAGTTTATTTCTGGAGCCAAACACACATTCACGTTTTACCCGTAAGAACAACGCCAACGATTCAATTTGGTGTGATGCAGGTGCCGCTACTGGCCAAGTTGTGTTTTCAACATTCACAGTGTGGATGCCTGCGCTAATCTCTTCACTGACCACAGAAAACCATTTGTTGTTGTTTATGAGTTCTGGAACCACATCTGTGCTGTCGTTTCTTGCTCACACCACAGCCATGCACCCAAGAAGTGATATTCAGGGAGAGTTTACAGGGCAAATAAGTACCCAACTTAGGACACAAAAACATGTGTTTGTGGAGTTTCAAAATATAGATTGAGAAAATAAACAACACCAGAATGCTATGATGTTTGACAAACTATGAGTGTCTGAGGTTTCTTTGCAGTTAAACGGTCATCAGGAAACTCTCTGAAGAAATTTCAGCTTAATTTCGTAGACAATCAAGTTGTACGTGCATACCACAAGCTATGGTCGTACAGGGACCGACATCAAAACCTTGACACAGGTCTGCAGATTTCCCAGCATGACTTTCGTACATTGTACCCGATTTTCATGCACATGTAGATGGGCTCGTTCCCAACGACAATCTTGCCCCCCCCTCCCCCCTGGTCATGAGTGGTTACAGATACATTGCTGTGATCCTTTCCAATAAGTTTCTGTTGTTGGAGGACACAGGTTGCCAAATGACGGTTATTGACAGGCTTATAGAAAACTCATAGTTGGTTTCGTTATTGAACTTATTACATTTGTAAATAATAATGTCCTATTACGAAGTGAATGTTGACCTTAGCCCATGGCAGCTTGCAAAAATAGAAAGCGCAATACGAAACAATTGTGTGGTCACATTGAAGCTTTATCCAGCACAGTTCACTGGAAATGTCCCCGTGTGGTTTAGCCAAATTCAAGTTGATCAGCTTAATGCAGCCAAACAAAAGAACACCTTGGTGACATTAACGTTATCGAAGTCAGAGGTGACACAACTGCAAAATCCGGTGGAATATGTTATTTCCTTGCAGCGATTCTAGCATTGTTAAAGGCTGCGGCTTTGGTGGTTGCAAAAGCTGCTGTGTTAGGAGTTGTCGGAACCGCATCTGGAATGGCACTGAAAAAGGCAGTTGGAGACAGAGCCTCTCGCGGTGGCAAACCTTTCAGGCCCATGGAACATAGATGCGGAGGGTCTATAAAAAAAAAAAGGAAAAGGTCTTCGATTACCCGGAACGAGTCGCAGAATACCCTCAGGCAGAGGTCTTCGACTACACAGTACAACTCTCAGAAGGCATCGCCATTGACCAATTTTGATTTACTCGCGATAGTAAAATCAGTCAAACATTTTCGAGGTGTCTTTATGTGGAATGGACTTGCATCGATGATTCCCCACATGAAGGAAACCGGCATTGTTAACCTGGATTTGACAACAGGACCTGGAACTCATTGGGTTGCATACATGATAACACCTTTTGTATTTTGACTTGTAGGGGCTTGCACCACCGATTGAAGTTGTTGATTATTTAACCCGAGGTGGCGGACCAGGACAACAAAGTCGTCTACCACTGTTTTATTCATTGCAAACTCGGCTGGATGGGCCTATATGCAGTCATCTTGTTCTTGAAGCATTGCATGCACTCGTGGGAAACAAATCTTCCACAACACCAACCTCACAAGCACTTGTTCATTTTACATTAAAGTACACTTGATAGTATACAAATGTATATTAACATTTACGGATGCTCAAGCGCCCGAAGACACAGATCCGATGTGGATTTAAACAGGTTTTCCTCCAAAGCTGATTTGACTGAGTTTGACTGAGTTTACCAGTTGGGTTGTTGCTGACGTTAACCTGGGCGAGCTTGTGATTTTCCAAGATCAAACTGGAAAACTTAAAATGTCTAATGTGGACATCAACAACATTGTGCTGAGGCTGCGAGTCGCTGTCACGAAAAATTGGCTGATATCACTGAAAAAGGGGGAATCAGAGACTCTAATAAAGACTACGTTGATGATGCTGCTGCTGCAACGAAACAATACGTGGATGATGCTGATGATGTAACGAGACAATATGCGGATGTAAAGGTTGCCAGGGTGCCATCACCACCATGCATGGTAAATTCACGGAGCATGGTTAAAGGAATATTAACCGGTAAAGGAGAGGAAACAAAAGAAGGCTTAACAAATGACCTATTTACTTTTTCACCTAAAGTGTATGGCTTTGATAGACCTAAACCTCATATCCTACAGGTGTGCAAGTCTTTGTTCATCATACATGAATATAAGAGTGGGTGAGGTGTAATAATACTAACGTTAAATGAAACTGGCCTGGATTTTTGTATAGCACTACCGTATACCACCCAAAGCAATATTATTCAAAAACCTACCACATTTGCATTCTCAAGATCATTGGTTGTTGGAGAGAAAATTCACTTCAAACAAGTCAGTGTCTATCCTGAAGGGCTCTTAAACATCCTTGGCATTTGTGTTTAAGATTTGTCATTACATGTAAGTGATGGATTCTGACCGCGGTGATGAAGTTACCAATTGAACCAGCTGACAGCCGATGCTAACATCGATAATAATTTTGTTCCACTTGGTAATGAATATCTCCTTCAGAATGGTGTTCCAGTCCTTTGTATATGATAAAATATAATCTAAGCGATGGTAAGATAGAAATCAACTGTTGAGACCACCCTGATGTGCCATTACCAACTCGAGGCCAGCTTGGAGTCATAACATCAGCACGATAAAATGCCTGATCATTGACCGCACCACCAGGAGTATGTTAAACCGACATTGACTCAACCGAGGAGAGAAAGAGCTCGACTGTTATTCAACAAGGATGCACTTGTCCGTGTAACATTTCTTATGCGAAGATGAGCCCAGTTGTTTCAGACACCAACCAAGAGTGTAATCAATATGGTTCTATATGAACATGGTGCCATACCTCCAGAATGCACAATTGCTGGAGATTTAAGTATTCCACAGGAAGATATTTTCTATAATTGTATGGCGGTTGTGCAAGTAAAAAAGGGTAATTGTTTAGAAGTGCATGTGCGTGTTGCACCTGAACAAGGCATGGTTGTCAAGCAATTGTATTACTCAATTGTATTATTAATAGAAGAATTACAAGTGTACCGACCTGAGAAAAAAAATTGATGCAGAACTGTAACTCCGAGATGAAATCATTAAGAGAACCGCACTACTTGTGAAATACAAACACGTGTGGGTGGTCATTGATGCTATTTGTTGGTTTGCCGCTGCAGCAACAACCATTGGCCTTGGCATTGCTGGAATTGTGGGCACAGCAACTATCATTGGTACACCAATCAGAATTGGTGTCAGAGACTTATCAATAGTAAAATAATTTCGTTATAATTACATCAGCGAATACGTATCTATTCAGAACTTCTTGCAGTGGCATAAAGTAGTCTTAATACAATTATTAAATTATACTCTATAGCTATCGAAGATAAAATAATTAGCGTGGCCGAGTTCCAAATTGTGCTGGTGGAGATGGAAAACCACCAACGATTTCATACACAGATATGTGACCGGGGCACTAGCCCCCTCAAACAGGTATTGGATTTACAGACAGTAAAAGTCTGTAATCTAGGTGTCATTTTTAATGTGGAGAAATGTTCCTTTTCAATGGGCTATCACAAATATGTATGGGTCCAACCCATGTGAAGGTAATAGCGAGTGAATGTCACAAATTTTTTATTTTTCATCCGTTGGACATCATTACGTTTGCCCAAGGTCACCAGTATTTTCAAAATTCTGCAGCTTTACTGATACATAGTCACACAAAAAGGAAGATCTTGCAGATATGTAATTACTTTTCACAAGAAAAATGTCACAAACTTGCATTTAGAAGAATTTTTGTTGTTGTTGTAAGTATCTCAGGCAAGACACTGAAGACATTTTGTGATCTATTATGACTGAAGACATTTTGTGATCTATTATGACTGAAGACATTTTGTGATCTATTATGACTGAAGACATTTTGTGATCTATTATGACTGAAGACATTTTGTGATCTATTATGACTGAAGACATTTTGTGATCTATTATGACTGAAGACTGCTTGTTACTTAAATTAGACAACAAAGTCATTGCATACAAATATTTTAATTTACGGACACTGATCAGTAAGGATGTGGTTGTAGGGGTTTAGCTTCTCCATGGCGTTAGATTTCACAGGCTGACCACATGAACAGGTTTAGCAGCATATTTTTCGCCATACTTGCGAATATATGGAAATTTAATCCATGGGTGCGGATTTATTTAATTGTTCTACATTACATTATTCAACTTTCAATTTCTTTTGAAATGTTGCATTTACAGCCTGATTTTCAATTAAATACTTCTTTACAAATCAAATATAATAAAAACAGAATGATGATTACGAAAAATATTATAAAAATGTAAGTATCTTGATTTTTTGTGCTATTTCTGATAATTCTTTATAGATTTTCTGGAAATGCAGAGAAAAATCCGATTTTTTTTTACAAAATCTGTGTGGTCATCCCGATTTCATGATAGAAATCACAGAAGTCAGGCTCATTCAAATTTTTTAAATGTTTACTGCTAAATAGATCTAAATCATTACCATATTTATAGTGTACGAACGTTTGAGCAAATTTTTTTAACGTATGCATCAATAGTAGTGCTACCAAAATGAGATTATGGTTTCACCTTTCATTGGAATATTCATTAGGACCAAGTTGACTTTACAAATAGGTTTGGCAACCTGAATGTGTTTTAGACACAGTCCATTATACCTTAGAGGTCACCTGTATTGAACAATTATCTGTCTTAAAGAGTCATTTTTTTTAAAGACCGTATAAACCATATTATTGTTGATATGAACTTTATTAAACAATCACCCATCTCAGAGGTCACTTTTCTCAATTTCCAGGGATGGCTGCTTAAGAAAGGGTTGACTGTATAACAGACGTTTTACCACGGTAAGCATTAACATACACTCACGTAATATGGTATTTTGCTTGTAAACATGATAGGTTAAACCCTTAGCTACATCTCTGTGACAACTTCCCTATGGTACATTGATGGCCCACATTGTCTTGTTATGTCTTTTTCTTACATTTAATTGTTATAAAGGAATTGTGGAATACATCAATGCTTAATTATAAAAAGAAAAAGAATCATCTTATATAGGATTACATAATATAATTATAAAACCACATAAAGTCTACTTTCAGACACTGTTAGTTATTTGTATGTACTACATAGGGTATGCATGTGCATATGAAGAAAGGTTTTGTTTGTATCAGGGGGAAAAAAACATTAGCTCTCCAGTACAAAGTACAAAAAAGCTTATGCTATTCCCCCGTAATTGGCGTCGTCCGCAGTTATAAATTAAGTTTTGTTTTTCTGCCATCAGCTTCAGGTTTATGCATAATAATTATCTTCATGGAACTTAGAGTGTTCCTTACACCATTCTGAACCACCCCAGGAGAAAGCTGGTCACAGTGACCTACTTTTCCAACACTAATTAGCTTGTTATTTACGGTCTAACAGTTGCCTGGAATAACGTTATAGGCATGGTACCTTCATGTAACTTGGTCAGGATATTACTTTGCTATATTAAAGGCCACTGCTGGGGAAAAAAGGTCACATTGACTTACATTTCATGCACAATTGAGCTTTGAATAGGTTAACCCTTGTATAAACATCTTGTTTTCCTGGCAAATTTCTGGTTGTAGACATGGTATGTTCATAGATCATGGTTAGGGTCTATTTCAAATGATCGGGAACTACCCCACAGAGGATAGTAGGTCACAATGACTTAATTTTCTTATAATGATAACTTTGTTATTTACAGGTTAACACATTATATTGTTAAAGTTAAATTTGTGCTCTTAGCTTCATTTTTATTCAGGTATCTACATGGAACTTGGTCAGGGTGTTTTTCTTGATGGCTCACAACCACATGGGTGTGGATTTGAATCCTGCTCAGACCAGGCACAGTCAGTTGCTGTGATGTGTCCCCATGCAAGGTACTTTACTACAAATGCTTAGGCGCAATATAATCTTTTTTTTGTTGATGTGTTCTTAAACACCAGACAAGCAAACAAAAGCATAAAAAAAAAATCCTTGCATCATTCTGCAATGAAAAGTAGGTCACAGTGGCCTATACTTTGCTTACACAACTGACTTTGTTGTTTACCGGTTGACCCCGGTTTTTAAGTTTAAAGTTTCTTGGCATAACTTTAGTTGTAGGCAGAGGGTATCATCATATAACCAGTGATGTAGTGAGGCAAAGTGCCTCCCGGGGCCAACTACCAAAATTACGCCCCCACTCCATTCATATTATTTATGATATATATGGTACTCTTAACAAATTGCCGCCCCCTACAAAGTGCCGCCCAGGGCAACTGCCCCCTTCCCCCCCCCCCCCCCCCCCGCTATGCCACTGCATATAACTCAGTCTCATTGTTCTTTGCACTAATGAGACCTGCCTATTAGAAAATAGTTCACACTGACAAACTTTTCTATGCAGGAACCGCTGTCTACAATTAACTGAGCAAGCCCTTAAACAGAGGAACTTTGTGCAAAGGAAAGTGGGTGTAGCAAAGAATAATGGGACACAACTCTACAAATTCATGATATAAAATACTTACAATCGAACTCATGCAATAGTTCACCAGTATAAAGCTGCAGGTGAAATTCTCTTGAAATCCGATGATTCCTCGTATTGTTAGGGTGCACAAATAAAGACTTGAAAAAGTCGACCATCACTTCAATGACTAATAATTTAGTTGGCCATCACTACAATTACTAATAATTTAGTTGGCCATCACTACAATGACTAATAATTTAGTTGGCCATCACTACAATGACTAATAATTTAGTATAATTATAAATAGTATCTTGGGAAGTACACATCGGAAAACAAAATTCTCCTGATATCTCATCAGTATAAAGTGGCACATCAAATTTAATTAAAATCCAACAGTCCCAAGAACAGTTATGCTGCAGAAACCAGTATGTAGCGAGGACTTCAATGTTTCTTATGCTGCAGAAACCAGTGTGTAGAGAGAAATTCAATGTTTCTTGCCAGATAAACAACCAGGCAATAAAGTTGGTTTAACTGTTTATTAGTATGTAATACATATCTACTTCTCTATAGTAACACTCACAGACAGACAATTCAAAGCAAAAAATGGTAAACCAATGTGACAGTTTTAATCTCTTTCCCCAACAAAATAACTTTTGAGTAAAAGAATAATTTCCCCGGTCAAAGGGTAATTGGAAAATTTGAAAGGGCTGCAACTTGTTTACATGAAAGGTTTGTAATGCACAATATTGGCAAGATATGGCAGCATCACTTTGTGTTCTATCCAAAAGATAATGAACAAAAACATTCTAATAAATGATGTACATGTACTGAATGCTTAAATCTACCGGTTTGAAGAAAAAAAATGATTTGACATATCATATATACTTGTCTATATGTCAATCCAATTGCAAACAACATAGACCCAGATCTGCTGTTGCATAATGCACTGGCAGATCTGGGTCTATGCAGTTTGCAGTTGGATCTGACTTATAAGCAAGTACGTACGGTATATCTGAAGTTATGTTACACTCCCTCAAAGTTAAAACAAAAAAGATCTATCTTACAATAATGCCTATATTAAATAATGCCTATATTAAACAATGTGCTCTTTGTTGTCTGAATATGAAGATGGAAAACATAATTTTGCTAGAAAAGAATTATAATATCTGCAGGTTCTTTTGAAAATTCTTCTCTTTTGATAATCTCTTTACAGCTTTGAAAGGGTTTCACTTTACAGTTTCAAAAGTGTTTAATTCAAGGAATGCAATGTACAAATACAGGGTCTACACTTCAATGTATGGGCCTGCTCTCTAGAATGAATGATGTTCAAGGAACTTCAGATTTGCTCTGTACTAAGTAGGATCTTGGAATGAGGCCATTATCTAAGTCTTTGACCCATATACGTGATCACTGGTATATCTGAAATAAAGATAAAAACAGAGCTGCTTGAATATAACCTCTTAAGTGCTTCTTAAAGGTTTCATAACTACTAAAAGCATTCTGTACCCCTTACCCCTCCTCCCCCCCCCCTTCTCCCGTTACTTACTACCCTGCTTCTGCGTGTACCACTATACCAAGACATCCCCACCATTGGTGATATCCATCAAAATTTACAGATTGTTGTTGGACATATAAAGACTATCTTAAGTCCAAAAATTGAGTCTATGTTGAATTTAGCAGTAAGGTGTATGACATACAGCCACTGAAACTGGTAATTTTACCAGTGAAACAAACACGGAATGCAAATGAAATGCAGAATGAACATAAAACAAAATGAAATGCAACATGAATGCAAACAAAAGGATAAAATCATTTTGAAGAAAATGGAGACTGCAAATGCAAACCAAAAACCTCAGAATAATTAGTGATAAACAATAATGAAATGAAACGGGAATGCATTTACTGAATGGATAAGAAAATCTATTATGTTCAAGCTGCCGCTAAATTTCCATGGCCTAAAACACTTTTCGCATGATAATCCAAGATCAGATTCTTTATGTTGACAATTTTACACCCCTTACAAGCCATGGCATTGTTCTTGTTGAGGCATTCATAAAAAAACAACCATCAATGATCTGATGACATCATCACTGGCGATTTTATCTGTACAATCTATATTGGAATGAAATAAAAAAGAAAAGACTCACAATCTCCTATGTACAGTATTTTTTGTAGATTAGGGTTTCAATTTTTTCATCTCCTATGTACAGTATTTTTTGTAGATTATGGTTCCAATTTTTTCATCTCCTATGTACAGTATTTTTTGTAGATTATGGTTATATTTTCACAATCTCCTATGTACAGTATTTTTTGTAGATTATGGTTATATTTTCACAATCTCCTATGTACAGTATTTTTTGTAGATTATGGTTCCAATTTTTTCATCTCCTATGTACAGTATTTTTTGTCGATTATGGTTATATTTTCACAATCTCCTATGTACAGTATTTTTTGTAGATTATGGTTATATTTTCACAATCTCCTATGTACAGTATTTTTTGTAGATTATGGTTCCAATTTTTTCATCTCCTATGTACAGTATTTTTTGTAGATTATAGTTCCAATTTTTTCATCTCCTATGTACAGTATTTTTTGTAGATTATGGTTCCAATTTTTTCATCTCCTATGTACAGTATTTTTTGTAGATTATGGTTCCAATTTTTTCAGAGTTAATGCCTTCTGGCAAGATGTAATAAAGCTTGAGGTAAATTCAATATGGTCAGCAAGCAAACCAGACCAGTGGCATATGTTTTTAAGTGAATGACTATGCTATATATATATATTGGTATGAACAAGGAATTAAATATATTTATGACTTACTAAATAGCAATGTATATTTTTTTTACAGTTTTGAACAATTTCAACATCTATATTATTAGTCCTCATATTTTACAATACGCTATTGAAAAAGTACTGTTTGGATTTATTAACAAAGAAGAAGCTGATCTGGTGACAAATTTTATTCTACTCATAGTAAAATCTGATGTATATACATGTAGATTGAACAAAGAATATATATGCACTAATATACAGACCTTTCAGAAGATTGTAAAAAAAGAACTATGAAACTGAAAAATACATTGCATATCGAAGTTGAAAATAAGATAAGTTTAAGGGAAAATGGACACTTTATCACTCAATCATTTAATAAATATTGGTAAATATAGTACTGCAATAATATTGTAAACTGAGTAGTATGAGGATAACTAGCCAATATTCTATTGTTATCTTTCATTCTTCCTATGTCTCTCATCTTTCTTTCTCTCCTCACCTTTTTCCTTCCCCTCTATCTCTCTCTCTCTCTCTCTTACTAAATATTGTTTACCCCTGTATTCACTCTTACACCTTTGAAGACATTGTTTACCCCTATATTCACTCTTACACCTTTTTTTCTTCTGTATGATGTTCATTATGTTACATGTAGTTTGTATGGCTGTCATAGAGCGGCTCTGTGGCCCATGACCAGCCGAAATGATGGTGAAAACAAAAGAAATAAAAACAACAACAACAAACAAGCAACAAAAGAAAAAAGAACAGAAAAGAAATTGCTGACAAATACTCTACAACTATTTGTTTTACACTTACTGCAGTTGCAGTTATATTTTGATATATTGTAGGTCAGTGCTGTCTTTTGCATTTTTGCATTTGCTATTTCATTAAAGCACAATTTTAATAAGACAAGATACGAAAGCTATTGTTTATCCCCTTTACAGTAGCAATCTTGAAAACAGAAAACCTGAGTCAGTAAATGCATTTCCATTCCATTACAAATGAGCAAAATTGAAAGTAAAAGATGGATGAGAACAATAAACACAAAATCTGAATGTATTTCTGAGGCCATAAATCAAAAATGACAACATGATAGATCAGATGCAAATGCAAACGGAACATGAATAAAACGCAAACGAAATGTGGATTTGGTAAAATTACCAATTTTAAAGTCTGTAACATATGCACGTACACATATTAAAGCAAGCACACAATAACCAACACATGCACATGGGAAAGGTAGTATCACAGTCTCTGAATTTTAATTTAGTTAATTTTATTAATTTGACTGCACATACTGTCAGAAACTGTTGGCAAAACAAGACTAGATCTATAACTGGAAAGAACTGTGAGTTATGTTTATGTGACTTCTGATGTTCAACATTTTCTGTTAAGTTTTTTCACTTTTTTTTAGCATCAAATTGCAATTGGACATACAGTTCAAATGTAGATTACATATCACAAACAACACAGATCTCCTTCGCTATAATGCAGTAAATGGGGCAAATAACTGCAGTAGGTCTGTTAGGGATTCACAACTCTATTAGCCAACCTGATACATTTGATTTGTGCCGACAACAATTCTGACTGTCCTAATGCTGGTTATTGAATATAATAGCTGATACACTAGTGGTTAATTAGAAACAAGGACAGAGAGTTAACACTGGCCAAATACATTTGTGATTATTTAGAAACAAGGACAGAGAGTTAACACTGGCCAAATACATTTGTGATTAATTAGAAACAAGACATAGAGTCGACACTGGCCAGACAGCTGACACTGGCCAAATACATTGGTGGTTAATTTTAAACAATTTGTGGGTTTAACACAATTTTTCAGCATATGATAGGCTATATATGGTGGACAGTATATTTGGTGGAGGAAGAACCCAGGAGAACCCAGGAAAAGCTTTCTCACATGCCCACAATGGCCAAGCCAAGACATGCGGACAGAGATGAAATGGGAGTGATCCATAAAGGCAAGCACCTAATAGACCACTCTGACACCTGGGGACCCTAATTATAAAGACAGAGAGTCAACACTGGCCAGACAGCTGACACTGGCCAAATGCATTAGTGGTTAATTAGAAACAAAAGCAGATAATCGTAACAAAATTTGGTACTGCCAAACTTGAGTAAAATTTAATAAATCTATTAGCTAATGAATACTGGAAAGTAGACGTTTATTTGTTTATTTGAAAGTTTTAAATGGGTTCAATAGCGTGATTGTGTTATATTCATGATCACTTTATAATGAAGTGTTCTTTAATGAATAAAACAATATCTCCTATCCCCCCCCACTCAATATCAATCAAGCTCACCTTTTATCTACACTAATGGATAGCTGGCAGCTGTTGCTATACCACACATATTATCCTTATTTCTGGCCATTTTAATGTATCCCTTGTCTCCCCAACTTTCACCCCAACTGTAAAGAAAATAGAGACAGTTACCATATACACTTGCTGATTAGGCAAATGCAATATCAAACTGCGTAGACCCAGATCTGCCATCACATAATGCACTGGCAGATCTGGGTCAATGCAGTTTGTTAGGTGTAATCAGTAGAACAAACAACATAGAACCTGATCTGCTGGCACATTATGCAATGGCAGATCAGGGTCTATGTTGTTTGCAGTTGGTCTCAACTTGTAGTTGAGTATATACAGTACATGACATCATTAGAAATACCATGCAATACATATAACATTGTTTCATATTGTTAGTTATTTTTCATAGTGACCAGGCATAATTTAATCCCTGGTTTCTAGTGGTATATCATGTCCAATACTGACAGATCATAAGTGTGCCAAACTTGCATTGATTTTAAATTATACATGATGTGTATAAGACTTTTTTTGGTACAATTTTCTCCATCCCTTGGCTATCTAGGTATTTCACTTGTAAATATTCTCTTATTAACTCCCTTGAATGACCCACTTAAACTGTATCATATTACAGGTATGTACTATTGTCTTGCAGATAGAGGTATAATGTTACGTGATACTATTACTACTACTACTACTTATTATTATTATTATTATTAATTATTATTATCATAATCTTCATAATCATTATTTCATGTGGGTTGCCAATTTCAAACTAATTTCAGTAAAGAAAACTGGACAAAAAAAATGTTAAAAACATCGTGAGAATTGTTAATTTCCAAGAAAAAAAGAACAACATTACAAGACCATAATAAGAATACACAACATTATAGGACCATAATAATAATACACAACATTACAAGACTATAATAATAATACACATCATCACAAGACCATAATAATAATAATACACAACATTACAAGATCATAATAATAATACACAATGACGCAGTGAAATAACTTTGTAGTAAATTGTTGTGGGTATATGTATTGTTGTTGTTGGTGTTATTGATACAGCTGTGTAATCCCTTAAATCCTTCAGATTTATTATGGCTACTCAAATAAGTGATGATGTGCAAATTTAGAATATTTCAAACAGAAGAAATACTCTTTAAACTATAGAAAATAAAATGAGAAAATACAAATGAAAATTCTGAATCTGCAGGGTAAACTTTTGTTTAATAGCATAAGATGCCAGCTTGGAAAATAAATATCTACCGAAACAGATAAATGATGGTCATCATGCCAGCAATCTTATGCAGCTTATAAGAGATCAAGCAATGAATTGATTTATTTAGCCATACTAATGCTCAATATACAAATGTTTATTGAGACATATGCTCATTTTAGGGCTACAAAAACATTGTTCACCATTCAAAGGTATATTATTTAGTTCACAGATGTCATGTATGAATTCTTTGAAAAATCTTGTAGATCAAATCATAATTGCAGACAGATATGACAATTTAATCAGCAATCAGCCGACTACAAAGCAGGCATATACAATATAATAACCCTTTATATTTCTCCTCTAATTTATAAAGTGATGGGAGCAGTGTTCTCGCGGAATTAAATGGAAAAAAGAGGAGTGGGTTTTTTTTCATTGGTTTGCTTCACATCCTGTTATGATATAGGTCAAGTGAAAATGTGTATAAATAGGGATTTGGTAAACAAATAATTCATTACTGTTTTAGATCAGTCTGTGGGAATCCATTTGTGATAAGATTTTACAGTCTGTGCCATTGAAATCAGATATAATTAGAGAGGAATTATTTATTTAAGATATTCATTGGAATTACTAAAGTGCTCATTGACTTTTGAATTAATACATTACTTTGGACTTTTGTGAACTCATTCAAAGACATTCTGGATTGTATCACTGTGTTATATCAGGACATTCAAGACTATTGGAACTCAATCGGAACATTCTATATTTTTGGACTTGTGATTAGGACATTTAGGATTATTTGGAATTTGATTCACAATATTGTAAGTATCTCTTGACTATCACTTTGTTTTGTAGGGAAATAAATTGCTTGTTGATATTACCTACATTCTTGGTTTCACTTCCTTTCTGTTACATATTTTTTTAAGCCATATATATATATATATATATATATATATATATATATATATATATATATATATATATATATATATATATATATATATATATATATATATATATATATACAGTGAAAACCAACACCCTGATCTCTGCAGACTGGCCAGATATTCCCT
The DNA here is from genome assembly GCA_029931535.1 of Margaritifera margaritifera. Taxonomy (NCBI): domain Eukaryota; kingdom Metazoa; phylum Mollusca; class Bivalvia; order Unionida; family Margaritiferidae; genus Margaritifera; species Margaritifera margaritifera. The sequence goes on along the minus strand of JAQPZY010001643.1, from coordinate 6,544,161 downwards.
ACTTGTCGATATTCATGATACATCAAATCAAATTTTTGTTTATATCCCAATTGTTTTGAATTCCAGTGGCACTGAATAGCGACAAAATATTTGAAAATCATCAAAGAGGAGAGTATGTAATAAAAACAAAAAACACATTTGTGTTTTATTCTGAGTCATGTAAAAGAACTTGTTTAATACAGTGTATGAAGACCTACATTATAAATCTCATTCTTTACACTGATTTGGAACAAAATACATATGTACTTGTAGTTGTGTGTACATGATTTAGGGAAAGTTTCATCGTATTATAATGTTGGAGGGATGTGGTGGTGGCTTAAGACTGTACCATTAACATTTGGATAATAGGAACTGCATTGTATGTAATGTTCATACCTATTCTTTACAAGCCAGTAATCTTTTCCAGCATCTGTGCCATATCCCACAGCTAGAACAGCGTGGTCCAGCTGTGTGCTGCTGCAGTCATCCTCTTCATACACTCCTGAAATATATAAAAAACCTATTTACTTTTCATTGTTTAAGACATAAAAAATTGGATGACCAACCTGTAATTTTAGATTTCACCATCTGGCTAGTTACTGGAAGAAATACTTTTAAGTGTTACTTTCCTTTTTGTTGCAAACCACTGTGGTGCTACTGAGGTATGAAATTCACACACAAAACAACATTCTACAGAACACATAAAAAAGAAATGAGACAGTGTGACCTACTTTTGCCAGCAGTAAATAGTATTTAACAAGAAGACCACACACATTAAGTTCTATGAATGCACATGCAAGCTGTTCAAAGAGAAGTGCAAACTGCAAAAAATTTGACAATCAATCAGTCATCAATAATAATGACAACTAAAATGCCACAGGAAACAGTAACCCCTATATTATGACTAAGTTTCAAAGGTGAAACAAACATTTTGTAGTGTTTTAGTTACCTCCTGCATATTGCTGGAATGACTCATTACTAGCATCAATAGCTATGGAAATTGGACCAATGGTGGCAACAGCTTGCTGCAGGGCTGATTCACTGCCACTCTTGATATCCACACAGCCAGTGTCCCTTGTCACTACCTTGGAAGCATTATACACACAGCTTCTATCCTATTTTCAATACAGAAACAATTGAATGTAAAGATATCATCTTTATGCCACATCAAAACTTCATTGGTATGGCAAGTGATGTGATAACATGCTGTCTGCAATTTCAAAAACTTTACAAAATGTGTGCAATTTCAAAAACTTTACAAAATGTGTGCAATTCAAAAACTTTACAAAATGTGTGCAATTCAAAAACTTTACAAAATGTGTGCAATTTCAAAAACTTTACAAAATGTGTGCAATTCAAAAAATTTTACTCAAGTTTTGTTTTTGAGTTATACTAGTCCTTGTTAGTTTATTTTTCTAAATTTGTTTTCTTCTGCTTACTTTGCTTACTTTCTGCACAAATCTCTCAAAATGAAGATGAAAAGGAGAAGGGTCGAAATACATACTGGTTGACATTGTGGTTGTGGCACTTTTGTTTTTTCCTCACATTTTCATTTTGAAATTTTAAATGTAAATGGGTTTTTTCAGCAGTCTCATTGTAACCCATATGACTTGGGGTGGGTGGGTGAAGGCACAAAAATTTATACAAATTTGCAAGTATCAGGGACCTTTTTGAGGGTCAAAAATAAACTTGTGCTACATTATCACAGAAACAGCATTTGGTAGCAATGTAGTAATGTTTAATGCAGAAAAAACATTTTTTCCTACTTTGTAAAATTTCATCCATAAAACCGCTTCTTACAGAAATTCAAAGCCTTTAATTTATTTCCCCAAACATTTTCTTTTCAGGTTTACAACTCTTGGTATCATAAGATTAAATTTGCAACTGATGCCTGCTAAAGGTAGAATTTTAATATGTTCGATCTCCACTTCCATCTATCAGACATATTTTTCTTTCACTCTAAATGTGACTAACTCAAGTGAAACTCAATACACAGATTTCAATTGGAGTTTAATATAGAGATCATGTTGTCACTAAACATCCCAATTGGTGAATTAAGTAAAAACTAAGTACTGTATCTGCTCATTTGCTGATATACAAAAGTGTATCCAGCAACGATACACACTCTTGCATTATGTAATAGCAGACCAAGGTCTATACTGTTCTCTCTATTCATAATGTTGACCCTGATCAGGTGGCCCATTCTGGTGTTCAGTTTGGTAGATATAATATAAATATAAATATAATAAGACATCCAGTAAGATACCTCAGAGAATACTGTACTAACATAGACTTGTCACCATTTTGCAATTATGCTGGTGACAACTGTTGTTGAGTGTAGTTTCATGATGTTCTGTGCAATTCTAGCAGCAACACTACACTATTAACTAAGTAAGTAAACTGGACTAAATAACACTCAGCATCACAGCCACAGTATGGACTAAATAACACTCAGCATCACAGCCACAGTATGGACTAAATAACACTCAGCATCACAGCCACAATATGGACTAAATAACACTCAGCATCACAGCCACAATCTGAACTCACAAGAATTGCATGAATCACTGTCTCGCCTCCAAAATGCACTGTGATGAACCCTCCCTGTACAGAACTTTCAAAACTTTACTACAAAATATTTGGACAAAATTTTTTGTTGCATGCTTGCCAATCATGATATAGTGATATGTATGTTGAGCTGTTTATTAACAGACACAAAACAACAGAAAATTCTTTATTATACCCTGGCAGTGTATGGGTATTCCTCTTCTGTCTCAATACCATACTTCCTGATGTACTGAAACGACTGGTCCATCAAACCACCTTCACAACCCAGGTTTCCAAAGGGTGTTGAGCAATCCACCAGCTGCTGTTCACTAAAGGAGATCAGCTTACCAGTCTTGCGGACAATCTGACCCTCCAGACCACCTGTCTAAAAGAAAGAGAACAAAAATCCCTTATGTCCTTCATATTTATCATGTCATTCAAACGTATAAAAAATACTGTTTTTGCATGAGACCATCACATTTGTGAAACATCTATGTCCATCTCACAATGCCTCTTGAGTAACACACAATTACTGGAATTGATTTATATGGCCCCTATAGATACAGCAGCAAGGCTGGGAAAATCACTTGGATGGCTGAATGGGACAAGTTGAAAAACATTGAGGAAATTGGCTGTATAGTAGAATACTCTGTGACTGATAATTCATATTGTCTATTCATATTTACATCCTCCATCTAACCCCTCTCCAAATGATTAAAACCTTTCCTCTGGATGAAATCATTCTCAAGGGTCCAGATAATTGGCATTTTAGTGTATTGTAAATATAGTATACCGGTAAGTGGAAGATTACAATTTCAAGAAAAGCTTTGATTCAAGAAAAGTATACATTAAATAAGATTTTTAAAAAATCAAACTGACAGACAATGACAGGTACTGTACATTCTCCTGAACTTATTTTTGATGCAAACTTGCATTACTCTAGCTATGTTGCTTTGGTAACAGAAGAGCAGGCTACTCATTATAATATTACACTATATTCCTTGGAGAAATGTGATTATTCTGCTTAACAGCCTAATACTAATTTAGCTGTGTGTATTTGGTTTTTATAAGTGAGTAGATATTTGGTGTTTATCAGTGAGTAGACATTTGGTGTTTATCAGTGAGTATAGACATACTAATATTACGGACCCTTTTCAGACTGATGTTGGGAGCTACAGTAGCTCAGTTGGTAAAGTGTTGGGCTCATAATCCAAGGGTCATGGGTTTGATACCTATCCAGGCAAGCCCAAGTTGGCTGCCTCAGTGTGTCCTTGGATAAGAAACTTAGCTGATATTTCCTCTGCATGATATAACCAATATTGTGTGAACAGGGTTGCTTAAACCAAGAAACCAACCTTCTAGAGGACTGCAGCTGCAAGCTTGTACTACACACAGGTAAATTTAATATTCAAAATGGTCTGCTATTGAAAAAAGTTGAGGGAAAATCAACACTTTTTTTTTACTTAAATGCTGCTTGCATTTAATAAATATATATTGCAGTTTCACTTACTGAACAACTAGAGAGTTGACAGAGGGAGACAACTTTAGCAAATGGAAACTATCCAGTCTCTAATGTAATAATTTAGAGCTGTAAATATATCTTGCAAATATACTTACTGTGCTGAATGCCCAGCAGGAGCCACACTGTCCCTGTAAAGAATGGATAGATAATATTGAAAACAGGCTTTCATAACAAAATTTAAATACGGTAGGTAAGGATATGACAGCAGTTGAAAATCCAATGTTTTTTTTAAGCCCTAATGTATTGTACATTGGTAGCCCAAGATATGCTTATTATATTCTTGTAAACTGCTTGACTTCCAGATTTACTAATGACTTTGCAGTTATTCTATAAGTAAAGAACCAAATGTGAAGCTTGGTGACTTTTTTATTGGATAAAAATGACGTATCATATTAAATGTATTTCACCTACTGTCAAATTTGTTTCCTCTTTCAAAAGAATTGAGTATTAATCAGAAGTGAGAATCTTCTAGAAGACACTAACATTCCACAGAAGTCTTTGCTTTGCATGCTTCATTATTGTATGAACCCTAATCCTAACCATAGTCCTATTACTTGTGTAAAATGTAAGCATGTCTATTAACTTCCTTTACAAGTAGTGAGTAGTACTAAATATAGGCTGACTTTTAGAATGTGCTGGCTAACTAAAAAGGGTGAGAAGCATGTGTAATACATGAGTTGTGATTGGTCAAGCAGGTGAAGTTCAGTTATCTATCAATATCAAATATGGTGTACAAAACCTAAAATCTATTGGTTTATTGGTGCATGGAGTTGCAGGCTAATTAACCTCCTTGCAGCCACCTGACATTAACAGGATGCTTAATCAAGTGAAAGCATTCTCTGTCTCATTGCGTTACCAAAGCCAAGCCACCAATCAGTTTCCAGCATATAACAACTTTCATCAATGGCATCTAAGTTTAGAATGAGCCTTGGTTAAAAATTTCTCCCTTTTAATCACTGTTCTGTATGTAATCTGACTCTTGATGTTTGGCATTGCTTCCAGTTTTGTCATGTAGCTGTATTCTTGTGTACAGTTTGGTATATTAACAACTAGATGGTTAAGTTTATAATTTACTAAACTGTACACTAGATTATAAATACAAACAGTGACCTGATGAAACCAGGAATGATACCAAACATTCATAGTTGGAGTAAATACAATACAGTGTTATTAGTGCAGTCTCAGCTTTAAAAGGCAGGGTTTTTTTTCAAACCACCCAGTAAGACCTTAACAAAAGTGATGTTATACAGGCCTATTTAAAACTTTTTCAAAACAATTAGAAATATAACTGACCAAACAGGTGCCTATCCAGATGCTATAGCTCAATTAATCCCTCTTTTCACTGTATTGTACTCTTTTCACACTCTGGATGTTTGGTATCACTTCCAGTTTCATATGGTGTCATAACATAGTGCAAGTTTGGTAAATTAAAAATTAACCTGTCTAGTTGTTAATGTACCAAACCGTACACAACAATACAGGTGCAAATGGCAACCTGGTGAAAACAAGAAGCTGATACAAAACACCTGGATTCCTAGTAGATACAATACAGTGCTTTCATTCCTAAATTATATCTTTTAAATTGTATGTACCAGTTAAGTTGCATGACGTTGGTAAACCAAATTACTATTTATTTTAGAAATAATTACCAATTTGGCTTGCCATTCATGACTGTATATGTAGAAGTTTTATAGAACTGGATCTTAAAATCTAAAAATTTAATGTTGATGATTATTCCGACAATGCTGTTGAATAAAGTGATGTTAATATTTGACATGTGATTTACATGTGAGACAAAAAAAAAACTTAATATTCATACATAAATGAAATGGTTTTAACTTGTTAATGTGTAATATGTTTTTGACATTAGCTGAATTCAAAAGTTAGATTAGCCTCTGAACATTGCATTGAACTCAAACATTGGAATTGCATCTGATTATTGAGTATGGATCCATTTGCTGTTACACAACACTTTTTTTGTAAGTTTTATATTATTTATCATACACAATTTGCTTAGTGTAAAAGTTTGCCAGAGCACATTGGGGTCCTAGGAAAGACTTTGAACTCTTGAGATCAGACTCTTCCTTTAAGTTCATGTAAACATGCAATCATTGTATGTCCTTGGATTTTCTTGTAGTGATGAAGAGTGAATTAACTTTCTGTTCTGTTCTTGTTTGTGCTTTGGAAAATGTTTCCATACAGCAGACCTTGTATAATCCCTATTGTCACATTGTACCTGGTTCTTCACAGGTGTTACATATCCCTTCTCTCTCCAGTCAACTGTATCAGGCAGCATCACATTATGTGTGGCTAGAAATGTACTGCAGTTGGCTTCTTTTAGACTGACCCTCATCTTTACACAACCACTATGAAGTGCTTTAAACTCTTCTGTTTTCTGAAAAGAGAATTATTATTTAAAACTTTAGATGGATATATCGCTGAGCTATGGGCAGTGAGATTTCCTGCATCTAGTCCCTTCATTGCTTTGTCCTGGACTGTGTTTAATATTGTGTCTTCTTTTTCCTTGTACATTTACTTGCAGTTTTTAAGTTATATGACCCCGACTACTTTAATATTTAAATTTCCTACAAAGATTCTTTTCCTCCGTGAATTGTCCAAAATACAATTTGAGGCTGATCTGTTAATTTATGATCTATGAAGATAAGATCCTTTTGAGAAATTGACAGCAGTTGCCCTAAACAAACTTGATTGCTGAAATTTTCTTATCCAATTACAAATCAAAAACCCATTGCAGATAAGCAAGTACTAAAACATATTTAGACAGAGTTTAGTGACCTATTTTGTGCACTAAAGGTAATACTTTTCCTTGGCTTAGCTGACTTAATCAATTATTTTTTATAACTGATCCAATTAACACAAGAAGCCCAAGTGGATGTGATATCGCTCACCTGCTTATATTGGCTAAAGCCAAATATAATAGCAATGACTTAAGAATTATGGAGTGAAATGCTTTAATGCCAGAATGATCCATAAATTATTGATCAGCCAATTAGATTTCAGAACTTTTCATTGAAATGAGCAGATTATGTTGATTATCAAACTCATCTGAGACATTATATAAACCTAAAAAGCAAGTTTTATCACAATCAGTCACTTAAAGAAAGCCTCTTGAACATAAAAAATATTCAGCCAATAAGAGCCCAGATTAATTAATTACAATTATAAACTACTCTGATTATAGAACTTTTCCCAGATCTTTAGTATAAACCCACACAGCGAGTTTCATTAAAATGTTAATAATTAGAGCCTACAAAACATCCACAAGGAAAAAGTTAAAAAAGGAAGACAGAGAATGAATGATGCAGAGCCATACCATAGGTTCACTGTCTTTCTGCCAGATGAGTTAAAAAAAATCTGTAGCAGTTTTTCCACTGCTTCATTATCAAAAGACAATGTTTACCAGATCTGAAAAGTAGTTCATCCCCAGCCAGTAACTTTTCTCTCCTTTCTTGTATTTATGGTTGTGGGTCTCAATTCGTTTCATGTTCTCAGCAAAAACAGAGCTTCTGTATGATTCCTCTTCTGAGCTCTCATACTGCTTGTCTGGAAGGACAGAATTACCAAAGCTAAAATCTACATATCTATCAAAGAAAGGCAGGGATTTCTTTTAGAACTCCCAAGGGGCTGTTAATACACTGTCTCTCAGTGGGAAATATTTCAAAATCCAGCATAATTTCTAATTTTAGCAATTTGAACCTAAGCATTTTGTTACCAATTAGTCAATATTTTTGTCCCTTGAAAGTCCACTTCCAGTCATCCTTAAATATTCCTTGCAAGCCCACTTTCCAGTCATCCTTAAATATCAATTGCAAGCCCACTTTCCAGTCATCCTTAAATATCTCTAAAAGCAGTATGGTTCTTTACTATTATTTGTACATTCATAGATCTCATATGCAGTGTTTGTTCATATTTCCATTTTTCTGATTAAAATAGTCGTACAAGTTTATATTTTCTTTTTATGCCAACTGTGCATGTTCTTATAAATCTACCATATATACTCGCGTATAAACTGGTACCAATTGCAAACTGCATAGACCCAGATCTGCCATCACATAATGCGCCAGCAGATCAGGGTCTATGTTGTTTGCATTTGGATACAGATTATACGCGAGTATATATGGTAATATCTGTTTTCACTATGTCCCACTATGTACAGAATTGTTTACTTCATTTGTTTGTCTTTGATGCATGATGAACAGTCAATCCTACTTTCACTTGCATGAATACTGCTTCAGTTAGACTGCATGGGTTGGTTAGCAGTGGTGTGCAAGGGGGCAAATTACTGAATCCATCCTAATGCTGGAAAATGTAGATTTTTCTCTAGAGTAACCTGGCATAAGAATCCATCCTGTTTAATACTAACGACTTCTTGTCCTTAAATGCATTGTCAATACTGATTGACCACTGACTAATACCATTACTGACAAGGTGACAGTCACTACATAATTAGACACACCAAAAGGTTTCTCTTACAGTGTTTGTTTTAAAATCTATGCATGAAGAATGTTTTATCTGCAGTGTTTAAGCTAATACATGATCCGGGTTCCATAATATGATGCTTCCAAAAATGTCCCTTTTTCTTTCCCACTCCTTTCTGGTTCCCAAGGTACCATATACACTTGTGAATAAGTTGGGTCCAACTGTAAACAACATAGACCCAGGTTGGTATTCTTTACTTAAACTGACCAAAATGTAATCTAATTTTGGATAAACAAAGTTCTTTAAATGGAAATGTTTCTTTCTATACATGTTTATGACAATATAGAGAAAATAAGCTTTTCTCCATGACTCTTGGATATTTTGGATGAAAAAAGGATATTTCCCAAATTTTCTAGATAAACCCTTGATCTGTTTCCTAATCATTATATTCACTTTTACCCTGATGTCTATGTGCAGTTACAGTGTATGTTGGATTTGAGTCATCTTTGACCTGCACTGGCAAAGTAAAATCCCTATGCTTTGCATTAGATATTATCCCCCCCCCATCCCCTACCCCCCCCCCCACCATGAACCCTAAATCCGTTTCATATATTATGTGTCTTCATCCTATGACTGGATGTTTAATAAAGAAAATATTAAAAAATATCACTGTAGCTGAAATTTTTGTATATTTAATCTTTGACCCCCTCCTCCCCCCCCCCCCCCCCCCCCCCGGGGTGAGGGGGGCAACCATATAAATATACTCTTGAAGATGGTTAGCACATGGACCAGGTGGAGTTTTTGCAACACCTTTACCTTTTATCTTTTGTTTTATGGTGCATCGTTACTTTTGGTTGGAGGGGTTTGCTTCATGGTACATCGTTACTTTTGGTTGGAGGGGTTTGTTTGATGGTACATCTTTACTTTTGGTTGGAGAGGTTTGTTTGATGGTACATTGTTACTTTTGGTTGGAGGGGTTTGTTTTATGGTACATTTTTACTTTTGGTTGGAGGGGTTTGTTTGATGGTACGTCTTTACTTTTGGTTGGAGAGGTTTGTTTGATGATACATTGTTACTTTTGGTTGGAGAGGTTTGTTTGATGATACATCGTTACTTTTGGTTTGAGAGGTTTGTTTGATGATACATCGTTACTTTTGGTTGGAGGGGTTTGTTTTATGATACATCTTTACTTTTGGTTGGAGGGGTTTATTTCATGGTGCATCATTACTTTTGGTTGGAGGGGTTTGTTTCATGGTGCATCATTACTTTTGGTTGGAGGGGTTTGTTTCATGGTGCATCATTACTTTTGGTTGGAGGATAGTTTGTTTCAATTGGTGCATCATTACGTTTGGGTCAGAAGGGTTTGTTTCAATTGCTGCATCATTACTTTTGGTTGGAGGGGGTTTGTTTCATGGTGCATCATTACTTTTGGTTTGAGGGGTTTGTTTCATGGTGCATCATTACTTTTGGTTGGAGGGGTTTGTTTCATGGTGCATCATTACTTTTGGTTGGAGGGGTTTGTCTGGGTATTTTAAATTGGTTTTTGCCTTTGACATTTTTGCTACCTAGCTTTAGCTCAGCACTATATAGCCAGGATTGTACTGATGTGCTGTTACACCTTATGAATGTATATAAATACTATGCAGGTGTTTGGTGAATTTCAACTCAGTGGCTTAGGACAAGATAACAGTTACAGACAGATGAAGGGTATCACGATATCCCCAGCCAAAGCATATGGATAAAGTCCTTCCAGGACACAGCTTGATGCAAATATAATTTAACACACCGTATTTTGCCTTGAAGAGTACCCATGACTCTCCAATTGTTTTTGCGTGTATTTCCTTGGACGACTTGATTTCAAACCACTGGACATAACTTGGATTTTCTGGTGCCGCTGCCACTAAAGATATTGCCACCACAAATGTCAGGACACTTGCATACATGATGATGGTTTCCATTTTCATGTCCCTGAAAATATAAGAGTACAATATTTTAAGTTTCGCCAACATGTATATGACAAATGAGATCTTCCTTCTTTCATGACCTTTACTGTCTGAACTTTTGGTCAACAAATCAGGTGCGATCTTCCATGGACCACAGAAAGTATTAAATCATGAATTAAGTATTGAAGGGGAAAAAATACTTCTACCAAAAATTAAATGTCTGACTGTGTCATAATGTGAAATCATCAATACAATGACTCTTTTTTCCACCATTTATTGCAGATAAAAATAATATTTTATTTTTACAGGGGAATGCATAAAGTGTTTATTAAATACTTACACTTTTGTAATAAAAGCAACATATTAAATAAAATTATGTTTATGTTGTGCCTTCACCAATACATGTACATGTATATGTGATTAATTATGTAAACTTTTGTATTTAACTCTTACAGTTCAATTCAATTGTTTATTCACATAAATATGTAAATACTTATAGAGTATATACTACAAATATTGCATGGTTATCAAATGCTATATGTACAGTTTTAAACAGAAATTCTATAAAGGTATTATCAATGAAAGCTGGAAAAGGAGAGGATGGACAAATATACACAAGCTTTAGAACAAATTACTGTAATAATAATAATAATTAATAATAATAATTATTATTATTATTGTTATTATTATTATTACTATTTCTTGTTTTAAATGCATTATATACAAATTTAGCTAATATACATGTCATTTTTTTTTTATTACTAGAAGTTAACATTTGACTGCACTTATACATGGATGGTTTGTTCCAGAAGTATTTTTTAATTAAGTTTACAAGTAAAATTAGTATATAATGGACTCACTAAATGAAATTCATATCAATTTTCAATATCATGGTTGTCATGTATAATAAAATATCTTTCCCTTCTACATATTCCATTGTTTCCGTATCTCCCAGTTTCAGTTCTCAAATTATGGACAACAATTCAAGTTTTGTACAAGCTACTGTATTTCATGTATTTTTTCGTACAGGAAAAAATAATTATTAATTTCAGTGTACGAAAAATTATGTGTAAAATAAATGATAATTATTTTGGAGTACTGACCATGTACGAAAAATAAAGGGATCGAACCCGAACAAGGTCTACGTGACACGTGATACTCGACGACCTAACAGTACTAACATACAAAAAAATAAACGTACAATTTTTGTCTCGTTCTGCTCTATCTCAAGGATCCAATTACAATAAAAAAATACAAGTACTAAAAAAGACTTTTGTTGTTATTAGTGAGAGAGAGAGAGAGAGAGAGTTACATTACTAAAAGCCAGCATATTGATAAGAACCTTTAATCTAATTAGTTGTAAACAAACCATGCGTATATGCAATATAAAACAAACAAACATGGTATGTCTAATGTAAAAGAAATTCCTATGCAGTATGTACAACATGGTATGTCTAATGTAAAAGGAATTCCTATGCAGTATGTACAACATGGTATGTCTAATGTAAAAGAAATTCCTAGGCAGTATGTACAACATGGTATGTCTGTCTAATGTAAAAGTAATTCCAATGCAGTATGTACAACATTGTGCAGTCTGCCACTTGTACATATCAGTAGATACCTTTAACATACACATTTTTGAAACAATGAAGGAGAAAGTTCAAAGGAAAATCGGATTTGGAATGAATGAATGAATAAGTTTATTGCATAAAGCCAACAGGCCATGGCAAGAACATAATTAAGTGTATAATATTCATAGAACTTGATGGTTGCAGATAGATCTAGAAACTGTGTGAACTGCATATACATCATTAAAGATCTAAATCTGCATTATTCAATAGGGAGAAAACTTTAAGTGTAATATGCATCAAGTCAAAGGGATTTTTTTTAAAATTGCCCATACCATACATCATTATTAATTATGGTTGTTATATTTTAAATTAATACTGGAACACAGTAATGTAGTCTACAACTTATGTTCTAGCTAAGCTGACTAAGAAGTCCCTTACCTGATTAAGAGAAATTTACACTATTCAAGAATATATGACTATTTAAAATCCAATATAAATCTACAACATATTAGAGATTATAATGCCCAGCATGCATTAAATCAGACCTTATGACACGTGCTCTGTATATGAAATTACCCAGATTTCTGATAAAATGACTAGGCTGACAATTTAATAATTCAATGAAAGTAAGAGCAAACTACATCTTCATTATGTTTTTACCAGTTTTTCTTCAAAAATCAATGTTATTTGAATCAGCCAAAAATTTAAAACATGACTTTTTATTACCTGAAAACTTTCATTTTTTAAAATTTTTTATGATTGTTAAAAATTATAAAATTTCATGCAAATGTTTTAATTAAATAGTAAAAAATCTTGATAAGTTTTCATCTTTTGCAGTTAATTTTTTATTTTTACTTCATTGTTAAAAACCTGAAGATATAAAAAAAAGCTACTGATTTTATATAAAATTTAAATTTTAGAAATGGTTTAACAGATATGTTGTAGAATTTTTTAATCTATAGTATTTTTTTTTTCAAAGTTCACAAATATATTTTACTTATTTTTCATAATAATTTGTGTTTAAGATGATCAAGAACAACAAAATTGTCATTTTTAGTACATTAATTTATACACATAAATAAACACAAAATTGGTGTTCAAGATGGTTCATAACAGCAAAATTCTTTATTGATACGTACTGATTTGTACACAAAAAATAAACACAAAATTGTGTTTAAGATGATTATAACATCAAGATTTTTTTATTTAACTACATTGAGTTTTAGATGAAACATTTAATATACAACTGACAATTACGAACTACAAATGTTTGTTGTTATACACATTAGACATGTTAATTGATACTTTATTTGTATATACAATTGGTTACTCTTTATTTTGTTAATAGTAATATTAGATGTGACTTTATTATCTTCTAAAATGGTTGTATAAAATTGCGTATAACACAAACAACAAATTTTGTTTTTACTGTAACTTTCTTTTATACAATTAAAATCAATGTAATGTTCAGGTTTGTAATCAGTCCACTTTGTTGTTTTTTGTCTTGAGATTTATATCCATCAATGTTTTTTAAAAATAAAGTTTAATGTATCTTGTTGTTACATTTTTTATTTCATCATCACTATGTTTATACATTTTTATGTTGTTTAAATCCACACATGTTATAAGAGCAGTCCAGATAAAATATCATATTATTATATATTATAATCAAATAATGTTATTTTTTTATTTTTAATCCTTGAACAAAATCGCACGTATTTGCATATGGTAGTTTAAAACGTGAGAGTAAATCTATATTGAACATGATTTCTTCATCTTAAACAGGTTCAATTATAATTTTAAAAAATCAGGGCCTATTGTTTTAATTATAATATGCTAATTTACATACACTCATTAAAAAATAAAAATGTTTTCTAGACCATCATAGAAACCAGTTTTTTAATAATACGTTTTGCAACGTGATTATTGATATCATTGCATCTAAAGTTAAAAGACATATGTTGCGTTTTGTGTTTACATCTGATATTATCTCAATGATTTAAAATTCTATGTTTTAAAAGTTTCGATAAAAAAATTTTTTTTTATCGAAAATATCTTCTTTTTTTTAAGATTGACCAGAATTATTTTATCATCATAGTTTACAATTTTTTTTTTTTGTTTTAATGCGATTTTATGATCAAATATCTAGCACAAGCAAAACAATTGATAATCATTAATATTATCACAGTTATTGATATCGTAAATAAACAGTTTTCTTTGATCAATATCGCCCGTACACAAACATTTTTTATTTTTGTGTTTATCCATGAACAATTTTGATAAGGACTGTATAATAATATTTCATCAAATATGATACAGTTGAGTAGTGTAACATAGTATTGCACTGAGTTAAGTCCTGTCAAGATGCTTAACGTGATTGCTTCATTGCCATTTTTACATAATTCTTGACAAGTTTGTTGTATGGCGTAACAAATAATTTATTTTCGTAATTACAATTTATTGCACAATATGTTTTGCCAACCCCAGGATACTCGCTTGCTATAAAAGTATTATCATTATCTAAAATTACATTTATTTAATTTTTATCACGTTCATATTTGATTTCATGAGTTGAAGCAGTTGTTAATTTTATATCGGGTACATTATTTTGTACTTTTGTATCTTACACATTTTTTTTATGTTTATCTTCTTCTATTTTATTTCCATCTATTTTTCATTAATGGTAAATAGTTGTAGCCGCTTAATTTTACTAGCAAATTGTAAGTTGCAATTCCATAAACATGAATTTTATTTTTTTGTAATTTATCAAAGGCCAAGTAATTTGTTGCTGCTCTGATTTCGTATAATAGTTATTTTATTGGTAAAAATCCGTTTACCAATTCTCTTTTTTTCTGTTACACAATATGAGTACAATATATCAGTCGTTTGACATAAAGATGGTTTGTTTAATTCCCAATCTGCTTCAGTATTACTTGGGTCTGCCATAAATATTTCATAATCAGTTCCCTGATGATTTGATATAATTTCTTCCTTGTTAATACCGTATAATATTTTTGTTCCTTCGTCGTCCGATAATTTTGTTTGTGTTAAACAAATCATTTAGCCTTTGTTGTCACGTGTTTGATAGCAGAATATTTTAGTTATTGTTTTGTATTAAATTTTTTTTATCGATTAAACCGAGTTTTTTTTATATTAATTATATGGGGATTTTTTTAAAAATTATACTCAAATCTGTTTTATGCACAGTAGCAACTAATTAGTTACTATTTGATTTAATTAAATTTGATGGTTTTCACTAGTACAATATTTCGTATTCAAAGTTAATTGTTACGTCTGTGGGTTTGAAATAATAACAAAAGAAAGAACGACTCAAACAAGCTTTCACAATTTCTAAAATATAAATTTAATTTCCTAAAATATTAAATATTTCAAACAAACAAAGTGAAAGAATTAAAAATAACCTACACTTTAGAAATTCCTAAATAGTCCTAAATGTCCTAGTGAATTTTGATAATCTGGAAGTGTCCAAAGGTTATCCGAATGAAATCACTAATGTGCTTTTATGCCACAAGAAACACAGTTTTAAATCCAAATGTTAATAATCCCAGGTAAACTCCTGTGAATGTAGAATACTGTTAAGTTCCTTGAAGAATAGTACTTAAATCCAAAATGTACTATGTATATAATTTAATTTCCGCCAGCTGATTTTACAAACAATAATAATCTTCCTCAATAACCTTATGATTCTGATGAACTGCCAAAGAATGCCCATTCAGTGGTTATATTGGCATTATATAGTCTCTTACGGTGTAAAAGAGAATTTAAAACCCGTACTGCGATTGTTAACAATTTTTGTCAACAACCTTCTTTAACCAATCAGAAACTAGGTCGCGCATAATACGGCTAAAAGTGCCTTAGCACTACAATTATATTACCTTATTTCAAATCAACAAGATGTTGACATAGGATTCAGGTCATAAATCTGCACGCGATTGTCACATGATTCACCATTGTTGATTCAGCTGACCGACATAATTATTAATTATCCCTGGACTTAGCATGACTCATGTAAACATGTTGACGTTCATATGTACTTTAGCGTAGGCCACTGAATTAAGGAATTATAATACAATAGTTATAAACTCAAATGAAAACTATACTATAATTTAAAAGATGATACATAATTCCGTAACATAATTCTATTCAATTTATATCAGTAACATCATCTGTTATACATATAAGGAAATATTATTGGACTCGTGTTTACACTAATATCTTAAAAAATATATTGGTTATAATCGTTTATTTTATGATCATCATATTTTATCCACACATCAAAGTAGTATAAAAAAACAAGATTTTATTGTATGTCTAAAAAAAAATCTGATGTGCAAGCATTATTACTATCAATTCCCATGAAAATATGTTCATTAATTTATTCAGCAAAGTAACCACCAGCCAAATTTTAACTCTTTCTATTTCACTGATTGATGGGCTGTAACAAAACATATGTGTTGGGTTTACTAATCCATAGTAAAATTCATGGTCACTTGTGTGGTACAATTGGTACTGATATTATAGATTAAAATAATGTTGTCATCAGGAGCAGTTGTATCAGCTCACTTATCTGAATATATGAATTTTTATTATCCAATACCATCAACATGAAATTACGTTTTTACCATTTTAAATTGAATGTGTACTTTATATTATTGATTATATCAAACAATAATTTTGTGAGCCCTTCTTTATCATAGATTAATGTTATTAATCCTTCGCCCTGCTGATCTATTTTTAGAATAGCATTTTCATTTCTTTTACATTATTAATAAAAATTGGTTTATTTAAATGTATGTCATCATTCATCCGACACCAAAATAGTATTAATTTGATCTTTTATACTTTCACCAGGTTTCCCAAAAAAAAATATTTCAAAAGATTTAATATTATTATCTATGTTGTGTATATAAATATATAGAACAGATGGTGAAATATTTTTGCTATTTTATTATCATGTTTAAAAACAAGACCCAGTGGACCACAAACGCACAATTTTAAGTTAAACTTTTTTTTAAAAAATGCTAAAGATTTATTTATTCTGAAACCAATATTATCGTTCATTACATTAAAACCAAATATCGCATAATGTTTTGTTTTTTTAGATTAAATTTGTTATACCGACCATTTCTTTATAGCCTTTTGAAAAACGGGACTTAAGTGGTTTATTATAATATTACGAGTTTTTGACTATCAAAAACACATGATTTAAATACATTTTATATTAGAAAATTGTATCCATTAGTTGAATTTTGGTCCGTAACCTTTCCATTTAACAAGCCTGTTTCTTTTTGTAATCACGTTTTAATACCTTTTTAATTCTAAAGACTTCTTGAGTTTGTTTTTTTTTTTAAATTTAGGCTCATTAAATGTACCAGTGATTTTTTCCACCTCTTAAATCTTCTATTTGATAAATAGTTGGATTTGTGTATTTAATACCAATTATCTACAAAATTTCTTCAGTCCAATTTGGAGTATATCCTTTTTCAATTGTATGGTTTTTTGTGTGGATATTCTAACCATGCCACCATAAATATTCATATTAACGGTTGATTCATTTTTGGGTTCGCTAGCCTGTACAGAGGTCAGTTTAATACTTCTGTGTTTTGTATTATTATACATATCTATCATTTTTGATAAAGAATCTAAATATTTATGTTTTGTTTGCCGTGAAATATTTCCACGTTATACCTTCAAGAGTGTTGTTAAAACGTTCAACAATTACAGCTTTACCCTTATTAAACGTATGATGCATTTTAATATTATTATAACCCATCCATTTCTTAAAATGTTCTTTGTTCAACCCAAAGCTTTTCTGGTTTTCTTCTATTTATAATTTCTTTGAAAGAATTGGTTATACTAATTCCAGTTTTATTTTGGAGTGGTATTGCCCAGGCATATTTACTTAATATATTAATTACAGTTAATAAATATTTAAATCCTTTATTATATTTACTAAATTGCTGCATGTCAATCAAATCAGCCGACCATATTGAATATATTTTGTCTGTAAGTACACGATGCTGAGTGAAATGTACTCTTCTGCGTTTACGTTATTCCTTGGCTAATTGTGTAGTCACCTTCAGCGCCTTATTCAGGTAACTACCAGGTAATTTTTAATCCTTGCTTTGGTAATAACGGTAATAACTTTGCATATATATATCTATATTACCTCCTGTTTTAGTTGATACAAATTGTGTTTTTCAAGTTCACGTATTGAACACACGTCCCTCATAATTCTTTTATTATTTTTGTTTGATTAAAAACTACATTATTTGTGTCAGTTTGAGTTTTGCGCTTTAGACAACATGTATTTACTTATATAATTTTATAATATTGTTTCTGAAGATAACAATTTTGTTTTTCTTGTTCCACATATCGAACATGTTCCCTGTATAACTATTTTATTATTTTTATCAAGTCCAATAACCTCACCTTTAGTATAAGTTTGTTTTTTGCACTTTAGGCAATATGATTTTATTTGCTATATAATACTTTGATGTTGGTTAAAATCTAATAGTATATCCTATGGTATATGTGTATGATATTATACACACAATAATAACCACACATAAAACTATTAGCATATTGTATTTGTTGTGAGTTATAAATAATTTCTTTTTTACTACCCATCATATATTTTTTTACCATATCGGGGGTTGGGTGGGGTGGGGTTAAACCAAATGAGTCAAAATATTCGATATCACGGCTCCTGGAGTTATTATAAACAGCGACCCAATGAGTACCGTTTCCATAAAAAAAATGTCTTCGAGATTAATAATAATGCTCTCATCCGATTATTTTATGAGTATATCCTTACTAAAACAGCCTCAAAATTTTTTAATGATATAGTTCATAGATACTGAAATATATCGGTGGAAGAAAAATTATATCGCCACAGTGGAGATTTAACTTTTGTAACTACTTGTTTCCCCATTTAGGAAATATATCTGCCCTTATCTATGTTATTTAAACCTGTATTTCCATAGTCAGGCCTATTTCATTTTTCATCTTCTTCTGCTCCTTCTCTGTCTCCCTCCCTTCCTCTCTCTCCCTCCACATAAGGATGTACAGATCTTAATATGTGTCAACTGTAGAACCTCTAGTGCAGGGGTGTCAAACATACTGCCCGCCAGACTCATTATTTATTATTAGTATTTATTATTATTTATATCAAATCTGGCCCACCATAGCAAATGAGTTTGACACCCCTGCTCTAGTGTACATTTATGTGATCAATAAGGTGCCATCAAGAAATGCCTAAAAGCGAACTCCAAACAGCAAAATGTAGTCTTCAAGTGTTAACTTTTTTATAATTACTTTTACATGAATCATGGAAACTGTCAGTGACTGAACGTACATAACCTGTATCTATGTGTCACTCATACGGTATTGTATACCTGTAATACTCGAAGACAAACGGTACACATTTTTAAGAAGAACAAAAACCTTGTGATGAAATATAGTAATACAATTTATATAAGTAGCAATTTTAACTCGCATCACAATCGTGTTTGAAAACGATGGATAAATCAGGCGTTGATTAGTGTTGATTGCAAACCGCAATTAAGTGACAATCGAAAATTGGATGCAGAGTCTGCTACCGAACTAGACTGCAAACTTGCCAAGGCCACACAAATACTCTCGTTTAGATGTAGAAATAGACAAAATAAAGAACGAAAATCTTTACAAGTAAACTCAAAATCATTAAAATCTTTTGTTTAAAGATGTTACGCTCTGAAGTCAGTCAGATACAACCGCTCTGATGTTTCTACATTACCCCACCCCAACAGTATCAATCCGCGCGTGAAATGAGTTAACAAAATCTCTTAATTTCGTATGAATACAGTCATTATTTTGACAAAATACACAATCTGAAGCATGATGTGTACAAGCTAAATTTGTAAAACGTCGCTGTCCCACAATTATTGTAAAATTTAGGAACTCCTTTTTATCGATGTACTAATGCAGCTGTTAATCGCATTGGCACAGAATGGAGAATATCCATGCAAATAGACGGGCTTTTTGCCTTTATATATTATATTTAAAATCGTTTTTTATATATAAATTTCACTATTTCTGGAAACACCAGAACGGTTACTGCTTTTGGAGTTGCACCAGATATTACACCTGTGGTCGCTGTGTTTAATCAAAGAAAAAAGGTGCAGCCATTTTCAACAATGGTATGATAGTCCCGATAAAACTACGATAAAACTACGATTAATAACAACTCGTTTGTTTGGTCTTGATTTTTTATTTTGTTTTCTTATTCATATATATTATATATTTATACAATAATTTGCATTTTACCATTCATTGCGCTTAATGATAGATACTGATCGCTTAAGATAACAGCATAACAATGATATGGGACATCAGGAGGAGAGGGGCTCCATATTTAAAATTACCTCCTAATTCCCATGTAACCTCAATATCAGATGTATTGTACTGTAAAAGTTTTATGTGGTAATAGATACATATCCATATCCATTGCGTATATTTGTTGTTGGTCCTTATTCATAATAGTACTATCTCTTGGTAAATATTCGACATACTAAAATTTTCTAATTGATTCATCAACTAGATTATCTTCAAAAATATTCATATACAGAGGTACGACTTGTGGCATGTTTATATATATATATATATATATATATATATATATATATATATATATATATATATATATATTTATATATATATATATATATATATATATATATCGTGAGTGAGTGAGTATCCCTTTAATGGTCAATAGATCTGTTTATTGTGTTAATTGTCGAGGTACAATAAACGCTCGAGGCGCAAATGGACAGGTGTTAAATCACTCATTCACTCATCAAGTAAATTACTGTGATTGTTGTCAAGCATAGATGTGTAATTTCAATAATTTTTAAGGGTCGATGTATAATGTATAATTCACCAAAATATGATTTAATTTATATGATTTCGGTATTTTATTTTAGGATCTGAGTCATTTTCTATTTCTAATCCTTTACCTTTTTTTTTTTTTTTTTAGTCTATGATGTTTCTTCTTTTGGAATGTTGCCTTTATAATATCTAACCGCATTAATTTTTTCTTGTAATTACATAATGAGTTTGATAGTCTTGAAAGTTCTTCTATATGTGATTTTTTTTTTACGTCTTGATGCTTTGCCTTTTTGTCTTCCCAATGTGCCTCTAGTCTTGGTGACTTCCTTATGAAGATCACCTAACTCTTCCATGTTTAGGTCAAATAATCAGGCTAGTTTTGGTAATGTTAATCTTTTATAAAATGATACATCATATAGGTCAAATAATCGGGCTAGTTTTGGTAATGTTAATCTTTTATAAAATGATACATCATATAGGTCAAATAATCGGGCTATTTTTGGTAATGTTAATCATTTGTAAAATGATACATCATATAGCTCAAATAATCAGGCTAGTTTTGGTAATGTTAATCTTTTGTAAAATGATACATCATATAGGTCAAATAATCAGGCTAGTTTTGGTAATGTTAATGATTAATAAAATGATACATCATATAGGTCAAATAATCGGGCTAGTTTTGGTAATGTTAATCTTTAATAAAATGATACATCATATAGGTCAAATAATCGGGCTAGTTTTGGTAATGTTAATCTTTAATAAAATGATACATCATATAGCTCAAATAATCAGGCTAGTTTTGGTAATGTTAATGATTAATAAAATGATACATCATATAGGTCAAATAATCAGGCTAGTTTTGGTAATGTTAATGATTAATAAAATGATACATCATATAGGTCAAATAATCGGGCTAGTTTTGGTAATGTTAATCTTTTATAAAATGATACATCATATAGGTCAAATAATCGGGCTAGTTTTGGTAATGTTAATCTTTTATAAAATGATACATCATATAGGTCAAATAATCAGGCTAGTTTTGGTAATGTTAATCTTTTATAAAATGATACATCATATAGGTCAAATAATCAGGCTAGTTTTGGTAATGTTAATCTTTAATAAAATGATACATCATATTATAGGTCAAATAATCAGGCTAGTTTTGGTAATGTTAATCTTTTATAAAATGACACATCATATAGGTCAAATAATCAGGCTAGTTTTGGTAATGTTAATCTTTTATAGTATGATATATCATAATCATTAATACATGTCATAATATCCGCTGCCAGTTCAGGGTATTGTATTGCTTGTGGATGGGGTCGTGTCACAATTGGTGATTGAAGTTGTGGCATTATTATGTTGTAACCTGGTATAATCTATTTGTGGCATTGCTGGAATTAATTGATTTTTTTTGGGGTGGGTGGGTGGTTCTATCAGTTGATTTTGTTTGTTTGTCGGTTTCTTCCTGCTGTCTTCCTATTCTTTTGGTAACTGACTGTGCAAAATGTATAGCTATCTCTTCCTGAAATGTTTTTTTTTCCCTTATTTTTCATCCAGTAACCGCTGTTTTAAAATCTCCCTGTTTTCTAGCCATTTATCAATAATTTGTTTTAGTTTTTTTTTGATATTTTCAACTTTTTCAAAACTACACATACATACTATTATGTTATATAATATTACATTATCTTACCTTATTGTAATAATAATGCAAATGGAAATTGAAATAATCGTTACATTATCTTGCATTATCTTGGACAAGTAAAATGATGCCTGCTAATTAAAATTGCACATACCGCTGCAAAGACAAGCGTTGCATAATTTGCAAGCATATGCCCTAGACCGAATCTTTCAGAAGTTCGACAACAGGAGTTAGCTACACAATCAATCAGAAGTTAGGATGTCGAGCCAAGAACGCAATCTATCTTCTGACATGCAAGATCTGTGCCATTCAGTATTTTGGCAAAACCGTTGATTTCAGAAAGCGAATGAATAATCATAAAAGCCACATTCGCAACAAAATCATCGCGAAAGTCGCCAACTAATACAATTCGACTGGATATTCAGTTGAGTTCCTTGAGATGCTACCCATTGAATCAAACTTGGGGTGGACCGAAACAGAACGCACATGTAAGGAACGATACTGGATATTACAATTGAAAACTCATGGGGATTTCGGACTAAATGAACAAATCTAACCTTCCCGTTGTAGTCTTACCAAAATTACAGCCAATCATCAGTTTTTCACCCGTACACATCTTTTTGCGATAATATTTACCCAAATAATAACATGTATTACTTTTTTATTATTTTATTGTCATTATTATTATTATTATTATTATTATTATTATTATTATTATTATTATTATTATTGTCCTTTATCTCGCTGCACAATTCTCTTGATATCTTTCCTTTAGAATCTCCATGTATAACTCTACCGGGATATAATTTCTTTCTCAAATCCTGTAGATGGCGTTGATGTTTCATCATGCTGTGTTTCCGTCCTTTGTTCACAAACTGGAATTAGGTCAAAACATGTTGGTTCTCTATGTGATAGACACAATAACCCGCTCGTTTATTATTATTAATGTGGTACAATTTTTTATTATATCTCTTGTTGTAAATTCCCCTTAGTGATTTTAACATGTAGGAGTCCAGAATTTATCTTAGACTTTGTGTTTAGTGTCTGTTTTGTACATGCAAGCTGTTTATTCCCCCTGACGAAGAGTTTGTTTAGCTCAAAACCATGGGAAACCGTTTTGAATTTGCGCCGTTATCAATTTTTGTGTCGATATATATATATATATATATATATATATATATATATATATATATATATATATATATATATATATATATATATATATATATATATATATATATATTAAAGAATATCCATGACCGAAATAATCGTGACCGATAATGAAAAATATATCATGAGCGACGAGTATATTATAGATAGAATAAAAGCATTTTTTAACTGAAGATTTACCGATAGTTGTTGTGTACATCATAATCTTTATTTATATCTGGACAAAAATTTGGAAGATTTATTTAATAATAAAAAATTCCATCGCAATGTACATGATTAAATGGTTGATCTTACTGAGACATATATATTCAGGTGTGTAGAATGTGGTGATAAAAAATATGCATGAAAAAATATACAAGTAGAATACAAAAAATGGGATGATTTATACGATAATAATGACATAATTAATGACGATGATGTTAAAAAATATATTTCAAACTAACCACTATTGTGTTTTCTATAATTTCATTTTATTACAATTCGTATGTTATAAATTAACCACATGAATTATTATCATCTTTTAAAATAATTCATCAACATTCTTTGTCATTATTTTTAATATAAATCAATATTTTTGTTAATAATTATCATTCTTATCAACTATAATTTTTCTGATTTTCTTCGCCTTGGAACATTTCTTTCTTATCAAACAACAGCTGCAATCTAGCGTACTTAAAACTTATCAAAAGTTTTTAACTAAACAAAATACTTCGGTATTTTGTAAAATATGATTGTAACTTATATTAATAATTTTAATTTTTTCAAAACAAACAAAAGCATATGGCAATTTTTTTTATTTCATTGCAAGAAAAATAAAACATTTCTAAATTTATCAAATCAGGAATTATACTCGGTAGTTTTGATATATTGTTATAAGAAATTGATAAAATTTTTGATTTTATCAAAAAACAAAAACCTTTCATATTTGTTATATTATTACTTTCTACTGTCTACATATAAATGAACCAATTTGTTTTTAGCATTTCCACCTGTTGCTTCGTGTCAAATTAAAATGCTTTATTATTTATAGTTACTAACAAAATTTAATTAAATAATATTTTTGTTTGCTGTTGTAATTGATTTAATTTACCAGCTCTGTCATCTTGTCTACACTGGTAAAAATGGATATATTCGGTGTTAAAAATTCTGTTATACTATCTTTATATCTTAAATTGATCTTAGTTTTTGTAACGCTGTTTTTCTATCTCTATTATAATATATAATAATATTTCTTTATACCGTTAAAAAATACGTTGTTCGTCATTGTCAGTTGTATATTAAATGTTTCGTCTAAAAATCAATTTAGTTAAATATAAAAAAAATCTTAATGTTATAATCATCTTAAACACAAAATTGTGTTTATTTTTTGTGCAAACATCAATACATATAAATTACTGTTGAACTTCAACGGTAAATGTCATATTTTTTGGATAAACATTGTTTCTTCGTGTAAGGGGTTTGTCATCGTAATCTTATCTGCACCTTTGCGAAGATAATACATTCGATTGCTTCCCTTGTCTGTCCGTCTGTTTTTGTTCAATCTTAAGTGCGCGTGTCCGTGTATCTGTCAGTCCGTATTTTTCTCGTATGATATTTCACAAGGATGATTAGTACATCTCTTTTCTATCTACCTACCTACATATCCATCAATCAAGCAGTCTATCTGTCTATTTCCTTGTCTATGAATATCAGACATTTCCAAAATTGTATTAGTTATGCAAGGAGTTTGTAATGGCCCAATAAGTCTTTTTTACGACTATATCACAAAATTACTGTATGTATTTGAGAAATGGGTAAAAGTGACATTAAATATTAACTGCTGTTCAGAAATGGTCATGCTACTCTAACATCTTAGCTGATTACAAGTTTATCAAGGGCAACAATTCGGGACATTATGGTCTAATTAAATTCTGCTCATCATTAAAACCGTCAAAGATCACATGAAAATTAATTTAATACCAAAAAAATGTAAATGTTGGTCATCAAAATGTTCAAAAGTCGTCAATACGGACGAACAACGACTATTTCTTTGTTTCAGCTGCGAAGGGCGGCAATATTTAAAAAAAAGTTTGTCTTTGGGGTTCATCCTCTTTATTGTCGTCCATGAGTTTATGACATTTGATGGGTCTTTAGAGCACATTTGCAAAACAGAAAGTGCTGTACTGCCAGTAAATGTCACAATTTCTAGGTGTGATGTTTACCGGTGTTTGTGACATTTACCAGCTTTAATGTCACCGGTAAATGTTACACGTGATATTTACGGGCGTTTGTGACATTTACAGACTCTACATAGCTGTTAGAAATTGTTGTATTGTAACCAAATTTAAATATTCTTTATATCTAAACTCCAAAGACAAATGTAATATAGCCTCGACATTGAGGATCTTTGAATGCCAGTTTTGAACAAACTGGTCAACTAAACGTTGTGTCATAAGTGATAAGAAAAAATACCTTTATTGCATTACTGTATTGCACCCCTCGACTAGCTTAGTCACAACCACCCCCCGGTCATGTGACCCACTCCAAACAACAAGCGGGAACGATTGCCAGCTGTCACATTAATCTGATCTTGTGCCTTCACTTTACTGGCATCTCACATTGATAAATAAATTATTACCAATACATGACCGAGTTTCACCTGCAATTACATATCTGTTTAAAGGTCAGTTATAAGAAACATCTTTAGAATGTAAATTGTTCATTCTTTTTGCAGAAAATTATGTAAAGATTAAATATTCGCTTCTTCGGTAAAATGTACCCCAACCTAATATCCTCAAATTTAGCGTTATAATTAATGAGGAGTCAGATTGTCTAGCAAATTACCGACTGCATTATCTCCCTTGACTAAGGTTCGGTTTGCTGTTATGTGTCATCCTAGTATTGCCGACCAGCAATCATGTTTGTGTGTGTGTGCGAGGGGTGGGGGGAGCGAGAGATTGAGTGGGGAGATTGAGATATAAGTCGTCGCACAAATGTGGAAATGTATTGACTGTACGGCCATTTCAAGTAAAAATAACGAATTTTGTACCGTATACGGTCCGCAATTGTGATCAAAAACAGAAAAGGGTATTGTATCCCCCTTTTTTAAATCTATAAAACAAAGAAGACGCAGAAAATAGGGATCTACCTGTTATATTGTATGAAAACCGGTAAGTATTATGAAAAGCTTCCCGTAGTAGGCCCTACTATTCATTCTAGATTTTTCCTCCAAAGAATGTTACACGCTATCAAATGATCATAAATTCTTCTAAACGTTGAAAATGAGGAGTTATACATATCATTTAGGTAATCATCGGAGAGAGAGAGACAGAGACAGAGAGAGATGTTTTCACTAAACCATTGCTTTATAGATTCACGAGAGGAGCAAATATCAAATTGAACTTCTTGAAATATTAGGTTAGGAAAAAAGGGATTACATTTAAAGGGGGTGGGATTCCCCATGTACTATTTCAAAGAACTGCAGTTTATTTTGGAAGAGTTATTATCTATAATTTAGACTAAAAATAGTGATCTGATGTATTTATTTTTTAAACGTGGCTTATATAAAATAATTTAGAAAATATCGCGTTTCTGCGTTTGAATTCACGGTATTTTCTTCATTCATTCCAATAATTCTCATCATTTGTTTTCTTTTTTCTCTCCATCCATCGATGACCATATTGACGGTAGGTGTAGCACTAATCGTTTAAATTTCTTAAATTTCCACAAGAAATGTTCATTTCATAACCTATTGCAAAATTATCTACACTATAATCTCTACCTTAGCGAATTCTTTGTTTTAATAAAACGTCACTTCCTCATGCAAATCAGGAGCATGTGATAACTGCGCCATCTTTTTGAATGCTATACTTTTAAACGTATTTATTCGTAAGCGATTCAGTAGAAATTTATAAAAACAACAAATATGGGGTTTCATGTATGGCGGATTCAAAACTGTTTAAACAGAAACCTCCATATTTGACCTTTACTGTTGCTTGTAGAATATTAATTTTACTTGCTGAGAAAGTTTCTTGAAATTCAAGGGCTTGGGGAAACAAAGCTTAATTGTGATAACTTTCAAGACATTTTAAGACGATAATCGTGTCTGTGGGATAATATGTATTAATTGGTCTTTACCAAATTTTCAAATCCAGATTAATTGATGTTTACAATTGCATGACAACTAACAAAAATGAATTAGTCACTTTTACATTCGAACGACGGTTTTCAACAGAATAGATGCCAATACTGACGTGTAGACCAAAGTAATCCAACAACAGTAACATGTACATCTTTTCTGGAACAATACTATAAAATTATAATGCAAAGAAAACAGAAGAAAGAAACAAAACCGGTTAAACTGGTATGGAAATAGTCCGAGTTTGCTCTGACCTTTCCCACTACGTGTTATATATGTTGGGGTGGGAGGTCAAGGCTCATATCCTATGCAAAACATTGAATTGACCGAAACCACGAGGTAACGGCTTAGAGTAGTCCTTTTACACAGAGGATAGAAAAAAATGAATCGACCTTGTATCGAACAATACCTGCCTGAAATCGATAGGCATCTATATTTAGTCTTTGAGTCATAGCAATTAAAACATTTTGCCTCTTTAATAAGCTAGCACACGACCCAAAATTGCAGTGTTACAAACTGGACGAACTTTTCCATTTCTGACATTCCTATTGGATCCAATCGGAGCAACCTTGGTCTTTTATGTCAAGCCATAAAAGGCCGAGGATGATCCCATTGAACTGGGCCCAAACTGCTCCCTTGCTTCACTCGAAACGCCATTGCCACCAAGTGTTCAAATCAGCTAATTTCTTGCCGAAACGCTTGCTCTTGTTTTTACTTTATTGCTCAATAGATTCTCAAAAAGTAACGGAAAAATTGAAAGTTTGAGAGTTTAGTTAGCAACTGTAGCAATGTTATTGTTAACTTCACATCTTATTTCGCCAAATTCAACGTAAAAATGACTGAAACGACAACCCAACACGAGGCTGACTCGGGGGCAAAGGGTTTATGCAGGCAGTGGCTGTGTCGATCTGAACATCGCTCTGCCATTTCCCTCAGGTTGAGAAATAACCTTGGAAGTCGTTGTAGGAATAGACATCAATTTGATGGGTTTGGTGATTCGACTCTGTAACGACAGAAAAGGCCGACAGGGTTCCGATTGTGACTTTGTCTCCTTCCGCCGCCATATTGTGCCATGTAAACACAAAAGTAGTTTAGAATACAGTTCTGAATGGCAGCGAATTACACCCGAAGTTTCTTTCTTGACTTGACGGAAACAACCTATGATGTTCTTATTGTGCCTGTGTTAACCTACGTCACTTAAAAGCAGTTTGGAACTGGGCCAACCCCAATTGGAACACCCTTGCCTCTTTCCGATGCGAATAGAATATTTCCGACTCTTCAAAGAGTCGTCTTTTTCTCATTCGCAACTTTGAGGTTAATCCTAGGGATCAAATGTATGCAGATAGCTGCCATTATCAGCCGTTCGGACTATCTCGGTTATTTACGAAACAAGGATTGACTGAGAAGTTGCGAATCCATTTAACTATTTCATTCGCAACTTCTCGATCAATCAAATCGTACAAATAGCCGAGGTGATTCGAATAGATTGCGATATCTTTTCTGCGAAGAAATTTCCGGCGAACAAAATTACATACATCCGATGCATATATTTATCTCGCAGAAATACCCAAGGTGGTCTGAATGGTCTTTTTCTAGCATGCGACAGAAAAGGCCAAGGACGTTCTGATTGGATCATCCTGTCTGTGAGAACGAGATATGAATCAATGGGAGATCAAATTCATTTACTTCCCATTAACACGACAGATAGCGCCACCAGAAAACAAAGACCAGCAAATTCTTATCTTGGGTTTTAGTACGTGTTCGTTCGTCCTTGTTTCAATTATGTTTTCATTACCAATGAACATCAGTTCCGATAATAACATCTTCGAGGGATAAAATATGTTTGTATAAACTTAAGTGATAAATACAGACAAGGTGTTTCTCAATGTGAATCAAGGCGTATGTATGGCAGCTAAGAGATCATAAAAACAACTTAATGGTATATTTCTGGACAAAACCCCTAGCATACTTACACGCAAAAAATAAATAAATAAATATGAATAAATAGTTTTCTCGCTTTGTGATACTCTGTAAGTAGGAACATTTTTATACCCAATATTTTTTTTTCAATAATCATTGAAATTTGTTTATAGCCATGAATTCAAATTAATCCCCAGTAGTACTTTTATTTGCTGATAATTGTACTTTTTGAGTACATTTCATATAACATGTACACGTCTAAAAACAGCACAGTCGCACTTGTCACGTCACGAGAATATACTAAAAAGAGGACACAAATATAAAATTGTAATAAAATAACTACAAATTACTTTTCGTGAACAATATGTAATATTCATGAAGAATGTCACTTTCTTCACGAAAAGTCACACAAGTCGATGCAAACTCTTTACGAAAAGTCTTTTTCACAAAAAAAAATAAAAATAAATAAAAACAGGTGCAATTTTCGTAAAGAATGTAACTTTCGTAGGGAAAAAATGTGCCCTTACACGTCGATTCAATTTTTTTACGATAAAAGCATAGTTTTTCATGAAAAAGGTGCAATCGTCGTAACAAAATGTGCAATTGTTGTGAAAATATGCATTTTTTTTTTACGAAAAAGATAACAATCTTCTTGAAGATTGGCGAGTTTTCAGGGAATAAAGATGACTCTTAGAACAAGTTTTTTTCGTGAAAAATCTATTCAATTTTTGTCATGTTCGGCCAGGGTGCACAGTTTTTACTTGAACAAAATGATCACTTTTTTATGACGATTTTTGACCGTTTTGACTGGACAAATCTACGTAAAAAAAAGTTTCTTCACCATGTTCACGTCAAAGAAAATGACTTCATCGTGAAAAAGAACATTTTTTTAGTGAAAAAGTTCAACTTTTTCATGAAACCTTTTCATGGTGAAAGATCACTAAGTTATTGCGATGAACGGCAATTGATAGTCGATCCACTAACTTCGTCCCAAATCGACCTGGAACAAAGTGGATAGACGACCCATGGCTAGCGAAGATGGGAGATTGTATCTTTCAGTGAAATCAAATCGTTGATCTTACATTTCCAACGTCAATAATCATTGTGTACAATAAATCTGAGAATTGCAACAGATCGTACACATTCTTAAATACATTTATTTTACAAGAAAAAAAAAAGATATTTGTCTGCGCTACAACATTACAAAGATACGATCAATCTACCATCATTTCTTAACAAAGAATCTGAATTTGATATGCGCATCTACCATACGAATTTCGACACAATGTGAGGCATGAAATGAAAACATCTCTCACAAAAGACATTTGTATTGATAGGTATCTAAAGGTAGATGTATATGATGAAACTATATTGTACCTGAAAAGACAACTGCATCAAGCTAACTTTGATCAGACGAAAACACTCACCTTTATCGCTCCTTGTTCCAGTCAACAATGGCGTGAAATACCTATCACAGGACTGCTCACATGACTATTACATCATTTGGGACTGGTGCTATATAACATGGTCACGTGACTGGTCATTAAAATCGGCCCTGGGTGGTAGGTTTAAGTTTATCATAACAATGAAATTTTCCTATTTTCTAATGGATTGAAATAATGCTAAAACATTCTTATTTGACAACATATCTGAAATTTTGCTCATTTTTTTAATTATTGAGCTTAACTCATCACTGCCGTTCACGGTTCCCATATAGTTTGTTTAACAATAAGCCCTTTTTATATGATTCATTGAAATGCTTAAGTATAACAGCAAAGTTTTATTGCCTACAATCAATAAACTTTTCAAATAAATTTGCTCATCTGACAAATTCCCCACAATAATATTAATAACATATGGTTTCTAAGTACATTTACTCTATTGCATGAAAAAGGATATAGAATGCATCCTACCAACTATATGGGAATCACCATTACTATCTGTATTGGCAAAGTTATATTTACAGCGATAATCAATGCAAGACTTTACGAGTACATGTACATAGAAGAGAAATCCCTCCTTGCCGACAACAAAGGGAGGTTCAGAAAGGGGAGAAGAACAGCTAAGAACCTATTGATTCTAAAGGCATTTGTAAACACATGTATATACATACATAATGTGTCATAATGTTTATACCTGGGTTTTAGAGACTTCAAGCAAGCCTTTGACAAAGTACGATTAAGAATGGGTATAGGGTGTAGCTACACCAAATAACTTGAAGCTAAATGTTACTGACATATTTGTAAGTAACATAGGAGTAAAACTAAAACATGGAGATTATCTCAGTCCTTTCCCTGTTCAATGTCTTTGTAAATGACCTGACATTCCCAGATTCATGTAAACTAACATCGGGAAGCAGCGAAGCAATTTCATACATGTTATGGGCTGATGACTTATTACTTATATCCGAAACTGTTGCAGGTCTACAAAATTCGTTAAATAAAGTAAACAAATTTGGCAAATGATGGAACTTAAAAGTCAACACCGTTATATCAAATACTATGATTATAAAAAAGTAGACAATGAGCCCATAAATTTACTAATGGAAATCATGAGATCGATATTTCAAATAAATATACCCATTTAGGATGTACAATTCATTCCAAAGGCAATTTTACTAACACAAAGGAAGAGCTTTCATAAACAGGCATTAAAGTACTATTTAAAACGTATCTTGCTTTTGCCAACAACCAGCGAAGCCCAGAAATCTTCAAATAAAATATTTAACACTCCTATTAAACCAATCATTGTGTATAACTCAGAATATGGGAGACAGAACTAATGGAAAAACTGCAGAACATAACATCTTAAATTTTAATGACATAACAATAATTAAACCATTTGAAAAGTTTAATACTAATTTTTTAAAATCTTAACCTGAAACAGGAAACTATTAAAAGAGGCCTTACCATGTAACAAAAACTTTGGGGGAAATAACAAAATTTAATGGAGGTTGTATGCAATAAAACGTTCGGAAAAACTGGCCATTGATGTAAACGCCATTATGCTAAAAACAAACTTTGTCAAAGTCAATGTTTAACGCTACAAAAAAGCAATTTGAGGATAAATACATTAAATTCTACAACGAGAAACTTTATAATAATGCTAAACAAAAATATTACAAATTTATTAAACTACCATGTAAAATGGCATCTTATCTGATCACCATTAAGATCAGTATAACAATCGCCTAACATAAATTAGAACCAGCTCTCATCGTTTGGATGTAGAAGCTGGCAGATATATTAAAATTTAAAAACAGTATCAATGCTGTAAAAATGAGTAAGAAGATGAACTTCATTTCATCACAAATGTCCCCTCTACAATAAACAAAGACAGTTGTTATATAACAAATTAGAATAAACTAAATGACTTAAAAATCTTTTTTTTAATTATTTTTATTATAAACTGCCCACATTTTATTGATCCTGTAGTGAGTCAATTCTTTAACTATGCTCTGCATTAGAGGTATATCAGCTGACTAATTAGAGGTATAGTAGCACACTAATACCTCTTAGTTGCCCTACACTGACATATACTAGTCAGTACATGTACACACTGTACTAAGTATACTTTTATGTAAACAGTTTCACTGTTTTATACTTATTGATACCATATGTTGTTATGTATCAGTGACCTCTTTGTCTACGTATGCTAAAGTGTCTAAGTAGTTATTAATAAAGAGAGACAGAGCAGTCCACTACGGTAAGGCTGTCACGTCATCGAGGTAAATCATCTATCTACATGTATATATTTTTGCTCTATCCCACTCACACCCCCCTCCCCCGGCTGAGATTTATAACAACTTAAACGTCTGGGCTTGTTAGTAAAGAAAGTTAAAATGAACATTAGAGATAAGTTTTTTTTAGAGAATGAAGAGTTTAAAATTGTTAAACTGTTAGTATTCAAATACTTACAAGATTCAAATAATATGTTATTATAACACGTAAAAACAGTTTTAAAATTATTGTTTCATGTTGTAAAAAAAGATCCGTATTTGCAGGACCAAAACACTCCAACTCTGGGGATTTTACAATATGTTCAGCAAGGAATCTGTTGTATCTTGAAATTCTGTTGTTTAGTTTGATGCATTAAGGCATTAGTATTGCCACAAGACCATATACAACTTAATAAAATAGAACTAGACGTACATCTGACCGTTTCTTTAAGACAGTAACCCAGCCTAGCCTACCAGCATCTCGGTCACACTTGACTGATGTGAATAATCAATTAGAACCTAACGTGGGGCATTTATCCGAATGTGTTCGTTCTTTTTGATATTTGTTTTCGAAAAAAATTCGGGGTTCCAAGTATTTTAAGAATATTCCAGTTTTGGTGTTACTAAGGTTTTAAAAGTAATTTCTCCGAGTTTGCTGTTTTCATTTTTACTTTATTATTTATTTTAATGAAACTCAAAGCGTGAATTGCCCAATTAGTACTTTCGTCAACATGCAACTTCCAGGATAGATTATTGGAAATGTTAACACCTAAATATTTTGCATTAGTGACAATTTGCAAAACTCGTCCTTGAACAAAGTATTTAATGGGCATAAGTTTTCTTGCTGTAGTGACCTGGAGGACGTGGCGTTTTCCTGGATTAAATGTGATATTCTACCTTAAGATCTTGCTGTCCAATTTTCAAGCTTTTTTTTTTTGTTGTTTCATTTTGTTTGGTTCTAATAGCTAGGGGCTGAGGTCAGCTTCGGTAGGGTAAATTTATCAAGTTAGTCATTTCATTAATCGAGTGCCCTCTCCCTCATACGTCCAAAGCTAAATACAATAACTTTTTACACCAGGCTCCTCGTCGGGACGTGTGCTAATAAAAACAAAAGAACGAAAGAAAAGGAAGTGTTTAAAAGTAAGATTACTTCCCTCATTATTAAAAGGATTGATTTTAATATGTTAGCATTACTAAACAAGGAATATATTAAAATATCATTAACAATACTTGTTAGGATTATGAAGAAATGAAAAAATTATCAATGGTCGTTTCATGTCATAAGTGGCAAAAGTAATGCGTTACTAATAACTTGGGAACTTAGCGATACAACAAATCTCCCAATAATCAAAGATTCTGTATTTTTTGTCTGCATTCATTATCAAAAGTAGTGTTCATATTAGTGGCATGCTAGTTTATATAATCCTAACCTCGCATAGCTCATTCATCATTTAATAACGCAAATGTACACAACGGATGTGATTGAATATCGTCCACCCCACCCCAACCCCTTATCTGTCTCTCTCGAAGCAAGAAAAATGATATATATTGTAAGATGGCTTGATTTGTTTTGGAAAATTAATTTTAAAAAATTCAGACTTATATATAAAACAGTTTAACCCGCATGGATAATTAATCTTTATCGAACTTGTTGATTTGTATCGATAAAGTCGAACAGATGTAAGACTTAGACGAAAAAAAAATCTATGTATTCTGTGTAATAGGTGGTCAGGAAGCGATAAGTTGTCTCACAAGCGCAAACCAGCTTTATATTTTGTAGAAAAATAAGAATTTTTGTGTAAATAAAACGGAACCACACAATAAACTGCATAACTTTGAAAATAATATCTTTGTTCATTAAAAAGTAGTTTTATTTCTGACGTGGGAAGAAAAGGACATTAATTGTATTTCTATAAAATAACGATAACAGAAGTTATTTTGTTAAATCCAGAAGGAACCATTCTAGTGTACTTAGCTTACGCAACATTAATTAGCTCTATTCAGTCTGATATGAGCGCCTACGGCTTAGACCAATAAATTGCATAACTTTGGAAATACACTGTATAGGGTTTCTTGCTGTAGTGACCTGGGGGACGTGACATTTTACTGGATTAAATTCCATATCCCACCTTAGGACCTTGCTGTCCATTCTTCAGGCTGAATTTTGTGGAGAATTTGGTTCTAATAGCTAGGGGTTGAGGTCAGTTTAGTTAGGGAAAATTTATCAAGCCAGTCATTTCGTCAATTAAGTGCCGCCTTTCTGAGAAAGCCACAGCTAAATACGATCACTTTTAACTGAGGCTACTCGTCGGTACGTGTACTAGGTTTGGTTTTATTTTGTGGGGTTTAACGCCATTTTTCAATACCTGATAGGGTATACATGGCGGGCAGTATATTTGGTGGAGGAAGACCCCGGGAAGAATCACCGACCCACGGGACGCTACAGGCTAGCTTTCTCAATGCAGTTTGTAATGAATAGTCAATAGAACAAACAACATAGACCCTAATCTGCCAGCGGATTATGTGACGGCAGATCAGGGTCTATGTTTTTTGCATTTGGACTAAATTTACGCGAGTATATTCGGTATATCTATTCAGCCTAAGACTTACTGCTGAGACCATACAATAAACTACATAACTATGAAAATACATGTAGTGTCTTTGTTCTGAAGAAGTATTGTTATTTTTGGCAGGGACAAATGGAGAAAATAGTCTGACTTAAATAAACTTAAGATATTATAAGTTATTTCCTTACAGCTGGAAGGCAATCATTCTATTCTACTTATGTGACGGAATATTACAATTATACTGAATTTTATAAATAATAACAATAAAGAGGACATCTTAAAATAATCGACATTGAAATTCCCTCACACTTGGTTATGAGCGAACTAGAAAATGAATATAGGTCTCGATTTGCAGATTTCATATTTCAACTGATAGCGACCAATATATATATATATATATATATATATATATATATATATATATATATATATATATATATATATATATATATATATATATATATATAAAGTGAAATCTATCACAAGATTTTTCATTTAACACTCTGAGCATTTGAAAGTCATCTGACCTTTTAAATAAAGTCTTTCTCGGTTATATTCTGTTCTGTTCAGAAACTTTGTGATATATTAAAATTTAAAACATGTCACGGGCGATAACTTTGGTCAGTTTCATTAATATTCATGAATTCTCATGAGAGAAGAGAAAAAAACAAATTTAAAATTTGGACAACTCTTATAACACAAATGAATGGTAAGTGTGTTGCAACTTTTAACTAGACAGATATGGAAGATAGTGCTATATATTTGGATGGGTATTTGCAAAGTTTTAGAAGCATTTGTACATTGAAATCAAAATGATTTAAATAAAAATTACATTTCTTCATATCTCAGCATTATATCTGACAGACCTCATTAAAATATGTCACTTGACACGTTATAATGTTGTGTTAAGAATATATTGAAATTAGATGTTTTCTCATTCATTTCTCCAGAAACTTAAAATTATTTATATTTAACAATTAAATTGAAACTTCCATTTTATCATTAATATAAACGATTTGTATTCCTTTCCTTTACAAATGTATTTATTTGAAGATGAGTGTTAATTTAGTTGTATTTTATTGACAATTAAGAAAAAAGAAATAGTATTACGAACTATCAAAGAAAGTTTAAATTATTTTAAATTGGTATTTCTCACTTGAGGTTTTCATCACAATCAGGGAAAGGTAACACGTTTGTGATGAGTTATCTCCCCTGAAAAATCTGTAACTGCTCATAACTTCAGAACTACTTGACAGATTTTGATAACGTTTTCATGATGTCCTATTTATTTAATAATGTTTATTTCTGAACTTCAGTGATATTTCTAAACTTGAGTGTCACTTTAATAGACATTTTCAACAATGGGAGGGCTATCAAATGAGGTCTAGTGTGACTAGTTATGTAATGTTACACAATGTGGAACAACATGTAGGAATGTTTCCCACAAAGAAGACTAACATATAGGAAATATAAAGTAACTTTGAGCACAAAAAATTTTAAAGCTATGATTTTCTATTATCTTCAGTTTTAGAGTTATCTTGTTTTCAGTTTAAGAGATAAGTCTGAAAAAGTTGATAATTTTTATGCATTAGAAAAGATTTTCTTATGTAAATGAGAGTGGGCGGTGTTTAGAGCAAATTTCGGAAAGGTCTGTTAGCTCCATTCAGTCTAAGAAGAGTACCTACGGCTTAGACACATAACGAAAAATTAAATAAATAAATAAATACAAACATGAACCGAGGAAGTAGTAGAGCTAGTCTACTACCAGAGAAAAGAA
This sequence comes from Margaritifera margaritifera, assembly GCA_029931535.1. NCBI lineage: Eukaryota > Metazoa > Mollusca > Bivalvia > Unionida > Margaritiferidae > Margaritifera > Margaritifera margaritifera. The sequence continues at coordinate 6,506,359 of JAQPZY010001643.1, read as the reverse complement.
AACTTTAGTGATGAACATATCAAGAAAAATAGCCATTGATCAAGCAATCAACTGATCTTTCTGTCGTACCGAAAGGGTTATGCCCCAAAACCAGACTTCCAGATTGGGATTTTTTTTTTTTAATGTAATATCTGGGGGTGATAATGGTTGATTTTTATATATAAAAAAATGGGGATAAAAGCTCTTTATTCCCCTGGCGCAAACACCTATTTCACACACACACACACACACACACACACACACACACACACACACACACACACACACACACAAAACACCAAAAAAAAAAAAAAAAAAACCCTGTACACTCGTCTTGCTAGCACATCGTTTGTAACTATTATGGGCTGACAGAAGAAAAGTTAATTTATATCTGGTTCATTTCTATGTTTGCGTTGCGTAGTTCAGGGGAAAATCACCACGAAAGGCAACAACTACCGGCACCTGACGGCATTTGTTTCTCACCTTGTTTACTGGTATATATAGCGGAAACTCTAAAGACCGAAACCTCACTAAACCAAAATCCTCTTTAAAACCGAAAACAATTTCTGGTTCCGAATTTTTACTTCCTTAAATTCAAGTAAAGTGAATTTTTTTTGTTTGCATTTGTACTCCCTTTTCACAGCCTCGTTTTCATATTTTGCTCACTTAAATGATCATTAATTGAACAAAATTTGGAGATCATCTATAATCAGTAGTCTAATGTAATATTTCAATTTAGCGAATAAATGTGCAAAAACTAAAATAAACAAATAAATGAATAGAAACCTTGTTTAAGAAACACGAAACAAAACAAAACAAAACAAGAAACAAATAAATAATAACTCTTTATTTAGGTGTATTGTATCGGGGTTTTTTTTTAGAGTAGAGGGGTATCGGTTTACTTAATAATTTTTTTTGAATTTAACAGGACAGTATCTCCACAAAAATATGCCAAATAACCTATGACAAGAACTTAACTGTAAGTTTGACTAGGAAGATTCTTTTGCTTAACATATGATTTATTTGGATTTGGAAACACTGGAAAGTTCTGAAAAACAAATGTAAAGAATATAAATAACCGTGTAATGAATCCTGTGAGTGGTACTTACAAGGGGGGAGGGGACGGGTTACATGTCCTTTACATTTCATATTCTGAGCACACTACTGAGGCCACCAACATTTCTTGCGTATTCGATTACAAAATAAAAAATTGTATACTTTGATAGTTTTAGAAGAATTGAATTTTAATATTAAAAATTTTAATTTAAACATTTTAAATTGTTAAAACTTTGAAATATTGACAGCTTTGCATCATTTATGTTGTGTCAGCATGAAGTAAAGTGAATTTTTTTTGTTTGCATTTGTACTCCCTTTTCACAGCCTCGTTTTCATATTTTGCTCACTTAAATGATCATTAATTGAACAAAATTTTTGGTGATCATCTATATTCAGTAGTCTATTGTAATATTTCAATTTAGCAAATAAATGTGCAAAAACTAAAATAAACAAATAAATGAATAGAAACCTTGTTTAAGAAACACGAAACAAAACAAAACAAAACAAGAAACAAATAAATAATAACTCTTTCTAAAAGTGTAAACACCCACAAAAATGTAATAATTCTAATATATCAACTATTTTTTTAAATTTTTTATCTTTGTATAACTTTGAAAAGAAGAGCAAGGGTTAAATCAAAAGTGCAATCAAGGAAATAACTGTTGATCTTTTAATTATATATATCTATGTAAGAATTACTTCCCTTCATAATTATCAAATTTTATTTGTACAAAACATCTATATAAACTGAAATAAATCCATAAAACTCTAGATTAAATTACGGTTTTCACAAGAAGTCGAGAGTTTGGATCATATTGTGATTCGTGTGCAATTTTTCTGAGATTAGTTTTCAAAAGGAAAATAAATATGCAATGTCCTTTTCTACATACAAATAGACCAATCACAGTACAGATCTTTCATGAGGAAAGTCATACAGTTATAGTAACATACAGAGACAGAGTAAACTATTGCATTTAATACATAAAACATACACATGCTTTTGAAATACATAAAAAGTTACCTTCAAACATAAATGAAACAGTAAAATATATATTTGTCGTTCATATTGGTTTAATCAGCTTTAAAAACAGAAACAACTTTGCCATTTGGCCAAATGAACAGGATACATAAAACAACTTCACCACCATCCATCAGATAATAGATCGTGCACTTGGAGCTATGGGAATATGTATCTTTTCTTTCACGTAGTGTGCTTGCAGCATCTTGTTTTCGTTTTTAAAGTATTCTTGTTATTTCTTTAAACATCCTGCTTTTAATCTTTTGATAAAAGGTAATAGAGATATTAAAGATATAGTAGTTAAAAATAAAGAACATAAAGCTATACAGTTTGCAGATGATACAACACTTTATCCTTGACAGTTCCCATAATTCTTTCTACTCCGCTCTAAATCTATTAAAGTATTTGTCTTATATATCAGGTCTGAAAGTAAATCATGATAAAACTGAAGTAATATAGATAGGAAGTACAACATTTAATAAAGATGTTTATCATCACGCTCATCGGTCAAAAAAATATTGACTCCTATTGGAAGAATAATAGTGCTAAAAACGCAAGCTCTCTCCAAACTTAATCATTTGTTATTGGCCTTTCCCAACCAACCTGATAATCTTTTACAACATTTAAGTAAATAGTTTTTTTTTAAATTTATGTGGCAAGGCAAAAATTACAGAATAAAGAGGGATATAATTGTACAAAACTATGAGAATGTTGGACTAAATATGACAAAAACTTTTCTCAAGCACTCAAATGCTCCTGGATTAGAAGAATAATTAAATCAAAATATTGTTGGGATCATATCTTTATGAAACTTTTTGGGGAAATTAAACATACTGGAGATCTTGAGATGGAGTACGTGAAAAAACTAAGAAATAACAAACAAATCCTTGTTGGAGAGACGTATTTAATACTTGGATTAAAGTCTACGAGAAAACAAAGTTTATTCTTTGAAAGAATTGTTAAACCTACCTATTTGAGGAAATTAAAATATTAAGGTTGCAGATAAAACGGTGTTTTATAAATCTTGGTGTAATAAAGGAGTGAAGTTTAGAAGTGATATCTTTGCAAACTTAAAGACAAAATTCAATACTGAAAAGGGAAATCAATTACTTTATCTGGGTCTTTATAAAAGTATTAAAAAATTAACACATCCAGGATAAAAACTAGTTCGTTCATATTCAGATACTTCAACCGTTTATACCGATCCATATTAGGATATTATTAAAAAGTACAAAGGGGTGTAAAGATATGTATAAAATTCTTAATAATAATATTCTAATACTTTAATCAAGACAAAAATGGAAATCACTGTTTTTTAATTATAACCCAGAGATATGGAAACTGATTTACAAAATTGTTTTCAAAGGCACTCTGAGACTCTAAAATACAATAGTTCCATTATAGAATACTTCACAGAAAATTACCTGTAAAAGGCTAATGATAGAAAATAGGTGTAATCCAAAATAATCTATGTCTTTTTTGTAAAGAAGAAAGAAGAAACATTCAAAACAATTTTTGGGAATGTAGTCATATTAACGAGTTTTGGTCAATCCTTTCTGGATACGTAATGCAAAACACTGGATTACTGATCAAATTCTCACCTCAGCAAATCATTCTTGGTTAACATAAAAAAAAACAACTCAGAAGCACTAAACCGTATGATTTGTGTTACTAAATATTACATATATACTGCCAGTAAAACAACAAATAATTTGAATTTACAAGGCCTGATTGAAATTTTAAAAATGTATTATCTTTCTGAATTCTATATTGCAAAGAAAAACAATTTAGTTTCAAAATTCTAAGAGAAATAGGGTATATTGAGTAGGGTCTTTCCCCACAATATAATTAATTACTAGAACAGCTGCTCATTCCAGTAATCTTACCCGGGCTACACATTTTCGATTAAAAAAAAAGAAATGAAATAAATGTTTTTCTGACATCTTTTCTTGATGTCTTACTACCTTCCTATAATTTGTTCTTTTTATGTTGTTATATTTTTTAAACTGACCTTCAAGTTTACTTTGAGTAGTTAAATGTAATTTGAAATTTAATCGGGTAAATAAAAGAAATGGATTTCAAGATATGTCCTATGTGTGAAGAAGTTAGAAAGAAAATCACATATTTTGTTTCAATCATTTAAGATGGATAACTTCATGATTGAGGCGATTGTGTGATCATTCATTCCCCTGTCATGATCGTGTCTTTGGCACGTGTTGCATTTTGCACGATCTTGAACATTATTGCAAAGTCTACTTTTTATTGGGAACTTTATTACATGGTACGCAGCTACTCCTGTAATGACTACTATTATAACAATTTATTTTTAAAGTTTTTTTTCAGAATTTTTAGATTCCCTAACTTCAGTTGTCGTTTTCAAATCCATAAGTCTGAATTTTATCAAACTAGCACTCAACGTTGAAAGAGGTAATCCCAGTTTGAACGGCAACACTCCAGTGAAGTAACAAATGCCATTTGATATAATGTAATCACCTTTAGTTCATTCTATAAACTGAGTTGTCTGTCAGAAGAAATATGCTAATTAATAATGTCACATTTTTTTCCAATTCTTTTACAGTCAAGGTTTTGCCAGTGATCTCAATGTATGTTCCATTTGCAATTGCTATGTTTAATTCATGTTTGTACTCTTCAGTTTCTGTATAAATGGAGTTATTGTTAATTTTTCCTTCGACACATCCTTATTATTTTCCCATTTCTTGGTTATTTAAATAACAGAACACAAACTGCAGAGGGTGGTGGTTATGCTTTTCATAATTCATTTGAAAATCCTTAGATGCAGAAGATCAAATACAAGATAAAAGTCTCGTTGATAATACTGTAAATCGTACTAGTGGCTTTTAGACCAAAGTCTAGGACGTTCAGAAGTTGTTGCTCCAAGAGAAGGTGCTAGTGTTTCAGGCCATGTTCTCAACTTGTAGAAGGAGGACACAAATGAAGACATTGGAATGAATGAAAATTACAATATAAACGGGAAAAAATAAATTTAGAATCAAAACAAAACTCTCTGTCGTAGTTCAGATTTCGAGGAAAGGCAATATCAAATCTGTGCAAGCACCAATAACCGAAGCAGGCCAGACTGGAAAGGAGTTTTTGGTCGCATCATTTTGGACAAGACAAAGCAATAAATGGGTTTTACCAATTCACGGGACGGAACATAAAGATCCGTTAGAACCTATTGTTTTTCGAAGAAAACCTATAAACGTACCCGAGGAAATAGAGATGCGAATAATAGTTATGAGACATTTGATGAACACGTAAGAGAAATTGAGACTATAGTTGACGAATACCATGAAAAACTTCAAAGCGGAGAGCTTCCATATGCAGTTTAAAGATTATTCACTACATAAGAGGAATGAGAATTAAGGGGTTATGTAAATACTGTATAATTTGTCAATTCTAAAATAAAATCTATTAAATCTGAGTTTTAAATGTGTGAAAAACAAATTAAAGCGGTAAAAAACGAGACTAATAGAAAAACCCTCCACCTCCAAAAAGAAAAGAAAAAAAAAACATTATTTGCAACAACATTTGGAAAGTGTTGAGAGTAAAAAAGCGCAATTAGTCGGACATCCTACCATAGTTGGAGAGAAATGTTTAGATGGCAATAAAAAAAAAAATTCAAATGTTTATGAAAAATTACAATTAAGTGAAAGGATGAAACATTTGTTAAAGAAAAGGGTGTTACAATAGCTGCTATAGCCACTGCTATGTCAACAGTTTCTCTGTCTCTAGAAAATTTTGTCCTAGGTTTAGTAGGTGGTGGGGGAACAAGCGTCGTCCTATTTTACATTCAGACAGCAGTTTTCGCATCTAGAAATAAGCATGAAATTTATATTCTGATTTGACAAAATTTGGTGTATTTTTACTTATTAAATGCCAGGAGGAAATCCCACAACGAAATGTTGCTATCCACACTGCCTGGATTAGGTGATTCTGCCAAAATCTCACGTCACATTGTACTCTGTATCTATTCATAGAATCATCATTGTCAAATTTTAAATTGTAGTTATCAAAATTGTTTAATGTCTGTATTTGAAAAATTAGTTTCATTATAGTTAATTTTTATCTCGCTAAATATTTTAGCTACGTTAACTTGGTTCAGGTGAGTGAACCAATTTACTGCATTAAATCGAATGACAGGTCAAGGGTAATGTTCTTTCCAAGTCTAAGTTTTTAATCTAAAGTCTGTTTATCTACGATAAAGTGTTAGCTTTTGCTAACCCATTATTTAGATCATGCAAAAAGCATGCGCGTCTTGGGCACAATTCAATAAATCAGTGTGAAATTGACTTTTCTTGTGTAATTACATCGAGCCTCTATTTTTCTCTTTTTCCATATTGATATGTTCCTCTTTGCTGATTTCTCTATCTAATCTTTTCGTTTTATCCACTGTAATACCAATTCATTCTCGTTGATTTTACACTATCTTTGCATCTTTTACATTTTGAAGTTCGTTTTCCCATTTCCTCTATCAGTTTTATCTTTCTTGCATTTGTAACATTTTGCAATTGACTGTATCTCAAATATTCATTGTACCATTTGTAACATTTTGCAATTGACTGTATCTCAAATATTCATTGTACCATTTGTACCATTTATTTATGTTGTTTAATTTCAGTTACTACTAGATGTCAAATGAGAATATATATAGTATCTGTACAGTGTAAAATATTGTACTGGATTTGACTTCATCCATAAGGCGTCGAAACTTTACCCAAATCCACAGATTTTTTACTTTTGTGGTAATTCATATAAGCAGGTATCTTATATGTATTCAAACTGTAGATGGCAAAAAAATTTCCTGAAAAAAGTGCGTAGTTGATGGTGTAATTGACATGATACCTTCTTTGTATAAAATTGAAGAGACGTTTAAACGTCCTCATGATTGAATAAACATTTCATTAATTAAGAAAATCATAGCCATGCGTGTAGTCTTTTATATTGCATGTTTTTTCAGCTTTTTTTTGATGTAGTCTGAATCAACTTCAAATTCTTGAACGTTGTCTCATTTCATTTCTTTCGTAATTTCATTCACTAACCTGCTTGGACATTGTTTTCATTGTAATCGCCCTATCACGTTTTTTTATGTGTACCATTTTGTTTTATACTGTGATGTTTTAAGCAGTATTTTCTATTTTCCCTCTGGTTTTGTGAATAACACAAATTCACATATCATGCATGTTTTAACTTTTTCATTTCTTCTGGCAACGTTTATATTTCTTCACATCTGTCACATTCTAGAAACTCGTTATCTTTCAAAAACTCAAAGTTTTCATTCTCCTTTATACTGCTATTTAAGCATTAGTTTTTCTCCGTCTTTGATGGAGATGTGTATTTTTGGTTCATAATTTATGTAATGGTATACTATTTTCGGCTTGTTCCCAGCTGTTAAACGATTCATCGTTTCAGTTTCAAAAGTACATGTACATACCTTTACCGTTCATTTTCTTGGTCTTCAAAGTGATTTCAACTTTGAATACCATCTTGTTTGTCGTACAGATAGATGCAAATCGTGTTAGTCAAACATATACCTCTCCCGACAAGTCTTCCAGTTTGTATACGACACAGGGGCTCGTATTGTTGCTTACAACTTATCTATCAGTCATACATGTACTATATAATACTAGTAATACTAGTATTATATAGTACATGTATGACTGATAGATAAGTTGTAAGCAACAATACGAGCCCCTGTGGTATACGACTGGATCGGCTTAAATTACTCGCCTGATTTTACATATTTGCTCGGTAAAAGTAAGAACGTATCCCTTTTCGAAAGTATTTTGTATTTCGAAATTCTAACTGTTTCGCCGGTTTCAAATTTAGGCGTTCCAAATGTATTAACTGTCAGATAACGAATAGATTGATCCATACTTTTGATTTGGTTTCTTCTTTCATTCAAACAAATGGAGTAATGCCTATTTATTTTGTATGAGTGCTATTGTATCCCTGAAGTAAATATGGTAAAACCCATTTTCTGGTTTCATTCTGAGTGAAATACTCTACATTCTAGTTTTTAAGGTTCTATTAATCCTTTCCACTACATATGCTGTTGTTGTTGTTTTTTTTTCTTTCACTCTGAATAACTTGAAAAGTATTCGATGTTTTCCTTCTCTAGCAAATCTGTTACTTTCATGATTGTTAAACTCTTTTTACTCATTAAGCTGTATCTTTCCTGGTTTTGGCTGTTGGAGAATTTATTTAAATGCATTGTGCATGTCATCTCTTTTTGGGGTTTTCATGTTCTCAGTCTGAGAGTATTTCTCATCTTCTCACCCTGACAGTATTTGGAGAAAATATCTATTACTGTTAAAATGTGTCTGTATCCACTATCCAGTGTTATATTTTTTCATATGCTTGCAATTCAGCTGTATACCTTCCACGGATCACTGACGTGACTTACACAGACTCTTTTTAGGGAAATAGTTTTCTAGCTTATAGATTGTTTAGTTAACTATTCTTTGAATTCGGCGTATTTTATTTCCTTTTTATCCAGTTTAATTTGTTGCCCCAATTGATTGATATTTGTGTAAGCAACTGGACTTTCAGGATCGTACTAAAGATGTCTTAAAAAATGTTCTTTGTCGGTCGTTTAAAATGGTATAAAAACGGACGGGCTGGATCACATAATACCCGCCTTTTCTTGAAAAAGCGTGGGGAAAAGGGCGATACAATTACATGATTTTATTTTCATTTATATATATATATATATATTTTTGTTGGTTTATAAGTTTTATTAGTTTAGTAGTATTCATCAGTTCTACAGTGGTATACATACTAGGGTGCGTATATTTATATGGTTTTACATACAATTTTCAAATATGTGTCTGCACATGGTTTTCGGCGATAACTTGTGTCCCTTTTTTGGACCTGGATTCCTGTTACGCATGGGACTCTCTCCCGTGTTTCACCGTTCGCGCGCACTATTGATCGTAGTGTTGGCAGCGGTGGTGGTGGTGGTGAGGAGATAAATGGGGAGGAAAACGGCAGCGATACAACAACATCAACAATGATTATATTAGTTTTCTTCGTTTCAGCAGCTTACTCTGATTCCCTAATGTGTCCGCAAAGTTAAATCTCTATTTTTGAGAGAGAGAGAGAGAGAGAGAGAGAGAGAGAGAGAGAGAGAGAGAGAGAGAGAGAGTTTGTATCGCAACAGTGAGTTATCTCTCTTGATAAACTCTCCTTGAAAGAGTCGAAGGGAGAACATGCTGTGTACATGAAGAAAATTGAAGTTTCACAATTTGTTGTATTGCACTTTTGATCTATCGTTAGCAGTTGAAATAATGTCTGAAGAAGATAACTTTGATGAAATTTTGCAATCAGACGAGTATTTATTATTTTTACCAACTATGACAAATGGTGCTCCTATATATCGATAATATAAACACTAGAACAAATCCTTTAATTAGCAAACGGGGGATGATTTTTTTTCAGAATTATTGAATATATGAAAGCGGAATGTTTTCTGCATAAGTTGAGTGAATTTGAGTGTGCAGAATTAAAAAATGAACTTATCTTTATGATATTTTTGGAAATAAATTCACAGGAAGCATTTAAACACATGCACTGTCCACCATCTGTAATATTGGTCTTTAGTCACTTTTTTGCAAATTCTTGATCAACTTTTTTTTTCATGCTGAAACTTGCTTATTTCTTACATATGATGATATGGTTATATAGAAATGTTTTGCGAACATTCACTTTTAGGAATAAATTGGCTTTTTCTATGTTCCAGGTACTTCTGAAACCTTTCTGTGCCTTTTTATCAAGCGCCCCCCACCCTCACATTTTTGCATGAAATACCATATTCTTGAGTCACACACAGTTTGAAATTATAAAAAATGTTACTCTTATAGTGTATTTTCATTACAGTGTTCTTGTACATATATACATTGATTAGAAAACACAATTTAGTAAATTGCCATTTTAAAATTTAGCTATGATGATAAAATATTTTTGGTAAATTTTCATCTTTAAAATAAAATAAGTGACCAAAAACAAATTATTCTGACCATTATTTTCAGCAATATTACAGTTCATGCAGTAGAGTCAAGTGCTAAAATGTGGAATCGAAGAAAGAAGGAACTGGCACTGAGTTGTTTCTCAAGAAATATTTATGATTATGTTTGTTAAATAGAGAAATGGTATAGATCGATTTTCTATTATTCACTATGACAATATTCATATTGATATTCACAAAAAATTACATGAATTGGTTTTCTTTTCTTTGAAATTCTGCAAAATGGTTTAACTTTTGCCTTTTATTCGTGTTCGTGTATACTCAATAAGACAATTTTAACATGAATACCAGTGTCTTCAGATAAAAATCTTACCTTGAGTAGATGGTCTGACAGTGATAATATCTATTGCACAGTTGCATAGATTAATTCTTACCTCAAAAATACATTACACAACAAAAGTTGTACTAAAAGTTTGTAATAAATTTAGTATAGTGATTGACATTATGTTTGTATAAGTTGATCCCTTGGTATAAATGTCTGCTTTTTCATAAAATGAAGTTTTCATGTGTTTTTGAATCCAATTTATGTCGTACTGTTGTCACTGTTTACATTTTTACGTAGCCACATGCCAGGAAGAGTTACAGTTCTTGCTGTCAAGGGTGACCTTTAAAAAAGACATAATTCAGGGGTTTTATGCAAATATTTGCATACATTTTAACATTTTTCTCGTAAAAAGAACTCCAAAGTATTTGAAAAAGAGGTGTAGGTGAGCGTATATGTTCATTTTATGAGTTTTTCCACGTTTAGAAAAATTCTGTTGTTGTTTATTTCTGCTGAATATGTAGTGGAAAATCCTCGATTTCATATACATTCAACAGGGAAAGTACCAGGTGTAATGAGGTTGCCATTTTGAGAAAATGTTAGTCTTGATCACCAGCACCCGCTAGCCTGTTGCTACTTTAATGTAGTTTTATAAATATAGGGATAACCAGATATTTTTAAAATTTGTAACTACTCAAAGAAAATCTTTGCACCTTGCAAACTTTTCACAAGGTTGAATGCCAAAAATTTAGTATTTTGGGTAGTATGACTTTTTGTTTTGATTTTGGCAAGTTTTCAGTGTTTTTATCTATGATTTAAAACCACTTAAACTTTATTTCTTGTTCCAAAATTCTGATCAGTGTTAAATATTTTCCCCTAAAATCTCTTTGCATGAGGATTTTTTTTTCTTGTTTAATTTATCATCATTCCTTTAGTTATTTAAGTAAAAAAAATATTTTGAACCACAATCGGAAGATTTTTAAAGCTTAAATTTCTGACCCTGACCCCCCACCACCACCCCGCTTTCATGTTACATATATACATAAAAAAAACAAATAACACTTTATTATGTCCTATTTGGCTTTATTACTCACACACAGCAAACATTAATTGCTGACACTTCTTTCAAAAAGAGTTTCATTTCAGTATTATCCTTCAGAAAAGAGATTAATTTCAGTATTATCCATAAAAAAAGAGTTTAATTTCAGTATTATCCAGAGATTAATTTCAGTATTTTCCAGAAATTATAACAATGAAAAGCACATTTATTAGTTTCTTGGTAAATTCTATGCATTGAATGCCTATGTAACATAAAAATGCTGGAAAAAATGGTACCCATAATATAAACAAAACAAATAAAACACTTACGTTTTTTAATTGAACATGCGAAGTAAGGAAACATTGATAAAACAGAAAAAGGTATAATTGATTGCAATTCCTGCATTATTTAAGTAATTTTTCAAACTTTCTTCTATATCTGGATTAAAACTAGTTAATAATATATCTTAATTTTATTAACTGATGAGAGTTAGATGCTGGTCATGTAGGCTTTAGACTGTATTACATTATGTGACATTATTTGCGTTCTGATCATATAGAATTGGGATTATTTTTCTTGAAAATTATAAGCATGTTCATACTGATATTTTATTTAATGTTATCAAATAATTGATGCAGTTTTCAGATATGTATCAATCAATTAAAATATCAGAATTAAATTATATGGAAAATAAGGAGACAACTAAATCCTGATAGAAGAGAATGGAGAGAAACACAACACGTGTGTTTTACATGGGTGCAGCCATATTGAAATACGCATTTCTGGTTTTGTCACTGCATCACCCAACATGCAAGATTCTACTAATTACTGCTTTTTCCTAAAATTAATTCAATTTTCATCAAATGATCTAAATTTATATACAATCATCATGAAAATAATATATGATTCATCAATATACCCTGCATATAACTAATTTTATAATTTTCGGAATATTTCGCTGATGTGAGAAAACAATGACTCAGCCTCAGAATCAAGAATTGATCAAATGTATATTTAGAGTCCTGTCTCAAGTTTCAACATTGGTAATTATTTTTCCATCCAATCACAAGTTCCGATACAAGAGAAGATAGAAGAGTGGGGGTGTTGATGCATAAATTATACCCTGAAAAATGGCACCTGGAAATATTTGCATCTAAGAGTAGTCTCCCCCTATTGGTTATCGCTATTAGGAAAACAAAGTACATATAATGAAAATACAGTTTTGAAGACAATGTTTAGGGGATTAAAAGCATTGAATGACATATAAAACTGATAACAAGTTTGATAATAGGCAAACAAGTTGTTCTCGACCACTTTTTATCATATTTTGACATTAGGGACTGTCCATTTTATTTGGGGGTGGGGGATCAAAACCAAGGATATTTTTGACAAACAATTTCTGGCCCCCAAATACACTGAAATATATATTCTAGCTCTGATTTGTAGAAACAAACCTTATTATGTACATTATATTAGTTTTGCAAAATTAATTATCTTGAGATAAAAGAATATCCTAGGCCATCATCAGAAAATTAGATGGTTGGTTCCTTATTGACAGGTGGAGAAGAAGTTGATGTCATGATGTATGAGCAACATTGATAAATAACAATTAAATATGAAAAACAGCAGTACAACCATTAACTAACACAAGCAAAATGTATATATTTTGATTTGTGTGACGATGTTATTGCGTTTGTATATAGGACTATTTGTACAAGGAAGTTGCTTTTAAGCAAAGACATCATTGTGCTGTTCCTCTAGTACAGAACATATTATATAGAAATATTGCGACAAAAACCAGACAGCCCATTATAAATTATAGAACAATATAGCAGTACATTCAATGGTGGAAGGTCCACCCCATGGAAATTCTGAATTTGGGTGGCTTGCAACGAGTGGATTCAGATATGTGGACTGACCTTTTGTACCCAGACTGCAAGTCTGATCCCTTTTCAGTCGATTCACAGTATCAAATCTCTCTGTAACTCACTCACTGTTTGTTGTTAATTAGCAATCCCTCTTTGAACTGACCACCTATCAGTCCAGCGGCATTTGAACTCTCATCTGAACTGCGAGATGCATGTGTGATAACTGTCCACCACTGCTTGTATGGTTGTTCTTACCACAGTTGGTAATGTGAGAAAATGATAAGTGGTGGGGAACAGCTTGTTGATCTGGTTTGAAAAGAGTTTAGGTGGTAAATCTCTTAAACTCAACAAGAACACAGAAACAGTCTCAAGAACAAAGAAACAGTCTGAAGAGTCGAGAACTTAGGTATTACTTTAGGCAAGAACTTAACTTAAACCGAAGATGGTAATCAATTATAAAACTTTTAAAATGAACATTTTCAAAATTCTGCAATTATAGGAGGTGATTAGTTTACAAATATATGGTGAAAAATCTCTGGCTACTGGCTTCTGTTGAAACCCCTGGGAAGTAAAAACTTTCAAGTTGGTTGAAAACAGTAGGCCTTTTACAAAGCACTTTTTTTCCTTTTGTACTGTAAAAGAGGAATGGAACTTATACCGATATATTCTACAGGCATTAAAAATGTAATGATATTAATGTTATTTGAATAATGTTTCACTTTATAAATTTTTTTCTGTTTTAGAAAGAAAAAACTCAGATTTGGTTATAATTTTGATACTGTTGGATTACTATTGAATGTTTCATGTTATAGATTCATTCTCAAACACAAATTTAAATAGATTTATTTTCAAACACAAATTTAAATAGAGCATATACCAAGATGTACAGAAGGGAGTTGAATTTCTGATGATACAACTTAGAGTATTTGTTAAAATTTTATTTTAGAATAAGAATTTTAAAAAATATCCTCTCTATAAAAAAAAATGAGTTTGGATTTAGCCTTTTCCAAAGGTAATGTAGGTATCATTACACTAATTGAACCAATCAGCTGTTATTGCATCCTGTTGTAGTCTCTTAGACAATCATTAATATTTTTTCACTGATTTTTCATGAAGATTTGCTAACAAGTGAAGAATATTATTTGCATTAAACAAAAAGCAGCATTAAAGCTTAAACAGAAAATAAAATGTCTAATTAGTTCATCTTGTTGGATTTTGATTAGGATGACAAAGGAAACGTGTGTGATTCAGTCAGTCCTGGAAAGGTAACTTGCACTAATCATAAAACTGATATTTTGATGCATCTTTATTAGTACTACACCCTTACAATCAAAGAAGGTCACTGTGACCTACATTTTCTGCCAAACTAAGATTGGTTAAAAGGTGTTTTTGTTTATGTCCATATAGATTATTCCGTCCTATACACACCCCAGTCTACTGAGAAGGCCCTCTCTGACCAGTACAGTTGGAAGTAGGAATAAATATGTTTGTTAAATGTTAAACTTTCCAAATTATTGACTACACATTGTATATTGTGATAGGTTACAATTGACATGTGTTTTGTATTGGCTTGCAACGAGTGGATTCACTTAATCAATTATCCATAGTTATACATAGTTCTGTTCTTTATTTTAATTTAACTTCTTTAATTAGAGCAATCTCATCGCGAACTGTTGTAAACACATCTCTAATTAACATCCTCAAAGCTAAAGAGATCTTGCCAAATAATCTGTAACAATTTTGTAATAAATCCTTCTTTACTGTACTTCTTCATAGTTTTGAATAAAATTATCACTAAAGCCTATAGGGTTTATTCCAGACTGTCATTTTTTTTCTGGATTAGAAAACAAAGTATTAAACAAGATTTGAACTACAAAATGCATACAAAATTAATTTTTTATTAAATCTCTATGAAGACAATGTACCAAACACATAAAGGATAACATCATTAGGTAACTTACAGACAATATACCTACAAGCATGAAAGACAGGGTTGCAATTTTAGATACAATTTTCAGTGGCAATAGTGTTGCAAATGCAAACAACTCAGCTACATTTGATGAAAGAAATGAAGAACTAAAAAAAGAAAACCTAAAAGACCAGCCAAAATTTATTAACTATTATAAGAAGTATGTGCAGGATAAAATTTCAACACACTGCATTTGCCATGATGACAAACTGTGGACAAACAACAACGCTAAGTTGCATGTGATTGGAAACCAGTGAATTGTGACGAGCTTGTCGACAAGTTGCATGAGCTTGTGAACACCCAACTTAGATGGTGATTCATTGAGCTCTTTATGACACTACAGATATGCCAAGTATAAGTTGTATCATGCTGTTTGGTTGTAAAAATTGGAAGAAAAAAGGACCTACTTTTTAAAATTATTGAAGGTGGGGAAAGAAATAAAACCACCAACTGTAACGTCTTCAGATGGGGCCTTTACAGTACAAAGGCCTCAGTCCCTTGCAAAAAAAAAGCCTAACCAGAAGACCCATTGCAAGGGCACAAGGTCAACTTTAAAAAATAACCTCAATTTGGGATGGTGCATATTTGTGAACTGGTTTGTATATACGTTGTATATGTGCAAGTATTGTATATTGATACAAAGAAAAGAAAATGAAAAAAGAGATTTTAATCTTTGTGATATTTTTTCTTTTTTTTTTCTTTGTATAAATGTTGAAACAAATAATATAAAAGAAAATATTAAAAATAAAGCAAAAGAACTTTTTTAAAAAAAACAAAGAAATAGAGACAAATATGAAAGTTTCTTAATTTCAGCTCCAGAATAAACTTGTACAGGGAATAAAACAAATGAAACAAAGAACTTACTCTTGGGCTTCACTTATATATTTGTACACAAAATTACATACATCTACATTTTGGCATATGTACTATGTCATGTTCACTTTTAATGTCTGCTTTGAGATTTCCATTGGTATCTCCATGGCATCAATTTATCATCTCTTTATACTTACACATCTTAAATTGTGAATTCTTTTATTAATCTTTAAATAGCATGTATTCGGAAATCAAAAATATCAATATCAATACTAGTAAAAAATTTAATAAACGTTAAAACAACAGGTAATTATTAAATTCTTTATAAATAATGCACATTTTCAACGATGTTTGATAAACTTATTTCAGTGCATTGATATGTTAACATTTGCATTCAAATAAACAATAATTCAAATACTTTTGTATTTGACAATTTTAGTGAGAAATTCACAATAGTGCAAATAACATACACAAAATTCCAAAATATTGCTACTTACAAAGCAGGGTCCTCATCCCAAGTCCCGAGTATATATCTGTGCTGCTCCATACAGACAAATGTGTAGCAAATGCTTCACAAACTACACTAAAGAAAATAATTCAGTAAAATACTATCCTATAACGTTTGTGCACTCTCTTTGCATGTCTTTGCGTATCTTTGCCCATCTGTCTTTGCAGTGTATTCTAAAAATCAACAATTATCAACACATAGATTATATATAGATTATATATATATATATATATATATATATATATATATATATATGTTTATTTCTGTCGATAAAACATGTATCAATAAAGGGAAATTTCCAGTTAAGTAAAGTTTTAAAACGTCTTTGCATGATTTTGCGAGCTTCTCTTTTCCCAATACTTACCATATTTACATAAAAAATATTTACTCCAAATGAATTCTCTGCATCATTATTAAATGAGATAAAATATGTTACAAATAATAATAAGAATATTCCATTTTGTTGACAAAAGACATTTTTGAATATTTACCTTAATTCATTACAACTTTAAGTGCAAATAGACATTCAAAAAAAGTCCCATCAACTTTTGACTATTTGAACAGTATCCATCGTTTGGTAGTATCAAAAGATGACTCACCGAAATTGGTACAAATTTCAGATACAAACTCCAAAAGCACAGAATAAAAATAATCATTTTAAGAACCTCAACAAAGCTTCTGATACTTATTTTGATTTTTTACTAAACCAGTTTTTGAGAATGCATCAATAAATGAGAAGATAACCATAGATGAGATAGAGCATATAATAAAATCATATAATAAAAGCATATAATAAAATCATATAATAAAAGCATATAATAAAATCATATAACAAAATCGTAGTAAAGCGCCAGGGTATGATGGAGTTATCAATATATGTGAAACTATACAGCATAATCTTTGATACAGGAATATTTCCAGATGAATGTTCATTAGGAATAATTATTAATTATATAATTATTAAACATTATTAATTTGTTTGGAAAATTGTTCACAGCCTTATTAAAAAGGAGAATATATCAGTTTTAGAAGAAATAATTTATGATCAGAGGTACAGTATTATGATACTTCATGTACATATTGAATTTTTAAATTAAAGAAGACAAAGTTATTTTGCACTTTTATAGATTTTACTGAAGTCTTTGATAATGTTTGGAGAGTTGGCCTTTGAACCAAATTGTTAGCTACTGGAGTGACTGGGAAATGTTTTAAAGTTATATATAGCCTTTATCAAAACGTTATATCGAGTGTTAATGTTATTGGTAAGTATTCAGGATTTTTTTCATGTGATACAGGTGTTCGGCAGCAGAAAATTTATGATTTATACATATTTCAATGTATTGCTGCTTCTTTATGCAAATGAAAAAGACATGCAAAAGAAGCTTAATTGTTTTTCTGATTATTGTCAAACCTGGAAACTGACGGGCAGTTTTCTGAACAAACTTCACATGGTCATGATTCAACCCTGGCCTTTTTATGGACTCGGCCCGGCATGATTTTGCTTACACAACTTTATATTAGCCTTTTTTATCTGTACAAGCAGCAAAAATTTTATAAAATTATATCCAGAATTAAATCAAAATATATAGCCCAGATATTGATAAAGAATACGAGCACAACACAATACAACGACTGACTAATATTACTTTGAAAGCATGTATGACATGTCTATGAAGGGTCAGTTTATATAGAGCACAAATTAATTAATGTCTGTTCACCATAATCAAAAAATTCCAAAGTTTGTAGGTGATTAGTATTTGATCATCTCCTTTGCCAACATAATTAACAAAGGATTATCAAAGTTTTAACATTATTAGTATTTGATCAATAGTTTAGCTGAGGTGATTTGCTGGCCACACCCCAATAATCATTTTAAATTAAACTATGACTATGCTGAGGGGTGAATACCTGTGTATAATTAATTGGATAATTATTTCTTTCATGTAATTGTTCATTACCAAGAAGTTTGAAACTGTAGAAATTCTATTGCTCAGAATGTAAACATTATATAAAAACACAATTGGGAACGCAATACAAATAAAGAAAAAAAAAACCAAATCATAATCACAGATCCGTTAACATATATATTTTATAACTAACATTTTGAAACTGTCCTTGTACTGCTGCTATGTTAATGAGTTAAAGATAGCACGTGTTTACTGGATTCTAAACACATTGACACGTGTTAATAGGATTACTGTAGCACTTCCCTACTGTATACCATACATTTTGTATCAACAGTAAATATTTTCCAGTATTGTAAGTTTAAAACGTCTCTGTCCTTGTATTGTCACTATGTTGAGTTAAATAGATATTTTATGAAAAGAATAATCAACACATATGATCAACACATAGACAAGGCAAATATTTTCTAATTCTTATATATTTATTTTAAAAATTTTGTATCAATTGGTAAATATTTTCCTGTATTGTAAGTATATAATATCTCTGCACCATCTTTGCCCTCTTGTTGCATGTCTTATTCCTTCTCTCAATACTTACTGTAATTAAATATTTAAGAAATGTACACTAGGACTTTTCATGGTCAGTAAAAAATAAGAGAGAGTAGATTTAACAATTAATGGTGAAGAAAATTAAATTTCCATATTTAAAAATGAAAATCACAAAATGAAATTCTAAAAAAAAATGTATTCTAAAAATCTAAAACTTTCAAGGCATAGATTGTATACATACATGTTTATCTTATATTTCTTTAGATAAAACATGTATCAATAACAGGAAATTTCCAGTTAACTAAAGTTTTAAAATGTCTTTGCTTGTCTTTGCGCACTTCTCTTTTTCCAATACTTATTACATGTACATAAACAATATATACTCATGAGGAACTTTCTGCATCATTATTAAATGAGGTAAAATATGTTACAAATAATGATGAGAAGATTCCATTGTTTTGACAAATGCATTATTGAATATTTAACATAATTCAATACAAAACTGAGTGCAAATAGATACTTTTAAAAAAAAAACGATCAACACGTAGACAAAGCAAACATTTCTAATTCTTATATATTTATTTTTATAAATTTTGTATCAACTGTAAATATTTTCCAGTATTTTAAGTTTAAAACATCTTTGCACTGTCTTTGCCCGTATTTGCGTGTCATTGCCATTCTTTGCATGTCTTTGTGCATCTTTGTGGTGTTTAGTACGACTGCAATTTTTCCTTGATGAAAAAGCGCACCTAGGGGGCACACAGGAATCAAGATTTGAAGGACATAGGACAGAATTACAAGGAACCCACAATCTCATGCTCACAGTGGAACATTCCAAATTTTTTTAGAAGAGGTGCCAACATTTTGTTGTCAAGATCACTTTAGTGTGAACTTTTTTTCTGCATGATGATGAATATTCACAATGGCTACTAAAAGCATGTAGAGGCGAGTTGTGTAATCGTTGATTACACTCTGGTGTGATATGTTGTGTCCAGGTGAATGCTGAATATAAATAAGATATTCTTGGTGCATTTGAAACCATAACTAATGCACTGGATTTCATTTAAAAAATGTAGAAAAATGATGAAAAGAAGTGAGGAACATAATTAGTACCATCTTTACTTGCATATAATCTGGGTCCAAATGCAAACAACATAGACCCTGATCTGCCATCGCATAATGCACCGGCCAATCAGGGTCTATGTTCTTTGTTTTACTGATTAGTCCTTACAAACTGCATAGACCCAGATCTCCTGGTGCATTATGTGATGGCAGATCTGGGTCTATGCAGTCTGCTGTTGGTATGGGATTATATGCAAGTATATATGGTATATTGATAACTTGAATAGCATAAAATGGAAAACCCATGTGAACCCATTGTTGTAATAATTAAGCAACCTGGATGCATTAATTGTTTAGTTATTTCATGCATTTAAATGAAATAATTACATAAATCAGTTATTTGGTACATGCTTGGGAAATGCAATGCTGAAAAATATAACTTTTTCCATTTTCAAGGTGGGAAGCATCAGATTTACACAAGATATCTTTTTTACATATATACACATAAATTTGTCACATGGATGCATAGCTTTGAATTTATTTGATACTTCCTTTGGATGCCAACACAACTTGATTGCATAGTTATGTCTCAGTGTATTTACTTAACCTTTGGGGTACAGCTACAGTGTGGATTGGATACATGCAGGTGGTTCAATTCTTCCAGTTTGATGGGACAATGGTAATATTTTCAGGCCATGTTACCATAACTGGAGTGATGCTTACTTTGTCTTCACAATGATTATGAATGCAGACATTTCTTGAACATTTTCTATATAAAAGAGTTTCATTTGTACATTCAAGATGACAGCGAGCTATGATAAGGCATACATTGGGCCTCCTGGTCTGATCAGTTGTGATGAAATTCCAAAATTGTTAGCTCTGAAGGCATCAGTTTCAAAATTTCACCTTTCTTGAGTTTAAATATCTTCTGACAATAAGGACAAAACTTCTTGGATAGCTTGCACTTGGGGTAAGGAAGAAGCCTATCGATTTCAGGGTCAAAGGTCATGGTCGCTGTGACTAAAGGAAGAAAAATGGTTTCTGTACAATAACAGTAGTTCAACATAACATACCTGTACCAAACTTTGTGGACAGTTTGTACTTGGTGTAGGGAAATAGACTATCAATTTTGGGATCAAAAGGTCAGAGGTTTGATTTTGGGATCAAACAGTCAATGGTTAAAATAATTGTAACTAAAAGAAGAAAAATGGTTTCTGTAGAATAACATTAGTTTTACATCACAGACCTGGACCAGACTTTGTGAATAGCTTGCACTCAGGGTAAGAAAGAAGCCTATCAATTTGGTGGTCCAAAGGTCAAAGGTCAAGGAAACGGAAAGAAGAAAAATGTTTTCTGCACAAAATTTCAGTTCTCATCTATGTACCTTCACTTGTTTGTAGATGACTTGCACATTGGGCAAGAAAGAAGCCTATTGATTTTGGTGTCAAGAGGTCAAGGTCAATGTGATTAATTGAAGAAAAATGTTTTTTGTGTGTAATAACTTGAGTTCTGAACCATGCAGCTCCATCAGTGTTTGTGTTGTGTTGGCTCGTAAGTTATGGACGATGCGTGTTGAATTTGGGATCAAAAGGTCAAAGGTCAAGCTCATTTTGGCTCAAAGAAAAATGGGTTTTGCAGAATAACTTTTATTTTAAAATAAGTTTCTTGACTGGCTTGCACTTAGGGTAATAAAGAAACCTGTAGACTCCATGGCCTAGAGGTCAGAGGTCATGATCATGGTAGATCTAAAAAGTAAATGGTTTCAGCTCATTAATGTTAGTTCAAGATGCATAACTTGACAAAGGTCTAGGTCATTGAAACCGATTGGTCAATAATCTCGGAGTCAACCATGCCCTACTAGTTCCTACATAGATGACTGTGAAACACGAGGCAGGCATATAATATACTGCTCACAGTGCTTTTGTTGATTTGTTGTGTCTAAGTTGGTGTCAAACATAATTAAGATTTTCATGGTGCATCTGATCTTGTAACTACTGATAATGCTAGATTTCATAACAAACATAGATAAATGAAGGAAATATATAATGAACTTAATTAGTTGAGTGGTACCTAAAGAGCCATGTAAATTGCCCCATGGTATAGGTAACTTACTGTTCTTTTTATGGTCCTTTGATCTTAAGTTTGAAAGCAGTGACTGGAATCCTCAGTAAAGAATCAGACATAGGTTCAGAAAGGCCTTAGATACCAATCCCTGTGTAATTTTAGTTGGATCAAAAATAGGTGCTTGTAATTTAGGGTGATACAGGTTCATTTTTTTGCTAATTGCCTTGTTAAAATTACTGGTCCATTTCAGCAATAGAGGAGATATCTAGTGGTAGGTAGTTCAGTGAATGATAGTACGAGGATGGAAGCAAAACTTGTAGCAGTCTGTTGTAGTACCAGTCGTGCTGTAGGACATAGAGTGAGACTCTCCTGACAGACTGTTGTAGTACCAGTCGTGTTGTAGGACATAGAGTGAGACTGTCCTGACATACTGTTGTAGTACCAGTCGTGCTGTAGGACATAGAATGAAACTGTCCTGACAGACTGTTGCAGTACCAGTATCAAGTAATTTTCTCTGAATAGTTACAAGACAATTAGTGATCTTACCAGTAGTGAAATTACCAGTTTTCTCAAATATAAGAAAGGAGTGGTTACTTGGAATTTTCAAACCTGCAACAATCATAAATATTTGAATTTCCCACAAATGAATGCAAGTTCAGTTTGTAACATTTCTTGAAGTGCTTTATCCTCAGATAACATATTCAAACATTTTTTAGTCATAATCCAAATTCATTACCATCTTACCATTCCGTGTTTATTTTTGCTTGGGTGGTTGTTTTTTTAACAACACTTTCAACATATTTATTAGGGGTTTCATGACTGACTGGAATGACATCGCAGAGCTACTGCAATGGAAGGCAAAATATATGGGAACTACAAAGGGCAGTAATGAATTAAGCTCAGCCAAAACTGAGCAAATTTGCACATATCTTTAATTATTTTGTCCAATAAGAATGTTTGAGCATTATTTCAGTCCATTAGAAAATTGGAATTTTTCTTTTGTTTTAGTAAATTTAAGCAAATATATCTCTTGTTCACATTGAGTTTATGTAATCCTGCCAGAGAAATGAGAACTAAGTGCCCTTCCGAAGGACACACCGAGGCAGATGATACGGGCAGGTATCAAACCCATGATCCTTGGATTTTCAGACACAATTTTCAGAGAGGCAAACAATCACATAATCTGCTACAATTGAAGCACACAAATCTTTAAAACCAATGCAAATTTACCTTAAAGCAGAGTACTATTATTCTGTTGTATAGGACTCTTCCTACTCTATGAAAAAAAAATGGTTGGAATGTGTATTTTATGGTATAATAGTTATTATCCCATGCTTTTTCTAAAAGACATCAAAAATATTGTGATACCCACTGTCTGTCTGTCTGTCTGTTGCCATATCTCTTAAACAGCTGGATGGAAATTCATGAAACTAAGTAATTATCTAGTCTATAATGTAACCATATCCCCCATTTCCACTGTACAGAAGCTTCAATTACAGTGACATTTTCAAGTATGTTTTGACCAAACTTTATATATGGTAAGAAGTTATAGTGGGAAGAAATCATGTATGTAATGGAGTTTAGGTTACAACTTGTAATTTCCCCAGTAAGTATCTGATTAAGTACTGGTAATATGCAATGAAAAGCATGTAGATTTCCAGTCACAAGCCATCAAGGTTGCTCTAGTTGTGTGTGTTTTCTTCACATCTAATCATTCATAGAGATATACTAGATAGCTCTCATAATAAACAGAGATCAACTCTGCCCTTTAATTTCAGACCTGCTGCACACCACCCCAGTGCCAATTCCATTAAAGCCATTGACAAGACATCAGTCCACAGGATTTGTTCAGGGCAGGTTGTCTTGACTCTAGCCACAGCTGTAAAGGAACTAGTAGAAAACAGTATTGATGCAGGAGCTACAATTGTTGGTGAGGAAATGCAGTTTGTGACCTGATTTTTCATACACCCGGAGGTTTTACCCAATTGCAGGAATGTGGAGAGAAAGTGTTGTTGATATTATTTAGAAGTTTTTGTTTTACCTTTACAGACCTTAAACAATTATCAAATTGGTACTCATCCTGCAAGGCATATGATCATAATATGACTATAATTTCAAGCTATTTATTTATGGAAAAGCTTCTCAACCTATCCAACACTCATCAGGAAAAGTGGATGAGCAGATTTTTCAACCCTGCCTTTACCAAATATTGTTGAATCATTTTGTATATAATTGCATGAGATGTATGCATATATATGCCATAACACGACATGTCACGCGAAAAACACAATTTTGCACCCCCAAACCCCCTGACACGGTTGTGTTTCAGAAAACACGATTTTCAGCAATCTTAGCGAAACAAAAAAATTTCCCACAAAAAAGTAAATTTCTTGATCACAATGATATATGCCCGTAATCTGTGGTATGTATAAACAGTAAATAGTCATCCTCAGAGCTCATCTAAAACTATCCTCGGTGCAGTTTATTCAGATGTTTAAGCGACAATTAAAAGGTGAGGTGGTCAGTGATAATCAGACACCATTCAGAGATTTACTGAATTGGCTCACAATAGCTAGGGTGATGTGCTTTGTCAATTCCTTTGAGCACTGCTGAGGGAAAGCCCATTAGGCTAATTTGCATAGGTAAAGTACACTAAGTGGAACAACCCAATTTGTGTGAAGTTAAATACATCAAACAGATGCGTGTTGAAAAACATGTTATTAAATACACATCACTGATTGCATTGAATGAGAATGTTGAAGCCGTCTTTATTAAAGTGTTTGATCAGCGGCAATGTTTCTTTGAAGTCGGATTTTTACTCCATATATAGAATTCAAAACATGATTATTCTGGTAGGTTGAATAACAGCACCATTCAATCTCTAATGGAGTGTTGCATCTAGGATCCAAATTTCAGGGGACACTGTGTCCCTCACCCTCTAGAATTGGGGGACACACAACATTTTAAAGGGACAAAGGAATATTGTAGTACATAAAGCCACTAGAACTGCTAAAAAATGAGATAATCTTATTTGCTTCGACAGTTTTGCCACCTTAACTTTCTCGTATTTTCCTTGGAAATTTACATGATTGCAATAAAAGTTTTATCGTGTGATCAAGTAACTCATGAAAACATCAACATGTTTGAATATCTGGTTAACCTGAAATGAACTGAACCATGGAATTTTAATAATATAAAAGTATTAAATCATTAATCAAATGACAGATTGTGTATTTACACAAATTGGTACCTTTTTCAATAATTCTTCCAGAGAATAAATAAAATCTTCACTGCCGTAGGCGTGACTTTAACCTCGAAAATATGTTACAATAGCGGCAGTCAAAGACTTTAGCAACTCGGCTGACTACCACAAACCTTAAATGTTTTTATTGCCAGATTCATTGTTTTGAAATGGATATTCATTGTCATCTTACAGGTTTTATCACTTTTAGCGACTTTGGCCATTGCTTGCGCCAACATATATGTGGAGGTTGTGACCATGTTTGTGGTGATGTTATTTGACAATTCTAAGTCTAACATTTTTTTTCTTTGTAAGTATATTAAATGCTTCAGAGAAAACAGATGGTATTTTCTTTTATTCAGATTTGAATTTCCAACCATTTGCTATAGGCTGATTTGAAAAGATAACTTATTCTCATTTGGATGCCGTCGCTTTTGGGGGTTCACGTGCACTGACCCCCCTTGGGACCTCAAAACACACTTTTTGAGTCTCAAAAAACCCCTAACGCTGTCAGGAAATATGGCAAGTATGAAAATCCTGTCTAATTACCATGATGCCCTGCCCTAGAAAATTGCAGTGATTGGGAAGGCCAATCCAATAGATGGGACAATGGCTTCACAAGTTCTCGCTTGAATGGGTAAAATGCAAAATCTATCATCCATGGTGGAAAAATCTTGAACAAGTGCAGACATAGTGAATTGAGTGCACTTGAAGAAAAATGCTTTATCAATCAGCTATGTTGAATCAACCAAACAGATTTGGTGTTTCATACATATATTGGTAAGACAAACCCCACCCTAAGTATCCTTGAAACACAATATTTGATTTGTTGTTTGATCGAAGTCAACCGGTGAGAGGACATCTTACAGCATTCTGTACATGGTTCTTCTGGTACATTGAGGTAAAATGTGCAACATTCAACAAAGTGAAATAAACTTTTAGGTGATTTTTGAGCAAATGGATTGGCAAGAAAACATCAAGTAAGTAAAGTGGGATGTGCTAGAGGATGCAAAGTAAATAATTTTGTATGTGCATATTTTCATGGAAATGTGCAAATGGTGTTTGGCACATGGCCTTCCCAATAACTGAAACTGTGCCCTTTGAAATGTGGCTCTGTGCAGGAATGTATTTATGAAGATTGGAAATGGAACCCAGCCCAACCATTTTGTGCGGAAAAAAGAAAATGGTGACAGTTACTTGATAAGTCAAGCAACTTTAAACTTATACAGTGGTCCCTCTCTTGAACACTCCTCCAACTCTACCCCGACCATCAGCCACTCGCTATTTACAGCCAGTGTCCCTTTGCTTTAGCAATTTCCTGTTAAAAATGACCCTACTTGGATGGCAACCCCTTGAAGGCAGCCAGTGACCAGCATATTAGTGTAAAAATGTCAAATTAACCCCTCATGATTGGACACTTGGTGAGGTATTCAGATGGAAATCTCATGAATATTTGTTGATTTCTAAATTCTAAATTGATAGTAACATTTGTTCCAACATGCTGATAAAATACCTAACTTTAATCAATAGGGTGTGGCAATCTATTACTCTGTTTACCCATTACTGCTATGTGTTCCTTAGTCATTATATTTTGTCACTTTGATAAGTACTGGCTATTATTACTGGCTATTATTACTGCCAGTAATTATCAAGATGACAAAAGCTAACACCTTAGAAGCACAGTAGTGTTCAGCTCAAGTCAGCAGGACAGTGGATTGCTGCACAGTAAAAATGGTATGATAACTTCTTGGCTTCTCTCACATAGATTATGAAATGAAATGTGTTTTAAAGGGTAACAGACTATAACCAGTTGATCACATAACAAGCTCACTTCCTTTGTAAAAACAGAGCATTTTGTGTAAAAGCAGCAAATTAGTTTGACAGTGATATAGTTGCCAGTGAAGGAATAATTTGTTGTGAAAAGTGCAAAATGTCAATGACAACGAAGAGAAAAATTCTTAATTTAGAAGAAAAAGGGAAAATAATTTGAACAAAAAGGGGAGAGTTTTATGATAATTGCTGAGAAGTTTAATGTCGGAAAGGTTGAAATAAATATCATCAGTGATAAAGAAGACATTCTGCTGCAGTGGGAAAATGGAATGAATAGAGAAAAATAGTTATAGCCATATGTTTGTGTGCTGTTTTGAATGACAAGATTTTCAAATGGTTTTGCTCCGCAATTGATGATTATTCATAATTATTGTAAATGACATTAATAGAACTTTGTTTACATAGATTCAATAACATCCATGTGATTTTTACATACAAATATTGAATACCCTATATGCTCGCTTATAAGTTGAGTCCTACTGCAAAATTAACAGACCCAAATCTGTCGTTGCATAATGCACTGACAGATCTGGGTTAATACAGTTTGTTAGGAATAATGAGAAGAACAAACAACATAGACCCTGATCTGCCAGTACATTATGTGATGGCAGATCAGGGTCTATGTCATTTACAGTTTGACTCAACTTAAAAGTACTTACAGTATGTCAAAGTTAGTTATGGCTTTCTAACTTTATATGTAATTATTACATCTGTGTGACCTCCATCCAAAGTTAGTTATGTCTTTCTAACTTTATATGTAATTATTACATCTGTGTGACCTCCATCCCAAGTTAGTTATGTCTTTCTAACTTTATATGTAATTATTACATCTGTGTGACCTCCATCCAGAAAGGCCTGCTACATAGGGGGTGAACCATTGTAGTTACTTTTACTTATAATTTGATTACACACTTTGTATATTGACAATATTTTTTTCCCTGTTGGCAATTGTTTAAGTCTTGTGTGAATATTATTTTGATGAAGACAGTGATAATGATGATAAGAAAGATGAGAAGGAGGAGGAGGAGGATGTTAAAGATGATGAGGAGGATGATAACATAATTACTCGAGCACTTCTTTTGTTTCATTTTTAGATGTGAAGTTGAAGGAATATGGAAGTGAGATGATCGAAGTCAGTGATAATGGGTCAGGAGTGGAAGAGGAGAATTTTGAAGGATTGAGTAATGGATATTTCATAAAAGAATAATTATTTTGTAAAAATCATGGAGATTATTCTCTTTGAGACAGTAAATTAATTTAGGAAGATAGTTTAAGAAAGTTTGTTAACTCAATATTGATATTCCCCTAACCAACTGTATTGTGAATAGTGATTTTTGTGATTAAAAATGTTTAGGTTCTGCAAACAATGACGTTTTGTTGGTACCTTATAAACTCGATTATAAGTTGAGTTCAACTTCAAACCACATGGACTTTGATCTGCCATTACATAATGCACTGTAATATTAGAGACTATGTTGCTTGTTCTACTGATTACTCCTAACAAATCGCATAGACCAATATCTGCCAGCCCATTATGCAATGGCAGGTCTGGGTCTGTGCAGTTTGCATTATATTCTGTACTTGAATTCATAGATTGTGCAAGGGATGCTGTTGACTCCACTGATGGATCATTGTTTGATCTTTAAATTTGTGGTTTGTAGCAACCATAAAATCCACAAAAATCGGTACACCAGATATACATTTAAGTGAATTCACGCTAGGTAACAATTACAACATGGTTGGTTTGCCCTGTACTTACTGACTTGACTAAAATGCTGTGACACAAATAAATTTTTCAGTGGTCTGGCATAGAAATTTGTTTTTCTTGAAACCAGGTATGACTTTTAATCTGCACCTTTATCCTGATCATGTGGGCACTTTGCCTTTTAGGAAGGCATGTGCCATATGCAAAACCTATGCTGACAGGAAGCGGAGGTCCTGCTATGTGTTATAGTAGAGAAGTAATGCAGCAGCGATGTAAAAAGTCCAGTTTCAGTGAATTGCCAAATAAAAGGGATCTGGGAAGACATTTGTGATCATATTTTAGGGCCTAATATTAATGATAATGTTAACTATACCCTTGACAAAATGTCCCTAACTGTAAGACTGTAGACAGGAAGGAAATGTTGCAGTTCTATAAATGTATAGAAACAATTTGGCTACAAAGCTGAACAATCGGGACCAAATCCTCTGCTGACCATAATGGAGTAAGGCAAGGAAACCATCCAAGCTAAAAGACGAGGCATGACCCAACCAGTCAGTTTCAGTCAGTTTTTCACATTTTCCCTAAAGTAAGATGTTACCTTATACTACTTAAAATACATCTAATAATATTCTGATTTCAGTAAGAGATAGAGAAAATTGAAAATATAAAAATAACTTAGTTCCAACTTTGTATACCTGGAAATATTTCTAATCTTGAAAGTAAAGAAAATATGTGGAATTGCTACAATTTTCTTCAGACTTAAAACATGACAATTTTATGGTAAGTTTATGATATTACTGAAATTGATTCTTTATAATTTCTTAATTCAAAATGCAAATTTTATTACTGAATGCTAAGTAGTAAGAAAATATTTTAAAATCTCAATTTAAGGAAGAACAAATTTTTTTTGAGATTTTGAGATATTTAGTTAACTGGACCAGATACACAAGTATTGTATATTTTATAAATCAAATCATTTCATCAGTCATGATTCAAGCAAAGAAACGGTATGGAAATACATGAATAAATGATGTAAATATAATAATAAAAATTAGCATTTATAGTTATTAAAGTTTTGGAATCAGTCAATGGATTAATATAAAATACAGACATAAATGGCTACTAAAAAGTGTTGTTAAAATTTAATATCAGGCATCAGTAGTACATATATATAATTTTAAGTGTCCTGACAATGACATAGCTCACATCTTCTTTGTATAATCACAGGAGGCTGAGATTTAGTCAGTACGATAAAAATAAAAAATATATAAATCCATATTTTTTAATAGTTTATTTATTTCTTAAAGATATTGATTTTTTTCCAATTCTTAAATTTTCTGTTTTAATCAAGAATTTTGTTTAGTCATTATTGATGTTGTATCTAGTCATGTGGAGCTTATGAAGGTTTTGTTTAAATTCCTATTTTATTTGTAATTTATTTTTGTGATTGAAACTTGACAAATGTGTTTTCCTTGTGCTAGGCCAAAACTAGCTAGAGAACACAATTTCCATAGTGCTTGAAGAGACTGGCTGGTGATCCATGTGGACATGCAATACACTGCTAGCATTGTAGCTTTATTGCAATAGATAAGCTAGCTAGCATAACTGAAGATCACAAAGTGCCTTGCATGCACCACATCATGCTAAAATACCAGATATGATTTTCATACAGATTAAGGGAATTTAGGAATTTAAAAAGAAAATTTACTCTACCTACCTATCCAGTCCAAATAGCGTGGGTTGCAAAAAGGCAAACCAACCATTTTCATACGCTGCCAGAAGGCAGAGCATGTATTGTTGTGATATCAGTTCGTTACCATTTTCATTTCTGTGCAGTAACTTTATTTTACATCATCTACATTTACCAAATTTTGTGGATGGTTTGCACTTGGGGCAAGGAAGGACTCTATTGATTTTTATGGTCAAAATGTCCAAGGTCAAGGTCACTCAGACTGAAAAAAGAAAAATGGATTCTGCACAATAAAATTAGTGCCCCATCGCAGACCAGGACCAAATTTTGTGGATGGGTTGCAGAATTTTGAAAGTGTAAGTCTCCCAAACTTGGGGTCAAATATGTAGAACACATGGTCCAGCTATGAAAGTTGAGAGTCATATACTGGGAGCTTTGACTCTTATTGCTGAGAACTCTGCTTATGTGATCCTCATGGAAGGTTGCACTATTTATCATCTGTTATGATGAAAAAATATGCATTCATCTTTTATCTAGAAACAAGGAAATATTCAGCAGTAGAAACATGCCATAAAATGCAAATTTACTCAGATCTTGTAATTAATCAAGATAAGGTTTGATTTAATAGATGAAATTTGAAATAAAAAAAATATTTGGGATCTCATTTTGGGAGAGGGCACTAAGTAGCATTAGAGAAATAGTTAAGTAGTTGATTTCTGCATTTGTGAAATTCAAATAGGCTGCTAATTATTTTAATTTTCTCATGATAAGCACATCTTCCTCTTCTACAAAATTGTGACAGAATTTAAGCGAACAAATTCCTGTGTCTGATTATAAGCCTGCTCCTAATCTTGATCACTTTTACAAAATGGACTCTTTGGGGTTATTATTGGAAAAATACATTATGTAGAAGTTTTTTGGGTTTTTTTCCACTCTTTAATCACATATTTTGTAATCAAATTCTATTAATATAGAGCTATTAATACATGATTACATTCCTTGCTCTCCCTTTTCCAGCTTTGAAGCATCATACCTCCAAGCTTCAAGATTTTTCAGACTTGATAAATGTGGAAACATTCGGTTTTCGTGGTGAGGCCCTCAGCTCCTTGTGTGCTTTAGGGTAAGCTGTGTAATTAATCAAATGCACTTTATAATTAAAATTTTTTATTTAAAAAAACTTGCATTAGACATATGTGCTTATTTCAAGCTTTGAATTTGAATTACTCTTTCAATTATTTTAACAAGAAAAATCAGGATATCAAATTGCCATCTTAGTAGGTGTGTTGGCATGACTGGTACACAGGATATCATGTTATCTGGTCAGTAGGTGTGCTTGCATGACTGGTACACAGGATATCATGTTATCCAGTTACTAGGTGTACTTGCATGACTGGTATATCTTTAGGATTAGAGACTTCATATTGTTTTACTTTGAAACCTGCACATAAGTAAAGGACATCTCTATCTTAGGGATACTTTACCAGGAATTCCATTAACAGATTTCCCTGCATATTATACAGGGATATAATTCAAGAGGAATTATTTATTTTAAGTCATTTGTTGGAATTACTAAAGTGCTCATTAACTTTTGAATTAATACATTACTTACTCATTCAAAGACATTCAGGATTGTATCACACTGTTATATCAGTACATTCAAGACTATTGGAACTCTTTGGGAACATTATTTATTTTTGGACTTGTGATTAGGACATTTAGGATTATTTGGAATTTGATTCACAATATTGTAAGTATCTCTTGAATTTCACTTTGTATTGAAGGGAAATAAATTGCTTTTTAATATTACTTACATTGTTAGTTTCACTTTCTTTCTGTTACATATTTTTTAAGACATAGAGTCGTAACACTCCATTGCTTGTGCAGTAGCCAAATAACGCTCATCCTTAGCCATAGTGAAGTTTTTTCATCTCTGTATAAGATCTATAACTTCAGGGTATGTCATTGAATTAATCTAACTTTTAGAATACTGCTTTGTCGGTCTCCATCAACAAAGCATCAAAAGTGAAGCCACATACCTGGTTAATAAAGCCCTGATATTTAATTAAAAAACACAAGCAAGCAATGTTCTATTGATCATTTATACAAATGAATAGCATCAATCACAATTAGATTATAAGAAGATGAACAGTCTTTCTTAAATGGCTTACCTGCAAGCATTTAGTTATTAATAATTTGCCTTAAAAGCTGGCACTTTTGTATGGTGCAAAGACTTCAGATAAGCCTGTTGTCAGCCCTAATCTGTGTTGGCATGTGTGTCAAGTATTGTTTTAACCTTGCATGCCCTTGGGACATTTTCTGGGTCTTGGTCTCACAGATCAGCCCAAGTACTTGCTAACCGTAATGAATCTGTTCCAGCATGCATCAGGAATTTAGAAGCTAAAATATATTTCCAAGTTTGAATTGAGTTTTGGTGTTATGGGCTTTTTTTAAGTGTAAAATTGAAATTTGGGATCAAAATTTGTTTCGTTGTTCAAAGTTGAGGGGTTTTGGTTTACTGGGGGAAAAAATGATGATATTAAAGAAGGAAAAATTTGGGCCTAAAAAAATTTTGGTCTTGAAGGGGATTCTGGTATACTGAGGTTTTGGTTTTGAGGAGTTTCACTGTACATGGGAAATTTACTTTTATATGACTAAGAGAGCTGTACATTTGGTAAATCTGACAAATGAGACCATAAACGAGATATAAAGTGTTACGACTCTAGGTCTTAAAATATGTAACAGAACGAAAGTGAAACCAATAAAATCAAGTAAAATCAACAAGCAATTTATTTCCAGACAATTAAATTGAAAATACAAAAGATACTTACAATTTGTGAGTTAAATTCCAAATAATCCTACATGTCGTAATCCTAATATACCACAAAGATGTAATCCAGAATGTATTTGATTGAGTTCACATAAATCCCAAAAGCATGTGTTAATCCAAAAGTCATTGAGCACATTAGTAATTCCAATAAATATTTTAAATAAATCATTCCTCTCAAATTATATCTGATTTCAACAACACAACTGTAAATTCAGACTGGTATTTAGAACAGGAATTTTAGAACAAGAATCAAATTATTTACCAATATATATATATATATATATATATATATATTTGAAATAAAGAAACAACACAAACGCCGATAAATTTGTGCGACTAGTTTCGCATTTACTATATGCTTCTTCAGGCACAAAATGTTTTTGAAAGAAACGGATGATGTCTATATATTTATAAACGATTATGTCATTGACATAACGTCATAAATGATATGTTTTATCATAAAAATATCATATGTATAACGGGATCAGAACGATACATGAGTCTATACATACATACACATACATATATATACATATATATATATATATATATATATATATATATATATATATATATATATATATATATATATATATATATATATATATATACACACACACACACACACACACACATATATACATATACATATACACAGGTATACAACATATCAATTTCTCCACTAAAAATTTATACAATTTTATATAATTTTATATAATGACTTAGTATTAAGGCCATTTGGACACAGAGTATCTAACCGATTAATCCAGTAACTTTCTTTAATGAGTCTGTTCATTTCTCCGTGCACAATATCGATTGGCATGAAAGAAAAATCACGTAAAGAGTGATTATTTGTATTAAAATGTATTGAAACATTAGAGGAGAACTGAGGATCCATACAATTTTTTATATGAAAGCAGTGATTATTCATTCTCTTAGAAACTTGTTGAAGTGTTTATCCAACAGATTGCATGTTAAATTTTTTTCAGGTTATCAAATAAATTACATCAGTTGATATACAGTCAGTGTTATAACGTAGAGAAAACAATTCTTTAGTATTGGAGCTACTAAAATAGGTACTTTCTCTAATATTTGCACATTGAGAGCACCGACGTCTGTTGGATTTAGATGATGAAAAACATCTTTTTAAATTTTCTGTCGGTTTAGTTCTGATCAAAAGATCTTGTAAATTCTTAGGTCTTCTATAAGCAAGAATTGGCTTGCTCTTGTAAAGTGTTTTGACGCTGTTTTTGTATGATAAGTTGAGGAGACTCCAATATTTATTAATTGTATTGCCTATATTTGGCAATGAAGGATTATATTGTATTATGAAAGGAATTATATTTTTCTCTTTCGTACATTCTGCTGTATTTAAAGTATCATTTTGGGTAAGAATACAGACTTTACTCAAAGCAGACTCTATTACATGTATAGGATAATTCCTGCTTTGGAAATATGTTTTTAATTCATTCAAAGAATTTTGTATTTGACAATCGTCTGAAATGATACGTTCGTATCTTTTCACCTGACTATAAGGTATACCGTTTTTACATGACCTGGGATGACAAGACGAATATTCCACATATTGGTGGATATTAGTTTCCTTGACGTGAACATTTGTAGAGATAGTATTATCATAATTTTTCATAATATTTACGTCTAGAAATGATACATGCGTACTGGATGTAGTGTAAGTAAATTTAATTGTGGGATGAAAATTATTTAGGCTATTAATAAATTTGTGTAGATCTTCTTCTGAATGGTTCCAGATCATAAAGATGTCATCTAAAAATCTTAACCAAACAGTGGGTTTAAATTTCTCGTTTTCAAGAAAATCTTTTTCCAATTTACCCATGAAAAGGGAAGCGTATGAAGGAGCCATAGGACTACCCATTGCCGTACCCATTATTTGGATGTAATTGGTACTATTAAATTGGAAATTATTATTTTCCAAGATAAGTGTTATTATTTTACAAATATCTTCACTCGATACTCTGTTATGATTAGGACTGTTGTCAAGAAAATAGTTACACGCCTTAATACCATCTGCATGCAGTATGTTTGTATACAATGATGTTACATCTAAAGATACAAGGATGGAATTATGAGATAGTTGTGGAATAGACTTCAACTTTTTTATGAAATCAGTAGTATCTTTAATGTATGAAGGAAGTGATTTCATTAAAGGTTGCAAAACACTATCTATATATTTGGATAAGTTCTCCAAATATGAATTACAACCTGATATAATTGGTCGTCCTGGATAATTTAAAGGTAATGTATGGTCAGGACTTTTATGAATATGTAGAATTGCGGTGTACGTATTTTGAGAGGGAAAGTATCAAATTCTTCATATACAAGACTATTATTCTTAGATATTTCATCAATGCATGTGAAAATTTTAGATTTCATTTCTAATGAAGGGTCTTTGTTGATTTTTTTGTAGTACTTTTCATCATTTAATTGACGTTCAACTTCTTTAACGTAGTCTTCCTGATTCATAATAATAATAGTGTTTGATTTATCAGCCTTTTTAATAATAATACTCTTGTCATTAATTAAATTATGTAAAGACTCCATTTCTTCCTTAGAAATATTACTATAACGTCGCTTTTGAGGACTCTTGTGTAATATTTCTTGTGTGATAACTTCGATGTAAAAATCTAAATGGGAGTCACGTCCACTAGGTGGTGTAAAAGATGATTTGTTTTTATTAAAATAACCCATATTCTTTGAATTGAAAGAATCTGATTCACACCTGGAGTTGTTGCCTGATTTATCATAAAAAAATTATTTTAATATTAGGCATCTAGAAAAATTAAAAATTTCTTTAGCTAATTTAATTTTATCATGAGATTTTGGTTTGGGACAAAACTGTAATCCTTTTCCTAGAAGTATGTAATCACTATCAGTTAGTTTTCTACGTGAGAG
>JAQPZY010001643.1:6262500-6465000 GCA_029931535.1 Margaritifera margaritifera | reverse complement strand
TGTCCTGATGTACCAACGATAATGTAATCCAGCTCATCTTTGAGAATGTTCACAGGCATCCAAAAGTCCTAAATATAAATCCAAACGTTAATGAGTACTCCAGGAAACTCCGATGAATGTTCCAATAAATAATTCCTTTCGAATTATGTATACAGCAATACAGCATTACAGAACTACAAGATTACAGCACGACTATGATTCCAAACATCTGATGATTCCAAAGGCTGATCGTAAAAACAGATGTTTTCCACACAGGATTTAAAATTGGAATGAATATAATGCGTATATCAAGGTCTTATATACTCTTTGCAAATGACCTATTTCACAACAAGAAACATGTCATATTATGACCCAGAATGCAACACTAAATGCATCTTTCAATGGAAATTTTCTCCAGAACTGGTCAACAGCTCTGACCTTGAACTCAAATGTAATCAACATGTTGTTTATATGGCTAAAGTACAACTTAACCAAACTTAAAGTGTGACTTACTATTTGACACAATTTTAAAGTACAGTCATAGACCAAAAGTTTAGGCACATTATAGATTCCATATACATAATTCCGTAACAGTAGGTATCCTGCTGCATGATCGACCACTGGAAATTACAGTCTGCACAGATGCCAGCATGACAGGTTGCGGTGCTCACCTCCTGCTTTCCTTTCAAAAAGTCATTGGAGTCTGACCTCTTCAGGAGAGCACTTATTACACTTCAGTATCCTGGAGAGGAAGGTCGTATTGAATGCCTTTCAATTGTGGCAGAAGGTGCTCTCTGGAAAGGACATTTTCATTCTGTCTCACAATTCAGTTGCCAATTACATTAGAAGGCAAGAGGGAACCAAGTTCCCAGACCTCTGCCTTCTGGTTTGGGATTTTCTTGGTGGCTTCATCATCGACAAATCCACATCCAAGTCCACCACATCACAAGCAGGCTCAGTGCCCAAGTGGACTCACTGTCTTGATGGAATACACACCAAATACTCCATTCATCCAGGGTATTCAGTTTAATCTGTTCCCATTGATTTTGATCTCTTGTTGACCTATGAGTGATGAGGTGGAACACAAGCACCCAGATCCACAAGCCTGGCAGTCAACACTCTTTCCATGAATTGGAACAGTCTTTTGCCCCAAACCCGCAGATTCCCAAAATCTTTCAAATAGCAAGGGAATCAGAGTGCCATCAAATCCTGATTGTTCCCCTTAAGTGTGAAAAATCATGGATCAATGACCTAGCTGTGGAGATTATAAGCAGGTATTTTAATGAATTATTTGTAATTTAAACTGAAGACAAATAAACAATATAACAAAAGTAAAACTCTAATTTCATAATAATTTGATAATATAATTACATTATAAAACAGGTTTGTAAAATGCCAATGAATTATTACAATTTAAAAAGACAGAAGAAGTGTAGTAGCTTAGTGGTTAGCATTCTGGACTCCAAAGCAGGAGTACCTGGTTAAATTCCCAGGCCAAGTTAGGTCAGCTGCCATGTTGTGTTCTTTGGCAAGACATTTTACTCTCATTGCCCAACAAAACTAATTAAAGACACTTGGCAGAAACATTTTACAGGGCTGAGCTGAACCAAACCAAAATATTTTGTGCATCTCTGATTATGACAACAATTTTTCAAAAATGTTATGAAGGAAAAAACAACTAAAAGCATCTCTGATGCACACCAGTAAATGTATCTAAGTATGCACATTTATTTACATATTTAAGA
This sequence comes from Margaritifera margaritifera, assembly GCA_029931535.1. Lineage (NCBI taxonomy): Eukaryota > Metazoa > Mollusca > Bivalvia > Unionida > Margaritiferidae > Margaritifera > Margaritifera margaritifera. The sequence continues at coordinate 6,463,276 of JAQPZY010001643.1, read as the reverse complement.
TTTTGCTTTAAGAAAAACATATTTCTTGTAAAAACCATGTCCATGTATAAATTTATTTGCAGAGAATTATTGCTAAAAACTTGACCACATTAAAAATTCTTGAATACTTAACAGCAAGTTTGATATGTTTGGTTAAATAGAGTTTGACATTTCTTAGTATTGCCATATTAAAGTGCCTGAAACATTTGTCATTTATATGTTATCACATATATTGTGCATTATATTAAGGCATTTTATATAGTCATTGCCATTACTCGCAGATTATTTTAAATGTTTATTTTGTATTTTTAACCTTTAATGAAAAAATAAAAATAACTCAATATGCTTACCACCTGAAAGACTTCCGAATTCAATTACTGAGAGCAAAAAAACCTGTGACTTTAAAAACTATCCTAATAAATTCTGCACTTGACCAGGCTGATCAGATGGTGGGAATCAAACTTGCAACCTTCTTGTCTCATGTAGAGTGCCTGAAACTTTAAGCCACTTCAGTTTCCTTGTGTGGGGATCCCAATGGTTTCCAAGTTATTACTGCAGAGGAAGAGCCCCAGGGGGCAAAGAACTCCCCTTGTAATGCCAAGTAGGTGTATACATTTTAAGGGTATACCTGCAAACCTTCCAGACAGTGGTTGGGGGTTCGTGAAACTCAGAAAGTGGTTTTTGTGATTCCAGAGGGGTCATTGTGCATAACCAAAGCAAGTGATGTTGTACAATTAAGAACAAATGTTCTAGTCCAATAAAACAGTAGAAAATTACTGGAAATTCAATTTTTTCCAGCACATTTTAAGAGGTGACTGCTGGAGACAGGAGCCACAGTGGCTCAGTTGTTAGAGTTACAGACCTGAAACCGAAAGGTTGCAGGTTACATCTTACCATTGGATTAGCCTGGGTCAACTAATGTGGTGTGTCCTATGGCAAGGCACTTAACTCCAATTGACTCAGCACTAAATAATGTACTTATTTTGCTGTGCCATAAAACACCCAATCAAACCAAAATATCATTTATGATTTAGCCATAACTTATTCATAATTGTCACCATTTGTTGGACAGTGGCATACAGCATTAACATGTGTATGCAGATTTTGCTGCTATCAAATATTTTATTGGAGGGTTTGAAGATGATACAGGTTGAATTAGTGTTCATCTTGGCACTCAGTAAACACTGGATGATAGTCTACTGTTGCTCATACTTCCCCAAAGATCTTGTGGAATTTTTGTGAGCAATGAAAATGATCTTTCTGAATCTGTGAGGGAGTATGCAGTGACCACACTAATTATCATGTCAAATCTTAAGACAGTTGCATTTCAACATTGTGCTTTCAAAACAGAAAACACACTTCTTTACTGCTCCTAACTTTACCATTCTAATTATGAAATAATCATGCTTTGCTTATTCATGATTGCATTTATGGAGTAAAATCTGACTCAAAGAACCTTTGCCACTGATTGTAAACTACTCAGCAATTGTTAATAAAGATGACTTCAGCTTTTTCATGTAAGTCAATGAAGTGTAATAGATATTGTTTCTTCATCACACATCTCTGATTTATCAAACCTTCAAGAAATTGGGTTGTTCCACATTGTATACTTTTCCGATGCAAATTAGCAACTTTTAAAGGATTAGCAACACAAATCACCCAAGCTGTTGTCAATCAGTTAGGTAGTTTGAGGAATGGTGGTTGTTTATCTCTGACTGCCTTTACCTTTTAATTGGCTTAGTGACAATTAAATGTATTAACTGTTCAGAAGTGATAGTATTCTATGAGCATTAAGTGTGAAGCATGACTGTTTACTGTTTATACAAACTACATCACAATGTCAAAAAGGTCTCTCTCTCTCTATGTGTCATAAGATTTATTGGAAATTGTGTTTTTATAGACATGACCATGAAGATGGGTGTGGGATCAAAAATTGTGTTTTATGTGTGACACATTGACATGGCAGGTATGCAAAGGTGGTGCTATGAGCAGTTTCTAAGTTACAAATCAGGGCCTTGTCATCAGGGGTAGGGTGAGATCCAGGTGACAATTCAGGTTGTATCATTGACTTGTCCTTTCTCTGCAGAGAAAGTGGTCATATATATATATATATGGTCTAGGAAAGAAGACAAAAAAAACAAACATTTATAGAGAATGTAGCAACAATGTGCTCAAGCTTTTCTTTTCCCACTATGGTTTCAGTCTTGTGTAAATTTGCATTTACAAGCTGACATATGTCAACTACTAGGTGAGCGATATCCAGCCGACTTGGGCCTATTGTGTGTTACCCCGACTACGAACATTAAATAAAGTTTGTTGTATCTTGTTTTTTCTAGGATTATTAATATGAGATTTAAATATTTTGTAAATGTTTGATTCCCAACGTGGGAGAGATGAAGTATTCACAATACCTGTAGCAGCTTTCTAAGAGGTGAGAGTGCATGGCCTGAGTGGTGGAGTGGCAACATACTTTCTTTGCACCTTTGTTATCCTGGGCCTAATCCCTAGTTCTGACATTTGCAAGGATAAATGGTCACTAATGCAGAATTGGTTGTCTTCTTCAAGTTCTTTATTTCGCTTCACCTCAAAGACCATCTTAGATCCACAACAGAGTTGTCATCCTCACATTTCTCGAAGAAAAGGTGGGTGCTATGTGATCCTGCATGTACGTACATAATGTAGTTCAATTACTTCTACACCGTTTAAGATAAAGACTTAAGGTGAGTATTATGTGATCCTGTATGTACATGCATAATGTAGTGCAATTACTTCTACACCGTTTAAGATAAAGACTTAAGGTGAGTATTATGTGATCCTGTATGTACATGCATAATGTAGTGCAATTACTTCTACACCGTTTAAGATAAAGACTTAAGGTGAGTATTATTTGATCCTGTATGTACATGCATAATGTAGTGCAATTACTTCTACACCATTTAAGATAAAGACTTAAGGTGAGTATTATGTGATCCTGTATGTACATGCATAATGTAGTGCAATTACTTCTACACCATTTAAGATAAAGACTTAAGGTGAGTATTATGTGATCCTGTATGTACATGCATAATGTAGTGCAATTACTTCTACACCGTTTAAGATAAAGACTTAAGGTGAGTATTATGTGATCCTGTATGTACATGCATAATGTAGTGCAATTACTTCTACACCGTTTAAGATAAAGACTTAAGGTGAGTATTATTTGATCCTGTATGTACATGCATAATGTAGTGCAATTACTTCTACACCATTTAAGATAAAGACTTAAGGTGAGTATTATGTGATCCTGTATGTACATGCATAATGTAGTGCAATTACTTCTACACCGTTTAAGATAAAGACTTAAGGTGAGTATTATGTGATCCTGTATGTACATGCATAATGTAGTGCAATTACTTCTACACCGTTTAAGATAAAGACTTAAGGTGAGTATTATGTGATCCTGTATGTACATGCATAATGTAGTGCAATTACTTCTACACTATTTAAGATAAAGACTTCAAACTTAGGGATATGAATGGGGGTGGTCAGTAGATGAGCACAGGGGTTTGAGCATTTTTGATCCCCTCCTTTAGGTTGCAGCTTGGGGTTTTGGTGGTGGATGGGGACATTTTTGATTATATAAGTAAGAGAGTTGTTTATTTTTATGTATGGGGGTGGTCTGTACATGTGCAAACTGGTTTGGGAATTTTGATCCACTCCCTGGGGGTCGGGGCACCTGTGCATATATGTATTATGGGGGACTAGTGATAACTGAAAGCTTGGGGATAATGCTTCTTTACAGCAGACTTCTAGCTTGATTTAGGGATGCAGTCAATCTAAAGGAAGTAAAGTTTGAACTTTAGAAGAGGTAAATGCCTCTTACATTTTACATGCCTGATCAAGTGCTTGTAATTTCATGTTTCAGTGATATGGTCATTGTCACCAGACATAGCAATAACCAGGTTGGGAGAAGACTGGAGTTTGATAATAATGGGAAAATTATCAGCAGATCACATCAAGCTAGACAGGTAACTTTTTCACGCCCCTGCCATATCTGTGGATAGGGCATGTAGTGTTACCAATATTCATCCATCCCATCACATCGTGTAATGTCAGATAACATTTGTTGCAAACTTTATTCCTGCTCAGTTGCTTTGAAGGACTTGATGGATTGAAGGACTTGAAACCAAATTTGGTATAAGGCTGTATACTAAGGTGATCTAGATGAAATTTGAAAGTGTTCAAAGAAAATGTTTTTCAGACATTTAAAAAAAATCACTTGCCCAGATTTAGATTGCACTTGCCCCAAGTGTCCATATTATTTTGCTGTTTTTTGGACACAATGTGAAAATTGTTATACTTTAAAATACAAAAAAGACATATAAAAACACTTTAAATTGACTTATTTTCAATGTTTATTTGCCTCTCAAAATAGTGTGCTTCAGAAAAAAAAAAGTTTGTGTGACCTTTTAAAATTTCAGTTTGATTTAATTTCATTAAAAGCAATGTTTTCTCCATAATTGTCTTGATGTAGACCAGTACTTAGTAAAAATATATGCTTTACAGTGTTTTCAAACAACATTTATGTCTGTCTTTATTTTCTAAAATTTTGATTCCATTTCACTTAACGTTTTCCTTGAGGCCCTGATATCAACCAGTGTCCAATTGCTATATTAATGTCCACCTTACTGAATGGATCAGCAGAGTTGATGTTCATAAACATTTTAAGTGTGTCAGTTTCTCTTTATACCTTTGGTATTGTTCATGAGACTAAATCCCCTCATTCACATTCTGCTGTAGAGCGGCTCACACCTAACATGGTTGCCAACAACTTCACACTTTCTGCATGTTCAGGTGTGGAATTCTTAATAATTGTAGCATACACCTCTGCTATTGGAATCTCTGACTTAGGCTTCATCTTGTCTTCAGGTCAATGTACTGTGTGTGTTTTCATCTTGGTCTATAGCAATTAGTATTCATGGGAGCATTTCCATTGTTTTTGAATGCTGCATAAATCTCCACATGTTACTTGATCATGGTTGAAAACAGAAATGAAGTTGGATAGCCATGTTTTTGGCTCTACTGGTCATAGACAAGAAGAGCTTATGGAATGGCCTGTTGTCCATCTTGAAAATCTTGCTATCTCAACTCCTCCTGAATGAGAAGTCATTTTGGCATAGGGTTTTCACCTCAAGACTTCTTATGATGTCTAGTTGGTACTTAATGAAAATGCTGCTGACCAGACAGACAGTATGGCCACCACAGTAGCCATCTTGTAAATCTTGCTATCGCTACTCCACCTGAATGAATGGTCAAATCAACATGGGGTTTTCACTGAAAGACTTCTTGTGATGTCTAGTTGGTCCTAAATGAAAATGGTGCTGATCTGACATCCAGTATGGCCATTACTGCATCCATCTTGAAATCTTGTTATTGCTACTCCTCCTGAAAGGAAAGTCATATCAGCATGGAATTTTCACCAGAAGACTTCTTATGGTGTCTAGTTCATCCATCTTGAAAATCTTACTGTTACTTCTCCTGGATGGTAAGTCTTGTCATCATAGGGTTTTCACCAGAAGACTTTTTATGATGTCATAGTACTAAATAAAAATGGTGCAGATCTGACATCCAGTATTGCCACTATGGCAATCACCTTGAAAATCTTGTTATTGCTACTCCTTGCAAATGGAAAGTCATATCAAATTGGGGTTTTCACCAGAAGATTATTTATGATACCTTGTTTGTTCTAAATGAAAATGGTGCTGATCTTACAGCCAATATGGCTGCCACAGTGGTTCATTTGAAAATCTTATTACAGAGATGGTTTCAACACTCGGCAGTTAAAAAGAAGAAATGGTCTTATCTTGAATTCCTGGAAATTCTTTTCAGACAGTAGAGTGTCAGTTATTTCAGTCAGTAAAAACAATAGCTTCAGTTCGTAATTAGTTAACATCATAGTACAGTGAATACATCACAATTACTATTACACCCACTCCTATCAGCGGTTACCAACTATGAACATATGCATTCAGATACCATGTAATTATCTCTCTTCCCTTAAGGTGAAAGACATTGCCTTGGATGCTTTTATAAGCCACTATTCCTCTGGCCTAGCTTAATTGTCAAATGGATAGGTACTACTCAATATATTTAATAAGTGATGCATTACCCTGTAGGCATCAGCAAGCTACAGCTTATTATTCATTTATTAAGGAACAGTGCATGCTTATTATAGGTAACCAATGAAATATAGAGAATAAAAATAGTACTGTTCTCCAATCATGGGTCGCATGCTTAACTATGTACACAAAGTTTATAACTGTTGATACAGGTAGTAGCCTTCAGATGGAGCCTCAGCAGGGGGCTTATTAATTTACCAGGATCTTTCAAGAACTTCAGAATGAAAATGCTGCATTTCATCTGCATGCTTAATGTTTTCTTACTAGACAAAATAGATAACACTTTTCTTTTGACAAGCCTGATGGGCAACTCACTTAGAATACAGTTGATTACATCACATCAAACAAGGCTAGTCACTGTCATGATGTCTGACACATGTGATGATATAACAGTCAACACAGTTGATTTCACCACATCAAACAATGCTAGTCACTGTCATGATGTCTGGCACATTTGATGATATAACAGTCAACACAGTTGATTGTATCACATCAAACAAGGCTAGTCATTTTCATGACATCTGGCATGTGTGATGATGTTACAGTCAACACAGTTGATAACATCACAGCAAACAAATCTAGTCACTGTCATGACATCTGGCATGTGTGATGAAGTAACAGTCAACAAAGTTGATTACATCACAGCAAACAAGGCTAGTCACTGATATGGGAGTGTAACATTTTAAGCCAGTTAAAAAAGACAACCATCATTTATCATGTGATTGAATTTGCACAGATGTTTCTTTATCCATTTATTCTTCAGCATATGACTGAAAAGTTATCACTGTTACAAGGTACTGAGTAGTGAGAAAAAAGCATAAGTAAAACATCAGAACAGATATTGGAACAGTGGTGTAATTGCAATGCATTGCTATGATGTCACATTCCTCACTTGACAAAATTTTATACAGATTGACCAGTGAAATTGATTGTTTCATTTTGTATTGCTGGGTAACATAGCCTAGTGACAGTGACATAGTACATGAGTTAAGCGAGGTTAGCATCCAGGTTTTCGAGCAATGATAAAAGGTTTTACATTATGTGAAGCATAATAAATCTAATAGATAAGGCAGCACTGTTCTCAAGGCATTTTTATGACTTTTTGGAATCCATTTCAGAAGCAATGCTTTGACTTTGCAGAATAACTCTTGCTATGGAGAAGTTGAAACTTTCGTTGATTCTCTGCATCACATAATGTCATTTGGTAAATTAAGTACACGCATTCTCAGTGATAGCTTTGTACATTTGACATTCAAGATTATTGACAAAAAGGCAGTGCTCTGATTGAAGAATAGAACCTTGTTGAGTCAAACCATCATCATCATGACAAATTTTTCTAAACCACATGTACATTTGTATGTCCCCTGAACAGTCAGACTATAAACTCATCACTGATTTATCTGTCAATTGTCGCTTTTGTGTACCATTCAACAGCAACAGCTTATCTTTAAAAAAAATTGAAATTCTCTACTTGTCCATAGTTCAGACATTTAAGAAAATGCACAAAATTCCAACATTTTGCTTCATATTCTGTAAAAATTTCTGTGCAAGTAACAAGAAATTTTACTTGCCCAGCAAATTTTCTAACTTGCACTGGGCCACTGGGCAATGGATTTTCTGTCCTTGAGATTTGGTACATCAAAATCTATTCATCTGAACTCCCACTCATCCAAACATTTTTGTGTGTCTTCCATGGAGTTTTGATCAACAAGGTTTTATGATTTAAGTATTTAATAGCAATAATGCCCAGTTTTTGTCTTTTTATCTATTTTTCATTCCACATAATAATTATATTCTGGGTATAGTTGAGCCAGACACTGTTTTTGCATCCTATTGTAGTCCATTAGAAAATCATTTAAGTGTTTTCTCTGATTTTTCCTGGAGATTTACTTAGCAGTGAATAAGGTTACTTGCATTCAAAAGAAAGCAGCATTAAATTCTAAACAGAAAATAAAATGCTATTGCCTTCAGCTACTGGGCTTTTGCGTAGGATGACAAAGCACACAGGTGTGATTCGGCCAGTTCCAGAAAGGTCACTTGAACTAAAAATTCCAATTATTTCATTGACATGCAAATAATTCTAGAAAAAGCAACATAACCTCTGCTGATGTATAGATATGTTATGTCCAGGTTAATGCCTAGCATAAGTAAGATGGTCTTGCTGTATCTAAACTTATAACTACTGCACTGAATTTCATACAAAAATGTGGAACATAAAGGAAATATATAAGGAAGTTAATTAGCATAGTGATACTTTCTAGACTTGCCAGAATCAAGTGCTTACTAAGTGACATTTTGCAATTGAGCAGTGAGAGGCTTTCATTGATTATCTGGTTATTAAGAGCATTTTACCATCAGCACTTGGCAAGGTTGTACAGTGGTAGACATGTTGTTTTGGGTATTTAGCAGTATTGTCTCTGCTATTACATGTAGTTCTAATGCATACATCTAGTGCCAATGTCATAACACAATCATTGCCACTGGCTGATAATGAAGGTAAACAACTGTACATTTTATCTTTATTCGTTGAAAGTTATTTATTACCCTCAACATTTGTTGAAACAGACTTTGTGGTATCAATTCATACTGTTGTCAAGTAAAAACTGCCTCACTTAAAAATTAAAAATTCCCCTTACAAAAATGTCAGAGAGTGAATTCGCCTTGTGTGTCAAAATCATGGAGAAATCATCGGTCCTGCACTAATTTTATCGAAGTCAACCAGGCTGTGTCATGACTCTTCCAATATCACATTGTTGTTTTGTATTACAATTATCAACTATGTTTATTTTACTGATTGGAAAAATAGTTACTGATCAGAACTTGTTCTACACCATGCCTGTGTGACACAAGGAGTTTTAGCAGATCCACCCAGATTGTGTTATATTACATCTATATTGCAATACCATTTCAGGATGAAAAATTTACTTAGTTAATATGTTTCTTTTACTCTTACTACTGTAGATTGGGACAACAGTCACAGTACAGAACTTGTTCTACACTCTGCCTGTGCGACACAAGGAGTTTCATCGAAACCTAAAGAAAGAGTTTGCTAAGATGGTCCATGTCCTCAATGCTTACGCCATCATCAGCCTTGGAGTGCGTCTATCCTGCACCAACCAGACAGGGAAAGGGTGAGATAGAAAACTCACATGAAAGATGAAAAAGAATTAACTATTCATCGCTGCTTGGCATGTTGCAACTTGATATTGAGCAGATTTTTCCACAAATGACTTACACATGACCAATTTTTTATTTATCACTCTTTGTTCAGAATAATTTTTTTGGTAAAAAAGCATGAAAGAGAATGGGAAAGGGGTGATGAGAAAGGAGGGGAATTTTGTTAAGATCATTGTTCAAGTAAAGTCATATTTTTTGTTGAAACATTTAACAGCTTAAATTTTTAGTTTACGAATTATTATTCAATGTCAATGCTTTCTTAGTGAACAGAATAAAAAAAATCCTAGTATTGAAAAGATTTTTTAAATTTCTGTTTAATTTGTAAAAACCATTGGGAGTTTAAATCTAAACAAGGAGAATAAATTAAAGTTGCCTGTCCCATGTAAAAATTTTATCTAACATTTTAAGGGTTTATATTTTCTGTTAAAGGTTTTACTATACCTAATTTTTCTTTTCTTCAGGAACAAGACAATTGTGCTTTCAACAAATGGGAATATTTCAGTCAGAGAAAATATTTCAAATTTATTTGGACCAAAGCAGGTATATTATATATAAAAAATTAGTAAAATGAAATTCAAATGTCCAATTTTCGCTTCCAATTATAAACCCTGAAACAAGTAATTTTACTAGTGAAAATGAAAATGGAATGCAGAGCAAATGAAGGACAAAAGCAAACAGAATGCAGAATGAATGCAAATGAAACAATGAATGCATTTTAAAGAATAGAGATCACAAATACAGAATAATGAATGATAAATAAAACTGGAATGAATGGATTTGAAATTTGATTATTTTCAAGCTCCTGCTAAATTTCCATTACAACTAAACACTTATGCATGATATTCCAGGATCAGATTCTTTACACTGACAGACAGTTTCAGAGATGCTGCCAGGGTGCGCGAGTGTGCAAATCATGCAAAATTTGTATGAATTCATGCACCTGGAATGCAGTGATACCCAAGAACTCCTGCAAATTACCAGTAGTTCAAAGTTGTGCATATAGAAATGTTCTATGCACATTATACAATTTTTGTTTAACTGGTAACCCTTAAAGCCTTTGTTGTGATACGAGTCATGCTGCCAATAGAGGTCTCATAGCAATTGTCGTGACATATATCATTTTTCAGGTAGGCAGCTGTTTATTCATCTGGGTACTTTGGCTTGTTATGAATGGTCATTAAACTAAATTTGATTGGTACATTGGACGCAGGACACAGCAGTCTGTTGTATTTCTAACCTTGCATTCATCATGGAAGTTTTACAATTGCCTGTTAAAAATATTGGCTACCTAACAAACCACAAATGGCTGACTCCCAACATGGTTCATCTTCAGATGATGATTTCATTCGGCATATACTGGCTGATGATAGCGATGCTGAAAATTCTTCTTTTAAAGTTTTGAAGTATAGCAGATTATTGGAGCTGATAAGTGTTACTGGAAATACCAGTGAGTGATTTTGAGCCCGAAAATTATGTTGATTACAAGTCTGATGTACATGCTGGATGGACAAAAATAGACGGCATGCTGGTCAAACCCCAATTCAGTGATATTTCAAAATTAAATGGAGAAATGGAGAATACCAAGCCTAATTAAAATACAGGCAGTTGAAAAGTAGAATGCAATTTTTGTTTCTTTTCTCAAACAATTTATCACTGAGGGATCTTGTGCTACAAAACTATAAATCACCTTAAGGGTTAAGATAAATTGTATATATAAGAATCTAAAAATAAATTAAAAAGTAAGGATATTTATTTGATCAAAATACTTCTGTCTGACCAAGCATTGATGGACTTAAAACACTATTATGGCATTATGAAACAGATAAGAAATCTAGCATAACAGTCAGCAAAGCATTGATTCAAGAAAATGAAACTTTTGCAGAGTTAATGTCAGTGAAAAATCTTATTTTGGAGCAGAAATATTAAAGAGACAATACCTATGAGTTGTGGAAAATTGTACATAATAATCATAAAGAATGGTTTTCCAACTTGTTGAAGCTGGCTAAGCTAGCTATGCATATGCCACTTCAGATAGCAGACTGTGAAATGGAGTTTTCAGGACAGAATAATACTCATATACAGATAAGGAACAGATTAAGCTCAGAAACAATCAACAGATTAATGCTTATAAAATTAGAAGGGACATTCTTTGAGGATTTTGATTTCAGTAGAGCCCTAACAGAGTGGTGTAGGAAAAATGAGAGACAGAAATGCAGTATCTCTGCAGTTTTTCATGCCTTATGAGTCATGTTGATGCAGACATAAAAAACAAACACAGTGTATTATTGATTTGATGGAATCATTACCAATGACTCTATTTGTACACTCTTTATTTGAACTAAATGAAACAAGATATAAAATATTCTACAAGTATATTTTTATGCTTGTTGTATTCTAATTTATCCCAAATTCATTGCAATGTTTTGCCTTTGATGTATTTGCTATTTCATAACTGCACACTCTTTGTAAAACAAAATACACAAGCTATAGTTATCTCCCTTTAACACTCTTGAGAATGGAAAACCTGATTTTAAATAATGCATTTCCATATCCAAATGAGTACGAATGAAAGGAAACAATGGATGGAAGGAATAAATGCCAAATCTGAATACATTTCAGAGATCATAAAAAACGACAACGTGATTGATGAAATCTATATGCAAAAGAAATGCAGATGAAATGCAGATATAATGAAAATTGAGAAAATTACCTGTAGACATTTAAAAATTGAAGTTTATTTGAGAAATATTTTAAAATCTTAGTAATTGAAATAGAGCATAAAGTTGCCATAGGTAATCAGTGGAAGGTATGCATAGACAAAAACTACTCTATTGACCACCTGCAAATAAAGCCTTAGTTCCAAAAGTCCAATTTATACATAAATCAAAGCATTTTTACATGTATATAAAAGCACATATGCTCAAAAAGACTGTTCTCATATGGTCACCTGGCTGGTCTAAATACACAGGATTGATCCATATACATACAGGATACTTAGAATTCACACTTTTATTCCTTGGGTAATGATTTTCCTAAATTTCTTAGTTGCTACAAACAAGCAGTTTAAAGACTCCATGAACAATGATCCATCTATAAAAACAATAGCAGAGATGCTGCCAGGGCACATGAGTGCACAAATCACGCAAAACATTTATGAATTTGTGCACATGGAAAGTAGTGATGCATGAGAACTCGTGCAAATTTGTTCAAAGTTGCACATATAAAAATGCACTCTGCACAGTATAGAATTTTTATTTAACTGTTATAATAAACTAAATAAATAAATAAAAAATTTAAAAAGTAAGGATACTTATTTCATCAAAATACCTCTGTCCATTCTAAAGTATATAGATTTAGGTTAATACAAAATGATGCTTGGAAATCCTGCTGATTATTTATAACAGAAAACATGTACTAGAGGGGTTCTGTAGTTGATGCTCTTTCCTCTGATTTGCATATGCCTGAACTTTAGTCCCTTTCCGGAAGGTGAGATTATAGTCAAGCATGACTGGGTGGAAAATTACTGATTCTTTTCAACTTCAAGTTAGTGGTGGCACAAATGTGCAAAGTGAATGGCAGAATGAAGAAAGTGAAGGATGAAAGTGGAGTTTCTTGACAAACAGAGTGCGATAATTCTAAAATGATGTCAGCTGACAGGTTAGATGAACTGCCAAAGAAACCAAACTTTCGATACAAAGTTTCAGAAATCTTGTCTGTTACAGTACAGATGGTTACACCACAACACCAGGATGGGAGGTATGTTGTGTAATACAGTAAAACCTGTCCTGAGCGACCTCTGCTATGAGCGACCACCTGTCATTTATGACCACAATCATAATGCATAGATTGATTTTATTATATAAATGCACTGTCATGAGCGACCACATGCAGAACGCGACCAGCAAACCATGATAAACACCACTGACCTTTATTTAATCATTTGTAGCCACAACTGCTTAAAAAGTAAAGACAGTTCTAAACAAAAACAAAAACAAAAATAAATTAGGCTGACTACCGGTTTCTTAAATTTTACAGGTCATGCATGTAGTGTCATATGTTATAGATTGTAAACCAGAGAAAAGTAGATGCAGATTGTTCTAAAATAACACTGCTATGAATGTCCGTATCGCGAGAAGAGTGTGGAAACACCACTGACCTTTGTTTGATCATTTGTAACCATGACCGCTTAAAAAGTTAAGACTGTTCTTAACGAAAAAAAAAAAAAAAAATGAGGCTGGCTACTGGTTTCATAAACTTTACAGGTCATGCATGTAGTGTCATTTGTTATACACTGTAAACCAGACTGAAGTACATGTCACTAAGTGCCATTGTAGTTCTGAAGTCAATGTAACGGTCGTGTACATCGTTTGTCTTTGGAGTTAATCCATAATGCCTGGGGTGAATGAGGTCTTTGTTTTTGTCTTTGATACCAGTAAGTGAAAATCATTTTCCAGATTCAATTGTCATTGTTAAAGGGTTGTGTTATTTGTTCCTTTTCTTTGATGTTACAGTGATTACAACCCACACACCAAGCTGTCATCCATTTACCTTAGTGCAGATGGTTACACCCTTTGTTTATAGAGTTAATCTCTTTATGTTGTCGGTAAATTAAGCCTTTGACTTATTTCTCTAAATATATTTATTCTGTTTCAGGATGAGTTAATTATGTCCTTTTATTTCATTCATTGGTACATATACATTCATTGTATATGTATTCCATATTTCCCCAAATCTGATCAAAACTGCTACAGTCATCATTACAATTGATCACTGATAACATTAACACCTAGTATCTTAATAACAATGGCAGAACCTCCAATAAAAAAGAGACAAATTCTAGCACTGGAGGAAAGAATTAATGTAATTGAAAGAAGTGAAAATGGGGAGACTGCTAGCAAAATAGCAGCCAGTTTAAATGTCAGTAAAACTCAAATTCAGTGTGTTATAAAAGACAATGAGTCAATTAGAATTTAATTCATATGCTAATACATATACATGTGATCTTCAGATATAAATGTGATTCATGTTTAACGATAGATGTATGTACAGTCAAACCTGCCCTAACGGTCACCTGTGTTCAATGGTCATCCAGTCACAATGGTCATTCTATTCCCCCCCAGCAAATTTCTTGTATAAATGGCCTGTATTTAATGGTCACCTGCTTTCAGGGGTCAGCAGCCAGGTGTTTCCTAACAAAACACTGGTTTCACCCTGCCTAAAGCGGTCACTGGAGCATATCGGCAGTGACCACTCCAAGCATTTAATATATTGATTGTACTTACTGTAGTCCAGTCACAGCATTAGTCAAACTTAAAGGTGTCAACATGTCGGCTTAGAAAACAAGGTGGTTTTTGTCCTTACATGAGAGAATTGAAGCAATTCATTTGCTGGATAGTGGACAAAGTAGTTGTGTAGTTGCAGCAGAAATGGGAGTTGGGCAAACTCGGATCTGAGGGATTATTAAGCGTAAGCGAGATGTTATGACCGATTTTGAGAACAACATTAATCTGGAGTGTAAGAGATTATGTACAATCACACCAAATAAGTAGAGATACATGTACACTGCACTTATAATATCCATTGTGGTTTATATGCTGCTGATAATAGCCGCAGGAAGATTCTTTTCATTCCCTAATCATCAAAGGTCTCTCCCAAAAGCCAACTGTCTTTTGATCTCATTGAGTTTGAGCAACTGCTTAATCCATCAGTTGTTTGAAGTGTGAACACCTGTTTTCATGCCTAATTATACCAGCTGACCTAACAAAAAGCCAGTCCTGTGTTTGACAGTCACAGGTAAGCTGTCCATTAGTAATTTTATTTAGACACCATTTCTGCTGATAAGTGACGGTTTAATGTACATGATGGATTAAAGTGGAACTTTCTTTTTTATTATTTTCTTTTTCTTTTTGCTAAATAGCAAGTATATTTATATGTATCTTGATAGCATACTACTACTAATAATAATAATGATGACAGTCAAAACCTGTTGGTCATGTCCAGCAAATGCATTGAATTCATGATCGCTGGTATATATGTATGTATGTATGTGTGCATGTGTTTATGTTTGTCTTGAGGGGAGAGAGAATTGTATAGAGATATATGGAGTTTGTATGCAGTCAGATACTATTACACTGAATGTCTCAGATTCCCTACTGAAAACTGAGAAGTAATGCATGCTTTTCTGATATTTAAGTGAACACATTGTGTCAAGAAAAGTACAAAAAGAACTTATTGCTGTCTTAATTTTGAGTTACAAATCAATTAAGCTTTAGCAGTCCTGCCAATTCTTATGATTTTACCATAAGGCTTACTGAAATGATCCTTAAATTATGAACTTATGGAACAATAGCAAAAAAATATGAATATATGATCATTGCAATCAAATCCAGATATTGGCTGGTGCAGGTTTGGTCCAGATCTTGGTTTTAGATTCAGTGGAGTTGGTCAGAGAACCAGGCTAACTTTACAGGGGGTACCCCAGATGCTTTAATCTACCCATGTTTATGTAAACTGCCTGCAGGATCAAGGTTTTGCATTGTCTGGAAATATCATCCAGCAAATGAAAACAGGTTCGAGGTGAATGACTTTGTAAGGATCTATTGTTTGTCCACAAAAACTTACCAAATTGGAAAGTATCACTACAATCATCTCCAAGTCTTTTCCAGAGAGTTGAAGTTATTCGACTTGCATTAGAAAGAGATGAGGATGTTCCAATTGGTTTCAAGCATCTTCAAGAAATGAGGTTGGGAAGAAGGAGAGAGGAGGAGGGGGAGGCAGTGTGGAAAATGGAATTTCAATGAAACCAAATTTCAGTAACTGTTATGTACACCTCTCCCTTGATAACTCATGATCAGTGGGATCCATAAACATCAATCTCAGCATAGGTTGTGGCACAAGATAGCGAGGGAAATTTATTTTAGTTAACATGGCTATGGGGACCTCCACTTCCCAGGGTATAAATACCTGAATCTTGTAAATCACATGGCTATGGGGACCTCCACTTCCCAGGGTATAAATACCTGAATCCTGTAAATCACATGGCTATGGGGACTTCCACTACCCAGGATTTACATATGTGAACCCTGTAAATCACATGGCTAGGGGGACTTCCACTTCCCATTGTATAAATACCTGAACCTGTAAATCACATGGTTATGGGGACTTCAGCTTCCCAGGGTATGAATACTTGAACCCTGTAAATCACCTGGTTATGGGGACTTCAGCTTCCCAGGGTATAAAAATCGGAACCCTGTAAATTACATGGTTACGGGGACTTACCCTTCCCAGGGTATAAAATGTGGAACTATTAAGGTGTCCATGAGTGCTAAATCAAGTCTGTCCATGCCAGCATTGGTTTTTGTCTGACCTGTGTAAGTATAGTGAGATATAGCTATCACTCCTGAGTGACACTGACCATTGATATTATTGTGTACCAGTCAGATATGGGAAATATATAATTGCACAGACTAAGGTGAGACACCGGGTTTTATGGAATACTTCTTTTCCTTGCAGTTACAAGGTCTTCTGGAATTCAAACAGACTAAAATAGGGGAGACTGTTTGTGCCGAGTTTGGAATTCCTGCAACTGAAGAAGAAAATTCCCATGGATTAAAGTATGTATTCTGTAATGAAATAAACAGTCAATCCTGTCTTAAAGGTTATCTTTATCAAGAAATCCCCTGTCTAAAATAGGCAGTTTTCCAGAATCCCATCAAGCAAAATATTTCAGTAATGTAGTCTTATGATGTTAGTTTTGGTGTATATACATGCATAACACAAAATAGATCAAAACAAATTACAGATTTACACTGGATTAATTGAAATGTTCAGCAGAGTAGAAATAACTAAAACAGAATACATGTATATGCTCTGCTCAGATGCTGGTCCTTTGGAGGAATCCTCTTCAGTTTCTAGCATTATTGCTTCAAATTGTGTTGATGCTGAGAACATATATTTTTATAGCATTATTTTCACTGTGTTTAATATGACCCATATCAAGGTTTATGGTTTCTCAGATTCTCATGTGAAATGACTAGGCCAAATTCACTCTTTCCCATGTAGATTAAAAGACAAATTTTCAAGACACAAGGTAGCCCTGAGACCTCTTCTGTCCTTAATTTAAATCGAATACATTTTCCAGGATCCTATTGATAGAGAAATTGATATGTTTCTATTCAGAGTGGAAGGCTTGGTATCAAAATGTGACCATGGACTAGGAAGAAGCAGTACTGACAGACAGTTTTTCTTCATTAATAGAAGGCCATGTGATTTATCTAAGGTTAGTGAAGATAGGTTAAGAACCTTAAAAATAACACTGAAGTAGATTGTTAATTAGTTGTTTATCAGCTAGTGTGAAGTCATTTATTTTTGTGGGTGTAAATTTGCATGGTTTTGCCAAAAGTGGCATTTTCATTGGAACTTAAAATTTTGTATTGTTGAATGGGGTCCACTAGTGGAATAGTGTCCTATAGCTATCAAAGATTAATTATTGTTCATTTAGTTTTAATACCCCACCTCTATAGAGGCAGAGGTATGTAATAATCCTGTGTCCATCTATCTGTCCTTCTGTCTTGCACTTGTTAGTGCAACTAGTCTTGCAGTTTTTGATGGATTGCCATGAAATTTGGTAAATATAGTGGTGATCACCTGAAGATGAACATATCCACAGATCACTTTGCTTCCACCATATTTGTTAGTGTTATTGCCCACTATGTTTTGTAGCTTAATGCAGCATATGACACAATCTCATTAGTGCAACTAGTTCTGCAGTTAGCCTTGCAGTTTTTATAGACTGCCATGAAACTTGGTACATATTATGGTCATAAATCTAAAGATGCAAATATTGACAAATCTTTGTGCTTCCTTAATTTTTGTAAGAGTTACTGCTCTTTTCAACTAACAGCTGGATGCAGTGAGTGACAGCATTTTGTGAATGCAGCTTCTCTTTCAGTTTTTAGTGGATTGCTCTAAAACTTAGTACATAATTTGGTCATCATCAGAAGATATGCATATTGACAAATCATGGCACTCATACTAGTTTCAGAAGAGTTGTGAGCTTTTTCTGACTAGATT
The DNA here is from genome assembly GCA_029931535.1 of Margaritifera margaritifera. Taxonomy (NCBI): domain Eukaryota; kingdom Metazoa; phylum Mollusca; class Bivalvia; order Unionida; family Margaritiferidae; genus Margaritifera; species Margaritifera margaritifera. The sequence continues at coordinate 6,444,890 of JAQPZY010001643.1, read as the reverse complement.
TGTCTCCATCAATGTGTAGGGGTGGGAGGTGGGGGTATATTTACATAGCAAGTTGCTCACCATTTCTGTTGCTAATGCAGTATATGTAACAACCATGGAATCCATGATACATGTCTCTTTTGTTTATTTTGTTTTACAACACTGTAAAACATAAAGGTTATATCTTGCCGAGGTAGGTTAAGTACCATGCCCAAGGACACTCCATGATAGCTGATCCAGGCTGATTTGATGGTTGGATTTGAATCCGCACTCCTTCTAGTCATGACTCCAATACCTTAACCATGAAGCTACTGCAGCTTAGTGCTCTTCATTATAACATGATTTGAGATATAATGTGGTCATGACATGGTACATGACTATTTTCAGTAAACAAATAAATGTTTATTTTCCAGTATTCATTTAATTGGAGGATTCATGAAATGATTTTATTCAAGTTGGGCATTACCAAAACTTGTTGCTACAATCTGCAGTAATTTTGTCAAAGTCTCTATTATATTCACCCAATATAAGCTATAAATTGAATTCAGTAACAAGCTGTGGGAAGCCTGAAATTGCTGTCAGTTAAAATCAAATGTGCCAGGTTGGCTTATTGATATATACATTCATACCATGCCAATCACATATCAGTATTTCTGAACATGCAGTAGTTAATCCCCCATGTGGGAATAAACACTTGCCTAATGGTTGAGAAGGTCGTAAAACTTATTGTCTGTCAAGATTAGCAATCATAGCCCTACAATACAGCCTGCTTGTATTATCTATCACCAAACAGAACGTGACAGTATATATTTTTCTTCTCATTTGCATAATGTACCCACAGAAATTACATCCATCAGCCATATAAAGGTCAGACTGCAGGACTGCCTGTATACAAATTCTACATGTGCACTATCAGTACATGTGCACCTACATAATAGTACATGTGACTTTCATGGGTCAAATCCAAAAGTACATGTGGAACCACAGTAAGCTAATATGGACCAGTAGACACTCCATTGATATTAAGGATGCCTCTACCTAATTAGCATACTGCTGTTGCCACTTTAGGCAAAACTAGTTTAGTGGGATCAGCTCAGTCTTGGTGATACTAGTTTGCCATACATGAATGGAATTTTCTATTGAGGCAATCCCAGGAAGATCAAAGTTACATCATCCAGACTTTATGAGATGTAAATGTGATTCTTGCTTATGTCCTCCATAGTGTTAGCATGATTTTCAAAGTGCAGAACAGATGGAAATTGTAATGTTTTTATATGCTCACCATAAGACAGTGTATTATGTTCTGATGTTGTCCATCCATCCATCTGTTGCCTGTCCATCCATCCATCCATCCATCTGTCTGTCACTAATTTCGTTTCTGCACAGTAACTCGAGTTGTCCAACATCTACAGTTACCAAACTTGGTAGATGGTTTGCAATTGGGGTAAGGAAGAACCCTATCAATTTTGTCAGAAGCTCAAAGGTCAAAGACACCTTGACTGAAAGAAAAACATTACTTTCCTCACAATTGCTTGAGTTCTTCATCTACAGTTACCAGACTTTGTGGATACCTTGCACTTGGGGTCAGGAAGAACCCTGTTGATTTCAGGGTTAATAGGTCAAAGATCAAGGTCACTGACTGAAAGAAGAAAAATGGTTTCTGATCAATAACTTGAGTTCACCACCATTAACAGTTATCAAGATTTGTGGATAGCTTGCACTTGGGGTAAGGAATAACTCTATTGATTTTGGGTCAAAAGATCAAAGGCTAGGTCACTGCGACTGAAAGGAAAAAGATGGTTTCCACACAGTAACATTAGTTGTGCATCACAGACCAAGACCAAATATTTGTGGATGGCTTACACTTGTGGTAAGGAAGAAGACTATCGATTTTGGGGTCAAAAGTTCAAAGGCCAAGGTCACTGACTGAAAGAATAAAAATGGTTCCTGCACAAAAATTTCAGTTAATTACATAGAGGACTATTAAACATATGGTGGGCATATAATGTGCTATTTACAGTGCTCTTGTTCAGAGTGAATTTCAACCAAAAAAGGCTTTCACTGACCAAAGTCAGAAGTAGATTAGATATGAACATTGACCTAAATATTTATGATAAAAAGGTGCTCCATTTTATTAATGATGGTTTTGCAATGTGAATCTACGAAATGCATGATGATTATGAATTTTAGAAAACAATGTGATATCTTTATTTTTATTCATTCAGTTATTAGATCAGTTCATGTGCACAGTTAAATATTTTTCTGTACATGAATGCAGTTATTATTATATTAGTTTGATGTTTTCTTTACCTGTCCTCCCCCCCCCCCTCCACCAGAAACACACACATACACTTCATCAAGTTTTTTATCTGTCATATTATAGAGTGGTTTTGTACAAAAAGTGGTTGGTAGTTATGGACCCAAGATACCCCATTATAGTGAGGGAGAGCTGTAATTGGTACCCAGCAAATAATAGGGAATTTACAGTATAAAAGCCCATCAGTAGCAGAAATGCCAACCATTATAGAATTTAATGTATATAAGCCCATCAGTAGCAGAGATGCCACTCATTACAGAAGTTACAGTATAAAAGTTCATCAGTAGCAGAGATGCCAACCATTACAGACTTTACAGTATAAAAGCCCATCAGTAGCAGAGATGCCAACCATTACAGACTTTACAGTATAAAAGCCCATCAGTAGCAGAGATGCCACCCATTACAGAATTTACAGTATAAAAGCCCATCAGTAGCAGAGATGCCAACCATTACAGAATTTACAGTATAAAAGCCCATCAGTAGCAGATATGCCAACCATTACAGAATTTACAGTATAAAAGCCCATCAGTAGTAGATATGCCAACCATTACAGAATTTGCAGTATAAAAGCCCATCATTAGCAGATGTGTCAATCATTACAGAATTTGCAGTATAAAAGCCCATCATTAGCAGATGTGTCAACCATTACAGAATTTACAGTATAAAAGCCCATCAGTAGCAGATGTGTCAACCATTACAGAATTTACAGTATAAAAGCCCATCAGTAGCAGATATGCAACCATTACAGAATTTACATAATCATTGCAAAGTTTTAATGAAACTAATGCATTCTGAATAATATTGACAAAATTCCAGAAAATCAGAATTTTGGGGGAGAGCATTTTGACCAGAAGTTTTCTGTATGGAGAAAGAAAAGTACTTCTGTACCAATTTCATAGCCTGTTACCTAGAATATAGTTTCTCAGTGTAAAAAACAATGCAGATAACAATAAACCAGTTGATTAGACTTTAAATGGGTGATAAATGGTGGCAGAGATGAAGAATAAAGGGAAATGCATAATTTGTGAGGAAAACTAATGTTTATGATTATTGTTTTGGTCAAAAATATTGAAGGAATTCAATGTTCTGGAATTGGACAAAAGGATACACCCTTTATTTTTATTGGCAGATAATTTGTACTGACTGATTACAGGTATACATAGGCTTATAGATTTGTACTGACTGATTACAGGTATACATAGGCTTATAGATTTGTACTGACTGATTACAGGTATACATAGGCTTATAGATTTGTACTGACTGATTACAGGTATATATAGGCTTATAGATTTGTACTGACTGATTACAGGTATATATAGGCTTATAGATTTGTACTGACTGATTACAGGTATACATAGGCTTATAGATTTGTACTGACTGATTACAGGTATACATAGGCTTATAGATTTGTAGTGACTGATTACAGGTATATATAGGCTTTTAGATTTGTAGTGACTGATTACAGGTATACATAGGCTTATAGATTTGTACTGACTGATTACAGGTATACATAGGCTTATAGATTTGTACTGACTGATTACAGGTATACATAGGCTTATAGATTTGTACTGACTGATTACAGGTATACCTAGGCTTATAGATTTGTACTGACTGATTACAGGTATAGATAGGCTTATAGATTTGTACTGACTGATTACAGGTATATATAGGCTTTTTGATTTGTAGTGACTGATTACAGGTATACATAGGCTTATAGATTTGTACTGACTGATTACAGGTATACATAGGCTTATAGATTTGTACTGACTGATTACAGGTATATATAGGCTTATAGATTTGTACTGACTGATTACAGGTATACATAGGCTTATAGATTTGTACTGAGTGATTACAGGTATACATAGGCTTATAGATTTGTACTGACTGATTACAGGTATACATAGGCTTATAGATTTGTACTGACTGATTACAGGTATACTTAGGCTTATAGATTTATACTGACTGATTACAGGTATACATAGGCTTATAGATTTGTACTGACTGATTACAGGTATATATAGGCTTATAGGAAGATGCAATATAATTTCATTGAAGCTTGTTACTCTTAAAGATCGAGTTATCCATTCCAGATGGGCTGCCTAGATTACAAAAATTTTTTAATAGGATTCCTGTTAAGCAAGCTCATGGAATGGCCGTAAAGTTTTTGCTACAATCTAGTCTTTTGATAAGAGTGGCTGTGGCATTGTTCAGTTAAGTCATTGTTTCTTTTTATGCTGAAATTTAAAGTAATAAAGGAAACTCTAAAATTCAAAGGTATTGCCTTTCATTGAAGAAGAAAACACAACTATATTAGCACATTTTGCAGAAGGATCCCTAAACTTCTGTCCTCTTTATGTATTTCACCTACTCTGTGTTTTTCCATCAAATACAATACCTGATCACATTAACATTGTAGTTTGTTAAGCTCAGTATCGCAAATATTATCTGCATCTGTAGCTGAATTAATTTTAACATGTGCATCTCAAAATATTGATAAAATTATCAAATTTGTTTTGCGCACGATTGATGTCAACACCTTTTGTATCAACATATAGAGCAACATCACTCATTGATAAATGTCAAAAAAGAGTAGTCTGTGTACCGTACATGTAATGCACCATGCTGGTCCTGGAGGTGTGTATTTTTCATACAGGACTGAGTGGTTATGGGACCTGTAACATGCCACAGGTACACAAACATCATCTGCATCATCTAGCTTTCATTAACATAATTTATATTTTTATGTAATGTCTGTTTATAAGATGATGAGTAGATGATGTTTGTTTACCTGTGGCACATGATGACTCTTCCCTAACTACAGGATAAACATGGCAGATTACATGTACACAGACCACTCTTTTTCAGTATGTATCAAATGAGTGGTATTGCTCTGTATGTCGATACAAATGGTGTTGAAATCATTCATGCGTGAAACAAATTAGGTAAATGTATGCAACATTTCAAGATGCTTACATGAAAATTCACTGAGCTACAGATGCGGATATCATTCATGATGCTGAGCTGAACAAATACCAGGAGAAAAACTCTTCCATGTCCAGAATTGGGCCCTACCAAAAAGACAACAAAAATCATCTTTCCAGCTTTATATCATATGGACAAAGGGAAATTGCAAATTATCTCCCCTTGCCCCTGCTAGATGGTAATCCATATGCTGGATGTTTACCATATGCCAGATGTTTACCAGTTTAAGTTTTCATTACAGGATTGCAACTACAGTTCAGTGTGACTCCTGAATCCATTGATATTTATTCAGTGCTTCAAGCCATCCATCAATATTTCTTTGTGATTTAGTCGGTTTTAGCATTGATGTACAGTGTGTATAACTTATTTGTGCATTTTGGGTGAATTTATTCATATTTTTGTGCCAGTTAAGGACATGTTTGTTGACTGGAATGTCATGCATGTTGGCTATATTCATCTGTGCATTTATTTTATTGCATGGTAGACACTGTGGTTAATTGTCTTCAAAATGCAAGAAATGTAAATGCTTCAAGGTTGCTGAAGACAACCATGAGACGTACCTGTCATGCCCCAAATATTCATCTTCAAGTCCTTGCAGGGCCTGCAGTACATTGACCAAGGGAGGGTGGCCTAACATCTTGCATTAACAACTTAAGGACCATGAGAAGAGGTTACAATCTGACTTTGCTGGCCATTACAGCTTGCAAGACCTGTAACAGTCATTAGATGCTGTTCTGGATGCCCACCAGTCCATCCAACCATCTGGATGACCTGGTAACAGGTATATTGACCAAGGATCAGTGATATCAGACTGTTGAACTGCTCGATGGTCGACAGTTCATCTTCAATGGTGTTCTGGCCACCGTGTCTGATCATCTATCCAGCTGGCAATTCCAATGCAACAGAACTTGCCAAACTTTCCATACCATACTGGCCATACATACCAGCTGCCCATCCAGCTGCCCATCTTGCCCCATCTGGCTAACCAGTGCAACCACTAAACATCTAAACCTCATTTCATTTTGGATATGGCAGGGCTGGCTTTGTTGGTCAGTCCAGTCAGCAGGTTCCACACCACACATGGTGATGATACAGTGTGTTTCTGTCTTGTGGCATGCTGTATGCAAGCATGGAAGGCATACAAGATGAGGATAATCCCTTCTTTGAAGAAGGGGACAACCTTGAAATAGCTGCTGCACTATGCCCTGACTATGGAACAGACAGAGTTTAGGTTCAAAGTGGCGATTGTAGAAATTTATCTCATTTTGTCACCTTCTGGGTACCCGAATCAGGCATATAAAGTCGGGGCTTCTGTTGATAAAATCTGAGACCCCAGTAATGCCAAATCCTCTTTCTCAAAGAACCAGCTACTGGCGACTTTCTTGCCACATTGGTACTGACCCCACTTTCATGTACCACATGGACAGCTCGAGTCTAGATAAGGTTATCACTGCTGTCAGTGTGTCTGCCCATCTGTTTTATATTTACAGACCTGTGCTAAATACCACATCCAAACTGATAAGAACCTTGTGGTGACTTTCTCACTGCAAGACTTGGCATTTTTGGCCATTTTCTGGCTGGCAGATAAAGCAAGCATGTGATTCAGTGTGCCATATAGCTAAGGTCCTTAGTAGAGCTGCACATCATACAGTGGCTAACACCCTTACCGTTTCCTGCTATTTCGATTTGGTGAGAAGAGGTGCCCTCTACACTCTTTTCACTTAAACTGTATCATGCAGCAGCTATACAGTCTCTTCCCTTTGGATCACCCCTTCAGTTTGTGGGTGTGTATTGAAGAAATTAGGATGCGGGCAGCACAGGAGTTACTGCTCCAGCTGTCTTTGTCTGCCCCTTCCTCTTTTCAGCCATATCAGGGCAGTACCAGAAAAGGTATGACTGTCAGCAAAAGGACAAAAGAAGTTTGTGACAGCAGTAACAGTCATTTTGCAGCAAAGTGAATTTCAAGCAGCCACAAGGTCCTCAATTTTGCAGGCAGTGCAGGAGGGGGTAGAGAAAACCTTGTTTCTCCTCCTCCAAGCTTCCTGGTACTTGACAATACCTCCCTGTTCTTTACACCTGCTAGTGTCCTTCCTGTGGGTGCCAGACTCTTCTGCTTTGACTTAGATCAACCTCTCCCTGAACAATGATTGGGTGATCCAAGTCTGTTTGGAAGGACTCCGGATCTTGTTTGTCAAGCCCCAACTCCTTTCATATCCCCTTTCATGATGGATGTCTCTAATGACCCCATGAAGGTGGACATTTTGCAAAAGAAGATAGAGCTTTTGCTCTCAAAGCAGGCAGTGGAGATAGTTTGGAAACTGAACTCCCCAGGGTTTTACCCCAGACTCGTTCTGGTCCCAAAAACCAAATTGAGACAGTTGATAGACTTAAGCTGGCTAAATCAGTTTATTGCCACTTCAAAGCTCAAAATGGGGATAGGAAGGTTAGTATGACTGTAGGTCCAGTGTGGTGAGATGTGGTGGCTGAAATGAAGAAACTTCTGAGATACTAAATGGATGGGGATTCCCATACACCTGGTATTTCATAAGTTTCTTCACTTCATCTACTGTAGGTCATTGTACCAATTCCAAGCCCTTCACTTCATCTACTGTAGGTCATTGTACCAATTCCAAGCCCTTCACTTCATCTACTGTAGGTCATTGTACCAATTCCAAGCCCTTCACTTCATCTACTGTAGGTCATTGTACCAATTCCAAGCCCTTCACTTCATCTACTGTTGATCATTGTACCAATTCCATGCCCTTCACTTCATCTAATGTTGGTCATTGTACCAATTCCAAGCCCTTCACTTCATCTACTGTAGGTCATTGTACCAATTCCAAGCCCTTCACTTCATCTACTGTAGGTCATTGTACCAATTCCAAGCCCTTCACTTCATCTACTGTTGATCATTGTACCAATTCCAAGCCCTTCACTTCATCTACTGTAGGTCATTGTACCAATTCCAAGCCCTTCACTTCATCTACTGTTGATCATTGTACCAATTCCATGCCCTTCACTTCATCTACTGTTGGTCATTGTACCAATTCCAAGCCCTTCACTTCATCTACTGTAGGTCATTGTACCAATTCCAAGCCCTTCACTTCATCTACTGTAGGTCATTGTACCAATTCCAAGCCCTTCACTTCATCTACTGTTGGTCATTGTACCAATTCCAAGCCCTTCACTTCATCTACTGTAGGTCATTGTACCAATTCCAAACCCTTCCATTCAGTTAGAGCCTCAACCCATTGGCTTTCACCAAGACATTAGACCGGATGGTCTCCCACTTTAGGGCATCCTCCTCCACAGCAATAGTGGCATATCTGGATGACATTCTGCAAAAACATTTGGTAAGTTTAATTCTAGTTCGGAAGATGAACCACCTCTTCTCCCTCCTTTGCAGTTTTGGGTGGATAGTAAATCAGGACAAGTCAGATCTTGTTTTTTCAGCATTTTGACCATGTTTGACCTCTACCCAAGCACATCACACCGATCGTCGATGCATCAGATTTGATTTCTGTCAAGACTTCTGGTTTGGCAAGAAAGTTTATTAAACTCCTCAGACTTCTTAATGCAGTGGCAGACTTGCTCTGTCTCAACTATCTCTATATGCGCCCCTTACAAATGGCATACCTGGCACAGTGGTACCCTGTCTCGGGTTGTTTAGATCATCAGATTATGATCTTAAACGAATCTGCCACTTCATGCTCCAGTGTCAAAACAGAGTGGTTAATGTTGAGAATACCACTAGAAACCCACCAACCAAAATTCACAATCTGCACAGAGTCCAGTTTGTCAGGTTGGGAGTCCCACTTATGACACTGCTTCAGGATAGTCAGCATTGAGTGGACAGAACAGGAGAAGGCACTTAATATAAACCTCTTGGAAATGAAAGTTGTTCTCTCCATTTTCCGCACTTGGAAAGATTGGATACATAGAAAGACGGTCATGATTATATTGGACATCTCTCTAGTGGTGAATTGACCCCTCAGATAAGTGGGAACAAAATAACTGACATTTTTTGTGTTATGGTATGGGAGTTTCTCCGCTGATGTGCCCAATACCATATCTTAGTACAATTTTGACACATTGCAGGCAGGCTCAATGTCCTGGCTGTTTTGTTGTCAAGGAGAGGCTAACTGTTTCATTTGGAGTGGTCTCTCCATTCCATTCATCTGTCTTTCATCGAGTTTGTGCCCTATGGGAGTGCCAGATGATAGACCCCTTTTTGACAAGGTGGAAGAGAAAACTGCCCACCTTTGTCTCCATTTCCAGATCCAGAGGCCTGGGTTGTCAGTGCCCTGTTAGTCAGCTGGGGATTGGAATGGATGTGGGTCTATGATCCCCCCTCCCCCCCATTTGGTCCTGATTCTAAAGGTAGTTCAGAAGGCTAGGAGCCAGGCTATTCAGATATTTCTGATTGCTCCTATCTGATGTGAAAAATCTTGGGTCAACGATCTACTCAGTCTTGTGATGGATGCTCCAAGGAAGATTATGGCAACTCGCATGTTGTTGAAGCAGCCAAGATCAAGGGTATTTCATCCATGTCCAGACAAGCACCTTCTTCATGCCTGGCTCTTGTTAGGGTGAAAAAGAGTTCAGCACTTCAGTTGTGGAGAGGACGTTGACAGCTAGAGGGGAAGTGGCATGTTGTATTCGTCTGGTGTCAGGACAATGATATGACTCCCCTCGTAGCTTTAATTCCTTAGTTGGCTAACTTATTCCTTTTCCCCTTTAAGGAGAAGATGTTAGGTCCTATTACAATTAAAAAGTTATTATTCCATAATTTCTGAAGGATTCATATATCATGGGAGAGAAGATATTGGTCACAACAATGATCTATCCAACCTGTTGTCCAATTTCAACCTGTTCAAGCTCCTCTCACTCACATTGTTTCCCAAATTTAAGCTCTTCTGGGTCTTGAAATGGGTTAACTCTCCCCATTTTGAGCTCCTGTCTTCAGCTTTGCTGACACTGTTGTCCTCTAAGACTTGCTTCCTGGTAGCACTAGCTTCAGCATGCATGGTGAGCAAGCTTCATGCCTGCCCATGGACCAGAATTACATGCACTTCCATTTCTATGGTTCAGTCATACTGATGTCACAACCTGGTTTTGTCTCTAAGAACAGGTTGCCGTTGATGGGCAAATCAGAAAATAATCATTCATCCTCTCTCCTTGATTGATCCGGGGTCCCAGGGTGGCCAAGTGGTCTATGGCGCTTGTCTTTACAGATCACTTAAATCTCACCTCAGTCCACATGGGTTCAAGTGGGTTCGATTGGCTCTCTCAGAATCAGGTATGACTCATTAAGATCTCATCTCATGAAATTTTAGTGAGTCTCACATTTGAATGTAATATTTCCATTCAAGATATTGTGGAGTCATTGGATTGCATGCTTGGTCTACTTTCTGCAGATTTTATCTATACAATATGGCATAGCAAAGGCGAGAGTTGAACCTTGTCGGGTCTCTTGTGGTTGCCCAGATGGTTATCAGACCCCATTCATCATAGCACAACTTTTGCTTCAAGCATGGGGTCTCTAGTTTTCACTGTATTTTACCCAGGAAACTTTTGTCTGTTAGGCAACGCCTATGTGCAGAACCTCAGAGGGTTTGACTTCAAGAATGATTAAGTTCATACTTTTCCATTTGTGCTGCCTTCACATCAGGAGAAAAGCTCATCCTTTTTCAAAGGTGCAGTCATATTGCCCCTGAGAGGTGACAATGGTAGTGACAATGGTAGTGATTGGATGCTCTTACATTTCCTCCTTCTCTTACCTATTCTGCTCAATTTCCTTCTTCTCCTACCTATTCACCTAATGTTAATGTGATAGGGTAATGTATTCGATGTAGAAAGGAATTTGTTTTTAGCTCTACTGACCATGGACCAGAAGAGCTTATGGGATGGTCTGTTGTCCATCATCCGTTTATCTGTTAGCACAAGTTTGTTATTGTTTCTCCTCCTAAACTACTTGGAGGATTGCCATGAAACTTTACACACACATTCATCCCATGGTCTAGTTGGTCTGAATAAAAATGGTGACACTCGGAGATCCAATATGGCCACCACAGTGGCCATCTTGAAAATCTTGTTATCGCTACTCTTCCTGAATGGATGGCTGTATCAACATGGGATTTTCACTAAAAGACTTCTTATGATGTCTAGTTGGTCCTAAATGAAAATGGGGTCAATCTGATGTCCAATATGGCTGCTACAGTGGCCATCTTGAAAATCTTGTTATCAGTACTCCTGAATGGATAATCATATCTGCATGGGGCTTTCACTAAAAGACTTCTTATGATGTCTGGTTGGTCCTAAATGTAAATGATGCCGATCTGATGTCCAATATGGCCATGTTGAAAATCTTGTTATCGCTACTTCTCCTGAACCAAAGGTAATATTGCCATGGGGTTTTCACCAGAAGACTTCTTATGATGCCTAGTTGGTATTAAATTAAAATGGTGCTGATCTGATGTCCAATATGGCCACCACAGCAGCCATCTTGAAAGTATTATTACTACTCAGTACTCCTCCTGAATGGATGGTAGTATCAATATGGGGTTTTTACTAAACAACTTCTTATGATGTCTAGTTAGTCCTAATGGTGCCAAACAGACATGCAGTATTCCTGCCACAGTGGCCGTCTTCAAAATCTTGTTATCACTTTTTCTCCTGCATGAATGGTCATATCATCATGGGCTTTTTACTGAAAGACTTCTTATGATGTATAGTAGGTCATAAATGAAAATGGTGCCGATCCAACTTCTAATATGACTGCCAGAATGGCCATCTTGAAAATCTTGTTATCACTACTTCTCCTAGATGGCTGGTCATATAGACATTGTGCTTTCACCAAAAGACTTCTTATGATGTCTAGTTGATACTAAATGCGAACATTGCCAGCCTGATATCAAATATGTCCACCATGTCATCCATCTTCAAATCTCATTATTGTTACTCCTCCAAATTGGAAAGTCAGATCAACATGGGGTTTCCACCAGAAGACTTCTTATGATGTCTTATTGGTCCTAAATGTAAATAGTGCCAAGCTGACATGCAATATGTCCACCACAGCAGCAAATTTGAAAATCTTGTTATTGATGAAGAATATCAAAGATGGTTTCAACACTGAGCAGTTAAAAGGAAGAAATGGTCTTATCTTAAATGCCTGGAAATTCTTTTCAGTCAGTAGAGCATCAGTCCCTTCAAGGAACTCTTGTTTAGTAAATTATGTTTCTCAGAGAATGCTTACCCGATAACTGTTGCTATCAATCCCTCCTATCCATCTCCACAAATGCAAGAATACTGTTGTTGGTTTTGCTTAAGCTTAAAGTGGTAAACATCCAGTTACAAGTGACCACCTAGTGGTGGCAAGGGGAGGTAATTTGTAAGAGTTATTCCCTTTGTCTGTATGATATATCGATGGAAAGATAATTTTTACATCTTTTTGGAAGGGCAGTATTTGGGAGGTAGTGGAATTTGTTCCTAATGTTAATGTTATCTGGTAAGTATTGGAGAAATATAATTTACTAAAAATTTCATTTATGTGAACAAATTATCTTTCTTTTTTATGTGAACAAATTATCTTTCTTTTAAAGGCATAATGTGTTAGATATGTGTTGCCAAGGAAAACAATCATAGTAAAACTTCCACAAATATTGATGATTGTAGTGCATGTGAATCTGCATATCTACTCTGTTGAATGTAATGTACAGACTGAAGGATATGTTATAAAAATGTTTTCATTCTTTACAGCTTTCAAAAGTTGTCAATGAGGTGTACCACCAGTACAATAGACACCAGTATCCCTTCACAGCTCTTTACATTACAATGGATAAAGGTCAGTAGGTCATTGTCATTGTCCGCAATGGGTCCAAATAATGGTTTCTCACAGCTATTCTCAGCCAATTAAGTAATCCATGAAATGGTGGTTACTTATGTGTGATCACCTTACTTTTTATTTGCCTCTATGCTTATCTATTGTATAAACTGTTCCCAATGGTAGTTTTACATGGGCTCTAAGCAGGACTGTTTACAGACTGCATGCTAGGGACATATATAGTGGTGCTCAAAAAATCTCTCTCTGTTTATTTTGTAATTTTTTTCTGAGAGTACTGAAAATCATGTTTTTCTAAACACAACCGTGTCTGTCGGTTTGGGAGTAAAAAATCTTGTTTTTCACATGACATGTCATGTTATGGCAGGTATGCCATTTATGTTCTAGGCATGCAGTTGTAGATATCTGCATAGAACTAGAAAATTTTGATACTAATCTGGCAGTATTTAGCTCATCTGGCGATAAGGCCAAGTGAGCCTATGGTATCATCCTTTATCCGTCGTGTGTTGTCTGTCATACATCATCAGTAGTGCATCATTCATTCACCATTGTTTTATATCTTCTTAAAAAAATGCTTGACCAATTTGCACATAAGTTTTCAGGGAGCAATTTTGACATAAAGAGATTTCACATTTGTTCAGTTGATGCTGATCCATCATCCAATATGGCCACCATCACTAAAAAGTGATAAACCTTTAAGAAACTTCTTCTCAAAACTGCAGAGCAGAGTTTTATCAAATTTTACAGAAAGCATTCTGGCATAAAGGTCTTTCAGATTTGTTCAGAAAATGTCAATCCACCATCAGATATGGTCACCATTATTGAAAATAGAAAACAATTTCAGTGACTTATTCTCTAAAACCACTGAATAGAATTTGACCAAATTTGACAGAAAGTGTCCTAGTGTAAAGACCTTTCAACTTCATTGAAATGATGCTCATCCACCATCAAATATAGATGGATTGCTACAACTAGAAAACAACATGTAGGCAACTTCATGTCAAAAAGTGTTTAGCATAATTTGACTAAATTTGACAGAAAGCGTCCTGGTATGAAGACATTTCAAATTTGCTTAAATGATGTTGATCCACTATCAAATATGGTGACTGTTACTAAACTTTAAAAAAACCTTTAAATGACTCCTCAAAAACTGCTCAACTGAATTGTATCACCTTGGCAGAAAGCATTGTGGCATAAAGGCCTTTCATATTTATACAGATGATGCCAATCTGTTGTCAAATATGGCTGACATTGCTGTAATTTGAAAAACCTTTAAATGACTTCTCAGATACTGCTTAGCATAATATGACCAAATTTTGGCATGAAGGCCTTACATACTTGTACAAATAATTCTGATCCACCATAAATATGGCCACCATTACTAAAAATAGAAAATCCTTTAACGACTCCTGAAAAACCACTAAACAGAGTTTGACTAAATTTGGCAAAGAACATCCTTAAGGTGGTGATTCATTTCAGTAAAAGCAATGTATTGGGCAGTTTAGAATTTGAGGGCATTTGCTGCTGTCTGCAGATTTTTGCCCTGAAGTTACTTATGTCTGCTAGTGTACAATATTTTGAGACAGTATAAATGATGTAAGCAACTAAATTTCTTAGGAAAGGAACATGTAGAAATGCATAATTTAGCAATAAATGAAATTTTTATTACATGTATCATATTTCATGTCTTTTTTTGTATGTGAAAAAATAAATATTTTTTTCAAAGTACAAAAAATAATGTGTAAATGTAAAATAAATAATTAGCATTTTGGGGAAGAGATCGTGTATGAAAAAATATTGGACCCAACGATGAGAAGGATTCCAAAATATTTACATGATTGTCAGTATTAAATTCATGTGCATTAGACGTAATTGCACTAAAGCAGCATGCACTAGTATAATATCTTGTTAAATTTGCTTACATATGTGTGTATTGGAATAGACAATTTAGAAAATGAATAACCATGACATAGACATAGGTATTCCATTACACATTTTTCTTCTTGTATCTTGTGATCAAAATAAAATGCCCTGGAGAGAGAGAGAGAGAGAGAGAGAGAGAGAGAGAGAGAGAGAGAGAGAGAGAGAGATAGAGCGATTTCAGCCCTTCTTGTATTTTGCCTAATATACCTTACTGCCCGCAATTAGCTGAAGCTTTTGTCAAAGAGAGAAGACAGTAATAGTAAATGGAAATTATAAAAATACATACTGTAACATACTCATTCACTTTCAAAGATATATAATTTATATTTAAATATTCACAATATTTATATCCATATAGACACCATTTAGTTTAAATCCCAAAATTACCATTTAGCATGCTATGATTTCTTTGCAAGAACAATCACCTCTCCATTCCCACCAAATAAAATTACCCTTTATTGGTAAGTGCATGTACACTTCTTGTAGTTAGGCAGCATTTGGTCTGATCGTTGCTCATGCTAGTTGTTACTTTGAATTCAAAGCTCTGATACTTCTGTTGGCGAGAACAAAAAGTGTCTCTGGTTGAGAAAATTACATGAGTAAGCACCTGGCATTACCTGTCATCACACAGTACCGTATACATTAACATAAATGAACATCGTTAAATAAAACAAAGAAAGATTAAAAATATATACCCAGCAGCACATGTCCATAAAACTAATTCAAAACAAATATATTGATGAGTAAACAGTGTTTATTGCCTTAAGAGTTGGACCTAAGGAATAAATGTGGGATATAATGTGGGCTCTATACAAAAAATGAATTAATCTTGGTACATGTATGGTAGTTAAAGATTTTGAGTCTGTTGTTATGATGAATTCATGCAAGCGTTACATTGTTATACTCAAATATCAACATTCAAATGGAACATATATTAAGCTAGTTCATTAGGCCCTGACTGTTTCCCCTCATTGTTTTCACTTACAAGGTTCTTTGATTTCTGTAACATAAAGCTCATGTGTACAGAATCATCATATTATTGTGAAGAAAAGGCACTAACTCACTTATAATAATGGAGATTATTTCATTATGATTTATAAAAAGATTTGCAAACTTGAAGACATGAAGTATTGTAATTAGTTGTCAACACTTCATCCAAATTTTGGTCTCTGTGAAGGGCCTGATATGTGTCATTTTTTAACATGATTGGAAAGATCTATACCTGATGATTTAGATATACAAAATAGCTAAAGTTATGGTAGTAATTTCAGCTTAATGTACTTTTGACTGAAAATAGCTTGTACCTTTTTTACACACTGGTATTGAAGAGAAGATCTTAAAATAAGTATACATAAAAATGTCGGGCAAAAAGAACCTGATTCATAGAACAGATTTTCAGTATAGATCTGCTTTATTTTGACCTTTTTTTGTTTTACAAATTCGTATATATTAATTCTGAAGCACATCAATCTTTAGATTTCAGACTTCATTTAGACTTAATATGTAAAAAATTTTTAGTACAAACAAATAATTATGACTTTTTGACTGTGTACGAAAATTTAAAGGGTACAAAAAATCACATGAAATACGATGGTTTGAAAAGAAATTTCAGGGATGGGGGAAAATTAAGGAAAAAAATACTAATTAGTAATGGGTTATAACTAGGTTGGAATAGGAGCCAGAAGCTGAATGAAAAATTCCATAGTTCAGCCCTTTTCTGGTTCACTGGATAGTCAAACATGTCAGTATTTTTAAATGCAAAACTTGGCGACTTCTGAGACAATTTTAGTGTCAACATAGAAAATAATAGCTTAAAAAATGACATGTATTTTAAACTTGAGTCCCTAGTGTTATGAAAAATTGCAACACTGAAAACAGGTGTTTATCTGTTAAAATAGGAGCCTCTTTTTAAGCCATTATTTCATAATTATTTCAGAGACTGTGGATGTGAATGTGACACCAGACAAGAGGCAGATCTTTATGCAGGGAGAAAAGTTACTGTTGGCTATTTTAAAGGTATTTTCGTAAATAATCAGGTCCCTCAAAGTGTATTGACTGTATTACACTTGTGCTGGTTTAACATGCAGCTGAGTGTAGTTAAGTGATATATGCAGGTGAAATATTCTGGCTTATGCTGTACTTCTCTCAGTGTTTGAAACTTTTAATCAACTCCATAGGCATGAGTGGAGTCTACCTGGCCAATTTGAGGGTACATTCAGCTGTAAAGACTGAATGCAGGTGGTAACTTCATGGGTCATAAATCAGCTAAGTCTGTCATCCAACAGCACTGTGTAGCTTGGGCCTGACCCCACATGTATTACCTGGACATTACACTGTGTAGTAGAGTGTAATACAGTGGATAATTTAGAGGTATGAGTGGAAAATGGTCGGTACACTTCTGTAACTAGTTTGAATGTGTTTTTGGTGACATCACCTGCAGTCAAACATTGGAATTGCATGTGCTGCTTAAGTACTGTTTTTTCTGTTCAAAGTACTTATTTTTGTGGGTAATTTATGTACGAAGACCATAATTTTCACCAGGTATGCCCATATTTTTTTTCCAAAAGATGAAGAGATACAGCATATGTGCCAGATGTGGCCAAGACATATTATTTTCCTGCATATCATGTTATGGTTTGTACATTTAGGAAAATTACCAGTATTTTCCAGAGTTGTGAAAATTCTGTTTCCAGCAATTTATATAAAAATGTATCCTAGAATTGATTCATTTGCATCAAATAGCAGTGATGTGAATTTAATTTATTTCAGATCAAAAACTATGGTCTAAGCAGTACAGAAACTTGCCGGTACTCTGTGGATGCACTGTGGTTTTTCTCTTGAGGCTACATAAATACACCTCTCACTTGACAACTGATTGAAATAGCAGTATGGGTCGCATACATTCTCTTGACCTTGTGAGCACATATCTGTAAAATGTCTTGTGACTAACATCTAACAAATAAATTTTCCTGAAACATTGCTGATCTTTACATGATAAACTCTAGTCAAAATGACAAGTTAATCAAGCACACCCTTCTGAAATTTTCTCCCTTAATGAAGTTTGATTGGTTACATCAAATTACAAATGATGGCAACCTGCCATATTATATGCTCTTGGTCAGTCAATAAAATAGCAAATACATATTGTCATTATGTAACTTTAATTATGAACTGCAGTTTACTTGCTGCACTGCAAAAATGTTTATCAATAAATATACCATCAATACTTGTTTATAAGTTCGGTCCAACTGCAAACAGTGTAGACCTTGATCTGTCATCGCATAATGCGCTGCCATATCAGGGTCTATGTTGTTTTGTTCTACTGAATAATCTTAACAAAAACTGCATAGACCCAGATCTGCTGGTGCATTATGCGATGACAGATCTGGGTCTATACAGTTGGACCTGACTTATAAGTGAGCATATACAGTAGGTCTTTTAATTGTTACACTGAACACAAAATGTCTTGTTTAAAATAGATCTATCACTGAGGGATCATGAAATAGTAGGCTCACTGGCAAGGTTGTTAAAGCCCATATTTAAGGTGCTACTACTGCTACAACCATATTGTTATGTTTTGTTTTTTTTTTCTTTAAAAAATGAAACAAAAATGGCTCATGTTACCTGTACCTCAGACCAGTTTTACCATTAAAATTATGGTAATTGATCATGTACAGATAATGATCATGATACACAGTTTGTTGACTTCAAACCATTGGGCTAAAAAAATCCTTGAGCTACAGCAAGTGTTTGCACACAGCAGATGATCTTTATTAGGTGTTTAATGTAATTAAATGATGTTTACGCAAAGAATGGATTCTAGTCAAAGCCTGTTATGTAGGGTCAGTTCTGTAGACACCCCCACTATGTTGGTATCGGCTATCAACCAATCAGAGAAAAGAGGGTCCGCTGTGCTGAGTTAACCTGGTAGCAGTCATTCAGTTTACAAGTGATCAGTGTCGAGACTGGACAGGTTTTGTATTCGTATCCTCCACTGCCCCAACTGCTGCCTGCAGTTTTGTTAAATTTGGCTCACCCTTCGCCTTCGTGTCTTCAGATTAACCTCCCACCATCATACTAATTCCACTATCACTGGAGGTGGCAACCAGACCCCTCATACTAACAGGCTATTCCTGCTGTATCTTCTCCATGCGATTTTCGCTGCTATTGCATTATTGTCCCCAATCCACTCAACTTACAGACATGACAAGTTATGGCGACTCTGCCTCAATACAGCCGCAATTCTGCCTTAACAGTTATGTCAGTCAGTCAGTCATACTGGTGAGTCTGCCTCAAACATCGGCAATTCTGCCTTGACAATTATCATTCAGTCATACTGGCAATTCTGCCTCATAGATAGTGCATATCGGCTATTCGGCCTTGACAATTCTGTCATTTAGTCGTACTGGCGATTCCGCCTCATAGATACTGCATGCTTATCTACCATCTTACCACAACTAACCTCATGCAGCAGAGGGTGAGACCCAAGGAATGCCAAAGATGTATACTTATGTACTGTTTAATAATTGTAAAGAGTGTTAATTAAAGAATTTTGAGATTACTTCTCTATTAGTTCTTCTTATGCCATAATGTATCGTATACTCGGTTCACCTGTCAGTCAGTCCATCTAGCAGTACATGAGTATTGAGTGAATTGGCGATTTCAGTCATAGTCCACCTGTCCATCATTCCATCTATTTTATATTGTGTACAATGAAAACAGTGCATCGTTACTGATAATGTTGCACTATCTTTTTATATGAAAACAGTGCATTATTACTGATAACGTTGCACTATCTTTTTATATGAAAACAGTGCATCATTACTGATAGCGTTGCACTGTCTTAATTTTGGGAAGCAGATTGCACAGTTGACAGAATCCTTTGAAAAATTGCTTCTTGTATGCAATTGTTGAATATTTAAAAAAATTGTATTGGCAGAATTATATTCATGATTATATCTCAAGAGCTTTAAATGTGAGGAGCTCTCAGCTTTACCCTGCTTGAGTTTCTATCAATGCTAAAGTTTGAATCAATTTCTGTTCTATGATTTGTATACATAAACGATGAGCAACTGAGGTCAGCTGATTATATTGCAGCATCCTATAATTTGTAAAATTTATCACTTTGGTATGTAATACAGGGAGATGTAACTATCAGTGTCCAGCTGTCTGTCTTTCCATAAACATTTTCATTTCCTGAGCATAATTCTCCAACTGCTCAAGGTATTTCAACCAATCTTGGTACACATGTCAAGCAAGTTGTGTAGAGGTGCCTTTTCATACTGAGAATTTTCCACATTCAGTATTTTTTTATGTTACCTTGGAAGCAAAGTGTAGTATAAGTAGTGTTTAAATTGAGGTTTGGACCATAATGTACTGGCATAGGTGGGGGACTGTGGGGATATATCATCTGTAGATGACTCTTTGTTTTAACTTAAGTAACATTTGCACACTATTGTCATACTGTTATGGTGATCACTCATCAATATCATGTACCATATGTACATGCTTATAAGTCGAGTCAAACTGCAAAAAACATAGACCCTGATCTGCCAATGCATAATGCACACACAGATCAGGGTTTATGTTGTTTATTCTGCTTATTACTCCTAACAAACTGCATAGGCCCAGTCCTACAGGTGTATTATGCAAGTTTTTTTTTATGATTTATTTGAATAACTTTTTAAAATTTAGTTTCCATGCTAAATTCACAAAATTATATACTTGATAAAATATTTTTGATTTATAATGTGCTGTGTTACATTGAATAGAAGACGATTCAAATTATAAGATTCGAACAGTTCAAACAGATGTATAGTTCAACTTTAGTTTTAATAGTAAATTGAAGCATTGACAATAAAACCTTTGAATTTATGTCATGTATGCAAGGTTGTTGTTCACAGTGATTTACTTTCACATATTAAACTTACATGAAAGAACATCAATATTTTGAACATACTAACAGAAAACTTCATGGATTTTCAGGGGGAAAAAGCCTTTTATTGCGTATAATATTGATGATCCTTTTATTTTTATTTCAGGCCTCCCTTATTGCATTGTATGAGCCCACTACATCTGTTCTGAAACTCCAACAGCCATCGATACTACCTTTAGGTTGGTGATTTTTATTCCCCAAGTGTTTGAAGGACATATAGCATTACTTTTGTCCATTAATCCACCCATTTGTCTGCCCTTATGTCCATCAAGCCTTGGTTAAGTTTTGCATTTGATGAAATTTGTTGGTTGCAGAGTCATGCATCTTTGTATGTGGATGCATCTTGGTGAGAGCAGCACCAACCTACTGAAGTTGAGTCAATATGACCTGTATTTCAGGCCACTGTGACTTTCATTAAGTTTTGCATTCAGATCATTTTTGGGGGGCAGGGGCATGGTTGACTGCAGAGTATACAACTTTGTGGATGCATACACAAAACCATCCCACCAGGATTAGGTCATTGTGATCTATATTTCAGGCTTTGGTGGCATTGGTTAAGTTTTTTTGTTAAGTTTAGATTTTGAGGCATTGTTGGCTCCAGAATCATGCAAATTTGTGTAAATGTATATTTGTCTGAACAACACCAGGTCGACTTTTACTTCATTCCTCGGTGACCATAGTTAAGTTGTGCATTTAGATCAGTTTCTCAGTCATTTTAGCTTGTCTATTCTCAGAAAATCAGTCTGGTTTGTATTTCTCTGTCAAATACATAACCCAATCACATTAAAATTAGGGATTACTCTCTGCTACCTCCGAATCCATCCATCCCTGAAAGACCAATAAAACGTCTTTCTGTCTATATATATATATATATTTATTTATCATATAGATGAAGGGAAGCAACTCTTACAGGTTAACTCCCTTTCTTCCTGCTAGGTGGCCATCAATATCCTTGATGTAACCAGTTTAAATTTTCACTTTCAACTGTAAGCAGTGCCTCCTAGAATCCATTGAAACTTGTGCTCAATTTTGACCATCCACCATTTATTTTCCATGGTATAATAAGTCAAAATTTTATTATATATTGTGCATGCAACATTTGCATGATTCCCAGTGAATTTATTTGTATTTTCGCAGTTTTTTACTGTTCGTTTTTGTCCATGTGATTTCAATACAGTAAGACAATACTGGTGAAATTGTTGTGCACTGTTTAATTTTGATTTATTACAATTCATAGGTCATCTCAGTAATGTGAGTTCGCTTTTGTTTCTACGATTTGTATATTTATTGTATCTACTTGTTTGTTTTTCTTCTTTCTTTCATTACAGAGATGTCAGTCAAGCGCAAGAAGTGTAAATAATTCAGATTTGTGGAGGAGAATCATGAGATGTGTTTGGCCTGTACAAAGTAGTGTGTGTACATTGTGGACAGAAGACGTCTGGTCCAACATCTAGTCCTTCAATGTAAGACCTCTACCCTTATATTTATGTTGTTTGGGCCGACATCTTACTGCTTAAAGAAATGGCATTGTGTAGCATGATCCCCTGTCGACTGACAGGGGAACTAGAGGCCAAATATTCAGGAATATCTCACACACTTGGCAGCTCATATTGACACTTTTCCACAAACTAAAGTGTAATTGCTTTAGTCGGACTATACTTACTCTGATGTCTTTTTCGGAATGGAATACAATTCGGACACAAGCAAGTGGACACATTTTCAAGATCCATTGACATACATTTCAGTTGGTTGAAATGCAATGGTAGCCAAGAAATGTTAAAGTCGGCTCAAGTTGGAATTTATTTTTTTTAATGAAATGAAGAAAAATATACTAATGTTGACGCAAGCTATTATATAGCTTAGTTTCTTTTAAGAAATGTATCTCTTCTTTAACCGACTTTGGCATTCTTCTGTTCCCATCGCATTTCAACCAACTGAAATTTAAGCAGTAAGACGTGGCCCAAACAACATAAATATAAGGGTAGATGTCTTACATTGTAGGACTAGTCCAACATCTTGAAAAGGCAACTGAAGGGTTGTGAAAAAATCATCAGCATGAGATTCTTAGTCTTCACCCCACTTTAAAATTTTTAATCAGCTTTATGGGGGAATGTTGAGATGCCACCTCCAACCCCCATGAAGATACAAAAAAGGGTTCTGGCAGCAACTGTGACTTCAGATCCAATTGTCGCCATGACAGGTGATTCCAATCAAGTATTGTAATTGTGAATGATATGTCTTTTAAAACAAGCTTTATCATCAAGGATGTCAATGAACAAATTAGATGAAAACATAAATTGGCAGCCCACTGGGTATAAGTCCCTATCCCAACCCATGCATGGATTTGGAAATGTTGAAGTTATGCATGCGGGATTACCTATCAACTTTGCTGGCCAGCCTGGCCCACAAGTCATATATCAAATCCATATGCCATCCCAGCTGCCAACCAACTGGTCCAGCCATCTGGACAGTCAATGTACGGTTTTAGTGGTCATGCATCTGTCATCTCAAACTGGCAAGCCGGCTGACCAACCATGTCTTGCGACAGTCCCTACAGTGACAGCATTCTATGCCCAGCAGACCGCACAGCTGGTTGATCAGCCAGACCAACCAAAACCATGATACATGGCAAACCAGCATCACATTTGGAACCATCTGACCCAGCCCAACCAGCCATGCTGGACTGGCATTCCATAGCCACACCACATTCAGTGCTGGACATAATTTAACTGTCATTGATAGCATATCTGACAGGGAGAATGTTTACGCTTGCTGACGATACTATGTCATGGAACGGACAGAATTAAGTTTTAAGTCAGTGATCGAAGAAATGTACAGGAATTTGCCTCTGTCAGAATACCCTTCTCTACAGGCAATCAACCCTACTTGCAAAGTCGAGGTCTCCATGGATAATGACGATCATCCATCAGTCAGAATCTTGCCACAATCGTCAAAGATTGCAGAAATTAGCTGGTGTCTCTTTCTATAAAATTCATGACCCTGGTAGCTTGAGAGCCTTCTTTTTAGTTAGTCAGTTGCCTACAACTTTCTCACCGCACTAGTACAAAACCCGTACTGATATGATATATTCAGACATACCTAGCTTAGACAAAGATATTGTCACCTACAGTATGTCTGCTCCACTCTGTTACAAAGTGGACAGGCATGTGTTTAATGCCATGTCAGAGTTAGTCAGGAACATGGTGTCCACATCCTCCCAACTTGACCTGGCATCCCTGGCGATCTTTTGTCTAGCCAAAAAGGCCACAAGTGACCTTGCCTGGGATTTGGTGGGCCATATCGCCAAGGTAATGAATAGGGCTGCTCACCACATGATGGCAAATGCCCTAACAGCCTCTTGTAACATGGATTTGATTAGAAAGGACGCACTTCTGTGGTCTTCTTCTCTCAAACCACATCATGCAGTGACCCTGTACTCCTTCCCTTTCGGCTCTCCCCATCTGTTCAAGGGACAAATTGAGGAGGTGAGAAAGCAAGCAGCACAAGAGTTACCCAACAGCTATCAGTGCAAGCCGCTATCTCTGCACGACCCCATCAGAGAATGTATCAGAGAAGAGATGATCGATGCCAGAAAGATCACGGGTAATTATCAACAACAGCAATACTTTAATGGCCAAGCAAGTTATAGGCAGTCATATGCCCCTAACTTATGCAGGCAGGCAGGGAGGGGGGAGAGAAAGCAAGGTTTCTCCTCCCCCAGGCCTCCTGCCATCCGTCATTGACTTGCCATTCCTCCCATCCGCTGGCAACCCACCTGTGCCAGACTCCTTCTTTTTCACCAGACTTAGATCAGTCTGTTCCTGGAAAATTATTGGGTGATCCAAGTCATTTCAGAAGGTCTCTGGATCATCCAGTCCCCTCCACTTTCGTCATCCCCCTTCATGATGGAGATCCCAAGTGATCCCATGAAGGCAGATGTTTTAAAGAGGGAAATAGAGCTTTTGCTTGTAAAGTGGGTGGAGGATGTGGTCTGAAAACTGCATTCCCAGGATTTCTACTCCAGAATATTTCTGGTTACAAAATCCAATGGCAAATTGAGACCTATGATAGACTTAAGCAGGCTCAATTTATTACTGCCCCGAAATTCAAGATGAAGATGGCAAGGTCAGTCCGACAAGTATGCGATCAGTTTCAATCTGTCCTCTGCGTACTTCCACATACTGATTCACATGGCATCACACAAATACCTTTGCTTTGCATACCCAAGGGTAGTGTACCAATTCCATGCCCTTTCATTCAGCCTCAATCTCAGCCCTTGGGCCTTCACCAAGATGTTGGACTGCATCATATCCCTGTTCAGGATGTCTTCCACAGTGACAGCGATGTAAATTCTGCGAGTTTGGTTTTGGTTCATAGTATGAACAACCTTCTTTCCCTCATTTGCAGTTAAGGCTGGATAGTCAGTGTAGAGAAGTCGGATATTGTCCCTTCTCAACATTTTGTCCACCTAGGTATGGAGTTTTTAACTCATGTCAACATGGTGCATCTCCCTCCCAAGCGCATTGACAGCTTCATTCATGTGGCAGAGAAGGCGTCCACCAAGATGTTTATTTTGGTGAGGGAGTTTCTTAAACTCCTTGGCCTATTCAGTGTGGCAGCAGACCTGTTATACCTCGGCCACCTCTACATGCACCCTCTGCAGATGGCCCTTCTGGCACAGTGGCTGCTGATCTTGAGTCATTGAGATCACCATATTATGATCTTGATCAAGATCAAACATCCCTACTCCAATTAAAAAGATGGGGAATGGCTAGCGTTGGGAGTACCCTTAGAAACCATGCAACTGGAAATCACAATTAGTTCATACACCAGTTAGTTGTGTTGGGGATCACACTTACTATCGGACTTTATGATGGTCAGAGAGAAGTGGATGCTGCAAGAGAGGGCTCTTCACATCAATCTTCTGGAAATAAAAGCCATTATTAATGCCATCATGTTTGGGTAGAATGTATCTAAAGAAAGACAGTCCTGATAATGTCAGAAAATTTGGTTGTGGTGACATACCTTTTCAGACAAGGGGGGACAAAATCATTGGACCTTTGCTTTATACTGGGTAGGTTTAATGTCCTGGCCAATTCATTATCAAGGAGAGGACAAATGCTAAATACAGAGTGGTCTCTCCATCTGTCAGTCTTATATTGAGTCTGCACCTTATGGGGCCAACCAATGCTAGACATATTTACGACAAAGTGGAACAACAAACTGCCCACCTTCTTCTCCCCATTGGGTCATCACTGCCCTTTCAATCAGCTGGGAGGGAATGTGGACATACAACTACCCTCCAGCAGTTCTGACATTGAAACTAATCCAGAAAATGAGGGGCATGGACTGGAAAATAGTTCTGGTTGCCCCTCTCTGATGGGACAAATCCTGTATCAACCATCTGCTCGATTTAGTGACAGACGTACTCAGAAAAATCGTAGTGATCCCCATGCTGTCCAGAGAAACTCCTTCACACCTGGCTCTTGAGAAAGGAGTTCGGTGCTTTGACAGTGGTGAGGATTGCATCAGCTAGGCAGCCCTCCACTTTGAAGGCATATAAGAGGAAATGGCATGTTTTCAATGACAGGTGTCATGTTAATGATGTTACACCAACTAGCTAATTTTCTTATGTTTCTCATTGAGGACAATAAGCTAACCCCTGTTACAATCAACTGATGCCATTCCATGATCTCAGACATATTCAGACATCATGGAAGAGACGATATTGGCCACAGTATGGACCTTTCTGACTTGCTGTCCAATTTCGACATCACCTGATCATGCTTGCTTACCTTGTTTCCAAAATAAAACTTCTCATGGGTCTTGACATGGCTCAACTCATCAAAGTTTGAGTCCCCATCTTCCACCTCACTGAAGTAATTATCATAAAAGACTTGCTTCCTGATAGCGTTAGCTTCAGCATGAAGGGTGTGTGAGCTAATACATATGAACCTCTTGCATGGGAGCGTTTTTCTTCCAAGTTTATGGATGTCTCCCATCACTCACTGAAATCTCCTGCATACACAAAATTATTAATGAAAAATTTAATTTTTTCAATTTTTTCACATTTTAGTTCCAGTGTAGTATATTTATGGTAATACTGCCTGTGATCATGTGCCTGTAAACTGGTTTAAGCAGGGCAAGACAATGTAGTTGCTAATTTCACCCTTTGATCATGTCAGCATGGTGGTTGGCTTCATTGTTTGAAGTTTGTTGAGGTGGATTATACTATGTGTGAGCAGAAGTAATTCTGAAAGGATAAAGACGTTAATTGATTATGGTTGGGTTACTAAAGAGCTCAATCAGCATAAAACAATAAACATTACTTTGATTCTCTCAGCAAGGTATGTTCTGCTTAATGTTGTCAAGATGGATTAGAGTCTATGCAATGTATAACCAAAAGTAATTTGGACAGGATTAAAGATGGTAATTGATTATGGTTGGATTACTCAAGAGCTCTGTGGCATTAAACTGGGTTGGTTTGATTTCAGTATTTAAAGTTTGCTGAGCTGTCAAAGCATGCCAATGCCAAAACACCAAAATCCAAGCAACCGAAATATCACACAAAATTCAATGATGGTTAGAAATGGGAATTTCAGTGGTTGCAATCAAGTTCAAAGGGACATGCATATGCATTCTGCTCTTCCTGTAAAGCTGATTTTAAAATCTTATGGTTGCATGAATGACATCACGCATCATGCAGAAACCCCATCTCATAAAAGCATATTAACTGTGACAACAAATATACCATCACTGAAATCCACATTCACAGAATCTGCATCAAATGTGGATAAAGCTACACATGCTGAGACACTATTTGCCAACTTTATAGCCGAACATAATCTCTCGTTTCTGGCAGCAGATCATTTTTCAGATCTAGTCAAAATATTGTTCCCTAACTCATAAATTGCACAAAAGTTCTCATGCAAACAGACAAAAACTACTCACATTGTGACTATTTTATTGTTCATAAGAAATCATAATCTTAATTGTATTATAATAATATATTATATAAACTCACTCTAGTGAGTGACCTTCTGCAGAACATGACCAGTGACCGTCGCAAAAACTGATACAAACACTACTGACCTTGATTTAATCCTTTGTAAACATGAATGTAAACCAGACTAAAGTACATGTCACTAACTGCCATTGTAATCTGTAATGCCTGGGATGAATGGGGTCTTTGACTTTGTATATAATACTATTAAGTGATAATCGTTTTCCGGATTTGATTGTCATTCATAAAGAATGGTGATCGTGATGGTAATGATGACAACAAAGGTGTCTGCAAATTAGGTTTGAAGTCACAGAGGGTGTGATGGTATAATGTATGTGTTTGTGCTTCATGTGAAGAATCTTACTGACATTAAAATAAAATTAGACCCAGACAGTACCAATCTTTAGCAGTTCTGGTAGGCAGTCAGCAATCTGAATCTACCCACAAGCAGGGAACAATTTAAACTTCTTGGTGGAATCAGTAGAGTTGTAATGACATTCCCACATTCCAGTGCAGACACTAAAAAGGATATTTTCCATTATGAAGAAAATTCAGGCTGACTTTAGAGGAAACTGGATCTAGTAACAGTACATCATCTCCTAAGTGTTAAGATCAACAATGATGAGGACTGCCACCAGTATAATCCAGCAATGATCTCCTAGAAATGCTAAAAATACTTGTGGTACATATAAGAAGAGTATGAATATCAACAAGGCACTGTGAAAGAACTGATTTGATGAGATGAAGTGCATATTTTAATATTAAAAAAATGTAAATTTGTTCAGTAGTTATAATATTTGTCCACTTGCATGCTAAACATTGGGTCAATGAAAATCCTTTACTCTTTTGATGTCAAAACTCCTGACCAAATTTTGGAAATCTCCTGATCTGTCCTGACCTGGCCTGTCTTTTCTGTCACATGTATGGAGCTACATTTGTTGTCTTTGGATCCAAGCAACATGCAGTTCCATTCTGATGGCTCTGTCATTCCAATGATGCAACCTGGTTTTGTTTCTAAGAACATATTGCCATCACTAAGCAACCAAGAAATAACTATTCGCTCTCTCTCTGCTTGTTTGATCCATTGAGAGAAGCGAAGCTGTAGGAACCTGTATGTGCCCTCAGATACTATCTCAGGTGCACGGAGAATATCCACAGTGGATTTTAAAGGCTATTTCTAAGGCAAGAAAGCAAGACATAAGCCCACAAACGCTTGCTGCTTGGCTAAAGGGAGTTATTACATCAGTGTACTCTGAACTCTCACAGGATCAGGTATGGCTAGTGAAGATTTCAGCTAAAAAAATATGAGAAATTTCCATGAGCCTGACCTGAAAATATAATGTCTCAATTCGAGACACAGTGCAATCAGTTGGCTGGCATGCCCAGTCTGCTTTCTCCAGCTTCTATCTGTGTGACATGATCTCATAAAGGAGAGAACCGAATCTCATCGGACCACTAGTAGCTGCCCAGACAGTTACCACACCCCATTCATGAAAGCACAACCTCAGGACTAGGCATGACCTTGCAACTCTTGCTGGATTTGCCCGGGGAACATTTTCAATGTTAGACAATAACCAGGTGTGGGATCCCACAGGGATTTACCTTGCACTTGTATACACACACTGTCTTCAGTTGTGCTAAACTAACATTAGGAGAAGTTCATCCTTTCAGTAGAGCAATCATCATGCTCCTACAGGGTGACACAGGTAGAGGTTGGATGCTCAAGCATTTCCTCCTCCTCGTACCTATTCTCATAATGTTCATGTGATCAGGTAACGTATTTGACAGAGAAAGCAAATTTTGTTAGTAAATTATTTTTTGCCAATAATACTTACCCAATCACATTGCTAAAATTCCCTCCCACCCGTCCTCACAATGTGATCTCAAGCTGAAACTGGTTATATCCGGGATACTGGTTGCCACCTTGTGGGAACAAGGGGAGTTAACCTGTAAGAGTTGCTTCCCTTCATCTATATGATATGAGCCAGTTCACGGGAAAACCGGCCTTATGACATAAAATTTAGATTTTTACTTTTTTGCATTTTCTGATAGAGTAATGTTTTGAAACCATAATGTTATAAACTTTAGCACCATAGAGTGTCATTTTTTTTATCAACAGGATTGAGAAGGAATCCTACCACTTTCACAATGCAATGCCATTACGTTAAGATACTGCTGCACAAACTCTAACGAATTAGTTGAACTGGTTACATAGATTGAGCCATTTGCAATTTCTCATTAAAACTTATTTCATGGAGTGAAATGATGTTTTGTTATTTAATACTGAAAAATTTTAGTTAACTGGGTTCAATATTTATGATGCAGCTTTTATTATCGGCATGTACATCTTTTAACTGTGTTGAGTCGGGGAACGGATATGATATTGGAGTGGTGACATATTCTTCTATGAAACTTGATTTTGATTTCAAATTAGCATAATCAAATGACGACAATAAATATAAGGTGACTTAATGGACTTCTGCAAATTTTAATTGCATAAAATGCTTGATTATAAAATCGAAGATAAAAATGTTAATTTTATCAGATTCTATTCTTTTACAATTATAATTGTCCTAAGCTTAAAATTTAGTGTAAGAAACAAGGAAAACTTATGGGGAAAAAAGCGGTAATGGGATTTGAACCGGGTTCGCTCGGATAGTCATGTAAAATATTTAAAATTTGCTTACATTTCTACCGATTTTACCACCAAATCTACTCTGTTACAAGTGGTCTATTTTGTCTTTCATAACTCTTCTACCCACTTTACAATATTTTGTGGAACTAAATTTTCATCTGGTTGTTTTTTTCAAAGGTCACAGAAAGTATAAGTGATAACAAATGTATGAAATAATTATTAAATTTAAAAGTTTTCAATTTACTAAGAAAATATAGGACATTTCTCTCACAATATTATATATTCATATATTTTATTAGGTTTGATTCATTCATCAATCAGCAACAAATAATCGAATTGATCAGTTACAATAAATACATAAATTATTTTTTTTAATTACATTTCTTCATTTTGTAATTGTTTTGAAACATTTATTTAACATAAGGGATTAATTTACCTTAAATGCATTGTCATCTCCAGAATCCATGAAAAACTTGCAAAGAGTTTCTCTTTAAACCAGTATCGGTCACTCTTGAAAATGGCAAATCACTTCCACGTAATCATGATGAACGAAAATTTGACGTCTGACTTTGAGTGGAATTTTCAAGCATTCTTGCTCAATGTCATATGGCCGGTTTTCACATGAACTGGCTCACATATAGATGGAAAGACATTTTTTCGTCTTTCAGGGAGGGCTGGATTCAGAGGTATTAGAGAGTAATCCCTAATGTTAATCTGATTGGGTAAGTATTTTTGAGGAACATAAATTACAAAAAATTTGCTTTCTAATAATAGATACTGTTCTATATTGAGCTCTATTGACCTTTTGGTATTGAAAAAGTGAGTCTAACCATGTAAAGGAGCAGAACTCAAATTAAATCCTAAAAAGAAATGATTATACTCAGAGTGGTTACCTCCCTTGCTATTGGTTGCAAGCTTCTATGCAGAATCATTTCATTACAAAATGCTAATATAAGGTAATTGCTTTAAAATTTTCTTAAAAAATTTTGTAGTTAATTTTTTTAAAATTAATTCTCAGCTAAGAGATAAAAGAGAAGAAAAGATTTTAACTTTTAAAAATCAGATTACATGTTTTTGGTAGAATATTGGTATTTGCTTACGATCATAAAAGGAAAAATGATTTTCAGTATTTCACAATTTATGTTCATCCCTTTAATCTTTTTTAATGTACAATATTTACCTAATTCTCAAAGCCATCAGTATTCTCAATATGTTGATTAGAAGCAGAATCATGGAAATTTGTGTGTGGATGTGTCTTAGTGAGTACAACACCATCCAACTAAAAGTACATCACTGTAGTGGGGCATTTGTATTCCATCAACAAATCGCTAGTTTACCAGTACAGTGCAATGAAATGGTGGCTTCATAAGTAGTGGCCTTTCATAAGGAGATGATCTGAAATGAAAGGTAGTCTCTTGTGAGGGGTGTAAAATGGTAAAAATAACCACTCAGCTGAAGAATGAGATGGCTCTTATGTAGAGGTCAGCTCACAGGAAGGGGACCACTGTAATGTCTTATCAGAACATTATGATGATTTTTGTGCAGTTTGTACAATTTTGTATATCTTATGTAACTAGAAAGCTGGTCTATCAGCTTTTTGATCATTTTATTGATATTAATCAACTGATTGGTTTGGATTGGTGTTTTACACCACAGCAATGCAAGTAGGTTCTTTAGTGCAGAGGCAATTGGAATAAGATGTCTTGCCCAAGGATGCACTACCATAGCTGACCTGGGCTGAACCAGTGGTACAATTTGAACCTGCACTCCTTCGGTACGAGGCCAGCACACTAACTACTGAACGACCATGGCTCCTGCCTCCATAAATTGCCTCTGACTACATGAAGGAAGGCACATCTAGCCTGTTCTACATCCCCAATCCTGCAAGTGGTATTAGCATCTATACTCGTGTATAAGCCAAGTCCAAATGTAAATGACATAGACCCTGATCTGCAGTCGCATAATGTTCCAGCAGATCAGGATCTGTGTTGTTTGTTCTACTGATTAGTCCTTACAAACTGCAAATCGCATTATGCGATGGCAGATCTGGGTCTATGCAGTTTGCAGTTGGTAGCGGATTATTCACAAGTATATACAGTAATCAACTAATTTTTTTATATCTAGTGATGTATTTGTGGTTAAGCCTTTCTTACAAGACAGCAATATGTAGAACATAAGTTTTCAGTGGCAGCATTAAGATTTTGTTTTATAGTTTGTGAAAGTCTCATATTGTGAGGGCAGAAAATGGTGGAGGTCACAGGTGAGTCTCATGTCCCACAAAACCCATGTTGCATATTTTTAAAGTGGCAGTATGATACATTGTTCAGTACACTGGTGTACCCTTATTACCCATGTATCATGTGTACCCAGTTACAAACACTATAGACTGAGGCCTGGAAATCATAACACTCTTGAGCTTGAGTTTGAGCATCAGATTTTTTTTAGACCAATCACAAATAACATTACATTTGAAAGGTTGTTTCTGATTTGGCCAATCTGATTAGACCAATCACAAATGACATTGCATTTGAAAGGTTGTTTCTGATTTGGCCAATCTGATTAGACCAATCACAAATGACATTACATTTGAAAGGTTGTTTCTGATTTGGCCAATCTGATTAGACCAATCACAAATGACATTACATTTGAAAGGTTGTTTCTGATTTGGCTGATAGTGGAAACTCAGTCTCAAACATGAGCTCAGAGTTTTATGATCTCCAGGCATGGACTTGAACAAGACTCTCAAGGTTAAAAAGTTTGCAGTCTCAAACTTCAATGAGAATAAAGGCAGAGTCACAGCACTTTCATATTTTTCTAAACTAGAATCAATTTAAGTATCATATCTGATTTTGTGGTTTTGAGTTTGAGGTTGAGTTTCTTCCTCAGAAAGTTTTGAGAATATGAGGCCTGATCTGTGTTTGCTAAGAATGTAGCAGCAGGCCCCTCCATCTTGAAACTTTACTCAGCACACTGGAAAATCTTACTTGAAATGTATAAATACAGCCTTTTGTTTGGTCAGAATTTTTAAAAATAAGATTTGGAGTAAAATAAAGTTGTATGACCAAGGGTCGAGATCTCAGTTGTTTGCAGCTGGACACATGCTATATCTGATAAAATGCAATAATGATCCAAGATTAGGAGTTGAAAGTTCATTATAGACCCGCTATTGTATCCCTAAGCAACCTTAGATTATACATATTCCATGTGCCCATGTCAAAAGAAAATGGATACCAAGTCTTTATGTCTCAGGCATAAATATTTTCATACCATTGCTTGGATTCTGTAGACAGTGTAAAGGTTCATATATCTTTCTCAGTGACACTGTACTCATAAAACTGCAGACTTGAAACTTGAACTAAAACTCACAATAAAATTGGAAGCGCCAGTTAATTTAATTTGAGTGATGTGAAGGAATATTACTAGTTAATTGTTTATAACTATATTTGATTTATTGCAGTTTCCATTGAATCTCAAGAAGAAACTGATTTAGAGTAAGTACAGGCATATTTTCCCCCATATTTGTAATAATAACATTATTGCTACTGAAGAAATAGGGATTTCACCACCACCACAACACATAAACACACACATACACACATTTTGAATGAAGTTGAATGTTTCAAAAACAGCATTACATATGATTTATTTACTCCACCCCCACCCCCTAGTATGTAATACAGGAGTGATATAGCTATCACAATCTCAGACCGTCTGTAAACAGTTCATTTCCTGAGCATAATTCTTAAACTACATTAGGTGCTAATGTCAATCAAATTGCATAGAGGTGCCATTTCATACTTTCACATTCAATATTTTTAATGTTACCATGGAAACAAAGTGTAGAATAAGTATTATATCAACTGACAGTGCTAGACTATAGAGTACTAGCATAAGTAGTATAAATATTGATAGTGCTGGACCATAGGTGTACTTTCTGCAGGAGTCTTTACATAAGCAGCGTACCATTCGGATATGTCATCTCTAGATGACTCTTGCTTTAAGAATCATATTAGATGTTTTCAATTTGTAACAGTTAAGGAAGCTAATGTGATAGGATGAAATAGTCTCAAACTGTGGTTTAATATGGAAATTAAATGCTAATTGATCATAGTTGGCAACATTTTTTGATGGGCAGTAGTTGTCCTTGAACAAGTGAAACAACTTTATATGAAAATATCTGTTTGTTTCTTATCAAAACATAATGTATATAAAAATATAAAATTGCTTCAGGGATGCAGGGGGCTTCCATTTTTAACCCCTCAACTGAAGATGCAGGGGGATAGAGCATAGTGATTTCTGTCTGTCTGTTCGCCTATGGACAGGGGGTTCTGTACATGATAACTTTAGTTGGCTTTGAACTTCATTGCTCAAACCTCATAGGTGGACAGCCCTTGGGTAGAGGAAGAAGGGCATTGATTAAAATATATCAAACTCGAAATATCAAACAGCAAAATCACTGGTGCTCAGATGCACAAATTGTGATTTTGGTTTCCAGATGATAAGTTTCCTGCATTCAGTTTATATCACACTTGGGTAGAGGCAGCTGTCCATTATATTGAAGGTTAAAAGCTTGAAGGTCAAAGTCAGTGGAGCTGAAATTGTATTTCTGGTTTCCAGACAATAAAACAAGTTTCTTGCACGAAATTTTCATCAGATTTCATTGGTTATCTACACTTGAGTAGAGGCAGCTCCTATTAAGATCAAGGAGTCATAGGTCAAGGTCACTTGAGCTCACATTGTGATTCTTGTTTCTGCATCATTGGGTCATTTTTGTCATAGTAATTGTTTTTATCAAACTTCTTAGTTGGGATAGGTAAACACCCTATTGATCTATGGTGGGTGGATCAAAAAAGTCACAGGTACCTATTACAGTTACAAACAGTTGCGTGATTAGACTCTCTTCTAATGGCTAATATAATAAATAAAATTTTTAAAATGTGTCAGTTTTCTGTACTTTATCAAAGTCTTCCATTTCTGTACACTTTTGCACCATTTTTTTTTTTAAATTTCACATCTAGACCTGTACAGTATACATGAAATAATGTTGAACTTGTTATTCATTGCACTTTCTTTAAAGTCTCAGACTACAAACATTTTGATATTTTAATGAATTTTTTAAAAAATATTAAATTGTTAACTCTCTTCCAAGGTAAGGAATTCGTGGCCAAGAAAATTCCATGAAAAATTAAAATCATTCTTCAATTATATCTCAGTTCAGAAGTTTTTTGTTTTGAGAACTTGTAAAATAGACTAAAGATACATCTCTTTTACAGAGAACCATCTCCATGTGCAAGCAACACAGATAAAAAGGTAAAAGAATATATAATTTGTTCTGAGGAAACTGGAATGAAAGGGACTCAATATTTTGAATGCTTAAATTACATTTAATAACAAAAATTGTGAAATATTTGAAGCAAACAATATCCAAAGAATTGATATTTTAAATTTACAATTCACTTAAATGTACAATTTTAATGTAAAGCTTGGACATTATCTTGTAATTTTTATTTTGTTTCCATCAGTCATTTGTTGTTAAAGTAACATTTGCCATTCTTTAGAGTTATATGGCACTTAATTAATTACCAAAGTCTATTGGACTTGAAAATTACCACTAAGTGGAGTTATCTGGCGCTTAATTAATTACCAAAGTCTATTGGACTTGAAAATTACCACTAAGTGGAGTTATCTGGCACTTAATTAATTACCAAAGTCTATTGGACTTGAAAATTACCACTAAGTGGAGTTATCTGGCACTTAATTAATTACCAAAGTCTGTTGGCTTTGAAAATTACCACTAAGTGGAGTTATCTGGCACTTAATTAATTACCAAAGTCTATTGGCTTTGAAAATTACCACTAAGTGGAGTTATCTGGCACTTAATTAATTGCCAAAGTCTATTGGCTTTGAAAATTACCACTAAGTGGAGTTATCTGGCACTTAATTAATAACCAAAGTCTATTGGACTTGAAAATTACCACTAAGTGGAGTTATCTGGCACTTAATTAATTACCAAAGTCTATTGGACTTGAAAATTACCACTGAGTGGAGTTATCTGGCACTTAATTAATTACCAAAGTCTATTGGACTTGAAAATTACCACTAAGTGGAGTTATCTGGCACTTAATTAATTACCAAAGTCTATTGGATTTGAAAATTAGCACTAAGATACATGTTTATTTGTTAAAAATTGCAGTTCAGAACTCTAGTCATTTATGAACAGGTAAGATAATTTTATACAATTCCAGGAAGCTAGATATCAGGTACAGTCCTACCCACTTATATTGACATTACGTATGTTGACAAACTGCCTGTGTTGACAAGAAAAGCAAAGTCCCAGTCCCCTGGTCTATTGTTAGTACCAAATTTGTCATGCTTATGTCGACATCGAGATAAAAAATGAATGTATATGTCGAAAAAGAGCCATAGGTCCAAGCTTGAACAAATCCTTTGCTTTCTGATCATTTTTGTCAACAAGCTGCCAGTTCTGACCCATTCTTTGTTCTACAATTATTTGATGTTGTTGCCAGGCTTTAATGTCGCTGTCAGATTAACAAACAGGCATTTGTTTGGTCCTTCAAAGTTGGCCTTTCCAACTTCATTGATGCATGCACCCTTCATCAAAGCAAACTGGCTACAATCTTCAATAAAAACAACACACCATTCATCAAAGGAAGTCATCATCAAACTTGAATAAAAGCAATGGAATCTGATCAATTGTTGCGTTTTCCAAAGTGATCGGTGATTGAAACATGTTTATTGTGCAGTGAAAGTTTCTTTTTCTGCAGGAAGAAAACTAACTTTATGTTTACAATGGCTATCAATGGAAGCATAAAATGCAATAGTAGTTGTGCTTAATTAAGACTTTTTTTTTCAAAATGTCATGGAATGTTTGCAATCAGAGAGAATTCATAATTTATTGACAGGTTTTCATTTCCCTATGATCTCCTTGGTAGCCTCAGTAAGATGATTGCCTTAGGCAGACCAAAATCTAGGCCAATTGAAGTACATGTAACATGTAAATAACAACTATACAGCCACATGCTACTGGCAACAATGAATATCATAGTGAATGCTTTAGTCACATGTTGGTTGACAATGGGATATAGATCAAATGAGGACTACCATTTTTTTATACATGTGTTTTCTAACAGGATGTGACCAATACATTAATTTTCTAATGTGAACTAAACTCGAATTCATGGATTTTTCATATACATGCACTTAACGCATTATGGGTTTTATTACACAAAGGTAAAAAAAATTGTTAGCTGTCAATATACAAGTGTATTTCACGCTGGTTTTTCTTCGTTTATTACAACTTTCCATTGTTTATTTTCTCAAAGTGTAAATCCTACTTTCTGAAAACAGGTCACCCCTTACAGACAAATTTCACTTATATGTGGGTCAATAAAAATTTGCTTTTTTCAGCCTCCCCCCCCCCCCAACATTTATGTCGACATCCGCTTATGTCGACAATATTGCCTTGGGCCAGAGGATGTCAACATAAATGGGTAGGACTGTAATTGTATCCTGGGATTTGCTGTGAATTCATTGGTTTTCATTGGTACCATTTTGTTATTATGCAAAAAATTTAATTTTTTAGAGTTTCTTCAATTTGTGTATAATACTCTGACAAATATGACATTTGTAACAGTGAGAATACATTAGGTCTTTAAAAGTACATAGTTTATAACAACCACAAAATCTTCAAAAATTGATACCGGATAAATGAAGTAAATCCAAAGTATTTTACTACCATAAGTAATGTTGTAATGTTTGCATGTGTAAATGACTTAGTTTTGTTTGCTGCCTGTAAACATTTACAAAATATGTAAGCATGTAAGCAAACATGTATATGATACATCAGGTTTTTATAGATGTGCATTTCCAGGTAGTATGTCTAGTTGCATTATCGATTTTTTCATTGGTACATTATGTATCATTATGAAACAATATCACAACAATCCTAATGATCTTTGATCTAAATTGTCAGAAACTGTATATTCAACATATGTCATAAAAAGAGGTAAAAGACATACAGTAAATGAAACGATAACAAGTTGAGCAAGGTATACTGAAACTTCACCTAACATTGTGACATCCGATGTATTTGCTGATTGCACCACTGAAACCAACCAAAAAAGACTAAAAGACATCAGATATCACAATGCTAGGTGAAGTTACTGTAGAGCAGGGGTCCCCAACCTTTTTGTCCCTACGGGCACATTTGTGAGATTATGATAGAGTGGTGGGCACCAGCCAATTAACTTGAACCATTTTTTTAATTATTATTATTCATTATAACCTCTTCTGTGGTACACAAAAAAACCTTTGCGGGCGACATGGTGCCCATGGGCACCGCATTGGGGACCACTGCTGTAGAGATATGGAATCAAATCCTGCTTGGGGAATAGAGATATTTGTGAAAATAAAATAATGGATTTACTGGCTTACAAAGTTGAAAAAGACTTTATGTCACTTCTGTATGATGATGCAATTATAGACAAAACCAAATACCATATATATTCACTTATAAGTCAAGTCCAACTTCAAACAACATAGACCCTGATCGGTTATTGCATAATATGCAGATCAGGGTCTGTGTTGTTTGATCTACTGATTACTTCTAACAAACTGCATAGACCTAGATCTGTGGGTGCATTATGTGGATCTCTGCAGTTTGCAGTTGAACTTGTCTTATAATTGAGTACATATGGTATTACTTTATAGATTATAATTATTTTAGATGTAGATTTTACAACAGGTATTGCCAAATTACATGAAGTGTTCTTGACAGTGAACTTGGTAAAATGAGATGGTCTTTATGGTAGGGAAGCCAGAGAACTGGAAGGAAACCATTGAGCTTGCATGGGTTGCAACTAACCCTTAAATGTGTTTTTGTGCTGAAGTTCAAACCCAATACTGCAGAGGTTCAAAGCAAGCATGTTACCACAGTTCTATCCAGTTGTCAAAAGGCTTTTCTATTTAAGTACATCTGTTAAGAATATCATAATATTTACATGTAAATAAACTTCAGATGTATACATTTTTTGTTATTCAAATAGGAATTGAAATTGCAGTTTATAGTTTTGTCAAGAAATTCGAATTTTTTTGGATACCATATGAGAGGAAATTTGTCTTTTGTTACATTTTTGCAAAGATACGATTTTTGAAAATTTCTTATCTTTAAATTTCATAATTTTGATGCTTGCTGGCTTAAATTATTTTGCTCTCTAAATTTCTGCAAGGTTAAATTTTCATTATTATTTACTGTACTGCCGAATTTGCGAAAATAAAACCACACATGGGCAATTTTACTCTGCTGAAGTTTATCTTTCACCCATTCTTATGAAATTAAATTTAACATGTTAGAAAATATTGTACGTTTTGTTGTGTTCTTTCAGTGCATATTTAAGGAGAATAAAAGTATTTTTCCTAACAAAATTATGACAATTATATATGATACGGTATCTTAAAATATATTTTTGTGTTCATCTCCAGGTCTTCTCGGGATGTTCATTATCCAGACTCAAACGATCATTCACAAGTGCTTTTGCAAAGGTAGACATAACTACATCACCCAAACATGACCAGATCAGCAAAGTTGATAACCAGACTCCCAAACGTATGTTTTTAATTGTTTTTTTGTCACTGATTTTTTTCTCTTAGTGAGGTTAATCCTTTTTACATATGATTTTATGTCAGTTATTTCATCAACACTAGAATTTTAATGAATTCACACTTTACATTTTTTTGTTTTTCAAGCATAATTCTTTCTATTGTTTTTACTACCATTAAATTGACACTGAAATTTAGTAATAAATGGTATCAAAATAAACAGCACATTTTAAACAACAGTAGTTTTAAAGTTATGAGCATTTGAAGATTTTTTTAGGGGAGATAAGTTATCATAAACTTAGTATCTTTTCCAGAGTTTGATGACATCACAGATGATGAATACCAATTTAAAATATTTTTATTTTCGTTAACAGTACTTAAGACAATTTCTTTTCTTTTATTTTCAATAAAATACATCTAAATAAACATTCATCTTGAGATAAATACATTTGTAAATGAATTGGAATAAATATTATTTATATTACTGATAAATGGAAGTTGAAATTTAGGTTTTATATTTAAAAAATCAGATTCTTGGAAAAATTAACAAGAAAAATGTCCAATTTCAATATATTCTTATTTACCACAACATTTCACACCTGCCTAGTGACATATGAATAAGATCTGCATCTTTCTAATTAAGAATTGTAACAAAATTATGATTCATTTGTATTATAGGAGATTATTACCATATTTTAAAAATCATTTATCTCTTGTATGACCTCATCAAAACTCATGAATATTAATAAGATTGACCCTAAATTTTAAAATCTTAAATATCTTAGGAAATTTACTTTATGTAGACAAAGCCTTAACCCACTTTCTCTTTTCACAGCAATAAAGTATTGGTTGAAAACTTTGGATATTCATTCCAACAGATTGCCTAGAAAATGTTATAATATGTGGTTGAAATGGTTAGACAAAGATTAAGAGTTATTGGGTGAAAAACATTCATTATCTACTGTTTGCATATGGTCAAGGTGTTGGTGATGTTAACATGTTTATATTTACATTTAAATTGAGATGTAACAATGATACAGACTTTCATTAATGGCAGTCTGTTATTAGAGAGGAGATTTTTTTTTTTATGATACTTTTAACACATTATTGGCTATATCATGCCAAGAAAAAAAATGAAGCTTAGTTCCTTTCCCAAGGACACACCAAGTCTGCTGACCCAGGCTGGCCTGGGTGGGTATTGAACCTGCAACAATGGTTTATGAGTCAGATGCTCTACCAGCTTAGCTATAGCAGCTCCCCAGATAGATTGATTTTTAAGTTTTACCTAGTTAGAGATAGTTATTTAGATTCTTCTCTGTGTACCTTTTATAGATAAATACTCTGCAAATTAAGAGGTGTCCTATTGGAGATTAATATTAATACAGGTAGATGCCAGAATCTGCCTTACAATTAATGTTTATGTCCTGTGTGTTCTTATTGAATGGTAGATGCTAAATTTCATATTATAACCACTAGTCCTTATTTTTCTCAACTTGGGTTAGAATTAATACCCCCCTTTCCATACAATAATCCTTTTTGAATTTTTTTTAGAGTTACTTTAAACTATCTGGTAACATGTCAAGTCTTAAAATACTAGGTAAATTTATAATCAGAGTCTTACAGTATAGAAAACAGATATTGATGTGACAATCAACCTCCTGCAGTATAGTCATGTACATTATGTGTATTGTATTGTAATTTTGAAGTCATGTACATTATGTGTATTGTATTGTAATTTTGAAGCAGTGGCATATATTACTTAAATAAAGTTATTAAAGTTACCATTAAGGTAAATTTTAAACAGGTAATTAAGCATGCCTGTATGTGCTATATATCAATTAGCCATACTCAAAACAGAAATGCCACTTTTTTTGTCAACTGTTATACATTACACTTTAAAACCAAAACCAAAAGGTAAAATAGGTGAACCCAAAACAATTTTTGTCATGCACTAAATTATAGGACAGGCCTTGATACAAACAACTTTGGTCTTATATTCATTTATTGTCCATTCTAGCTCTACACATAAGCACATGCAAATATGAATGTTCCAGTTTCTTTCTTTTTCCCCAGAGAGAAGACTTGATGGTTTTGTCTCCAAATATTCAACAGTTATATGTTTTCAAAAAAGTCAAGGTTCAGACTCAAGCAATAATAATTATTCTCAATCTCAGACTTGTGTTGACTTGACAGAAACACCTAGTTCTCAAAGTAGTGGTGCATCTTCCAGTTGTAACTCATCAGTTGCCTTCCTTGGAACAGATTCTGAACAAGTTATGTCCCTGTTCAGTCATGGTTCTCAGGATTCTGGAACAGAAGAGCATGCAAGAGGAGATAATTCATATTACAGTTCAGAAACTGTTTCAGAAGATACTGCTGATATAAATTCAAATGTTTCGACTTCGAACAATTTTAGCAGTGCTGTATCTGAAAATAGTTACAATGATCAGACATATGCAGACCTAAGCAGAAAAGACTCACACAAGAATGAAAGTCAAAATGAAGATGGTGACAACAATTCTTCAGAAAAGTTTGATCAGTCAGCGTATTTACAAGCCAGAAATGAAGGAGACGAAAATAGTGATACAACTGGAATCAGAAAGCTAGATCAGAGTCATGAAGATGATAGAGCACCACAATTTAAAGTCACTATGGTAGAATTAGTAAGTAACACTTATTTCCACAATGCAAGATTTACATCAATGCAGTGCCAACTATGGTTAGGTTGACAGCAATAGACCATTTCTAAAATAGGTAAAAACCATTGGAAAATATACCCCATACAATGTCATGGAAGTAATTTGGCTCAAACTGCAATAATGCCATCATGCATTAAA
The DNA here is from genome assembly GCA_029931535.1 of Margaritifera margaritifera. NCBI lineage: Eukaryota > Metazoa > Mollusca > Bivalvia > Unionida > Margaritiferidae > Margaritifera > Margaritifera margaritifera. Next base: position 6,401,821 of record JAQPZY010001643.1, on the reverse strand, counting down.
AGTGATGTCGAGTGCCATTTCAGGGTACATTTCCATGATACCTTTTATTCTGGAAAAGGTTCCTTTTTTAAGTCTCTACCCAAACAAATGCAGTAATTGAATTGAAGTTCAGGATCATCAGCTTTTGTATCACTTGCATTTGTAGATGGTGAGACATGGTTATCACTTTCCAGCAGTAATGATGACATTAGATTCTCTGCTAAAGTTTTCTGTTAATATATTTGCACGTGAGATACAATAGAGGGGTACATCATAGCAGAGTTTGCAGGCAAGTTACAGTGTTCTGTAAAAACCCCTTTTTTTTGTCTCGCCTTCAAAGCATAGGTGTCATTTTTCCAATGGCATTGTCATAGATGATGTTTGTTGGCTTAGGCAATAATGTCAAGTTTTTTTAGCTCAGTTTCTCTGACACTGTTGCATGTGCAGTCATTAAACTTAATGGGTTTATTCATCATGGAAGGTAATGTTTGTCTCAGGCAAAGGAGGTCACAGTGATCCACTTTTCACACTCCAGTAACTTTGTTAGGTATTTGGAATATGCCTGGGCAGAACAGGCAAGACGTAGCATTTAGCAGAATTCTTGTTGGGGATTTTAGTTTAATTTAGGTAATAAAGGTAAGAAGGATTTATCAAATGCAGACCACAGCACAAACAACTAATAATAGTGACATTCAGCATAAAGACAACAAACAGAAGTCTGATAGTTCTAATTATGTCTATATGTCAGCTGAAAGAGTACAGAATTACAGTGACAAGGGAAATAATATATGTCACTGTAGTAACTGAATTTAGATTGTATCAGAATTCATAGTCATTATAAGGGAATTGGTAGTATTACATAAGACTTACTAGTTACAGTACTCCCTCTTTATAACACTGTTCATATGAACCAAAAAGTAACACATTATAATTGAGGGAGCTTTATACTGAGGGATGTTCAAACAAGGCTGTGTCATAATATTACATAAAAACACAAAAATAGATTATTTAATGATGTAAAATCATATTATAATTAATTCTAATTGGTCAAGAATTGAAATGAAGTGAAACATTAGTAGCACTGATGAAACAAAATTTGACTAATGGAATCCATGGTCATATTTGTGTTATAAAAGGGTCATAGGTATACTGAGTGACTTTATGTGGAAACAGTGTATATTTTATTTTATACTATCTTCAGGGGTATTTTTCCAACATAAAATATAATATAATCATAGGGCAAAGTTTCCGTGGATACCACATTTTTGTTCTGAAAGAATAGAAATCTGTATACTGTAAGTAAGACTTTTGGTGCATGAAAAAAAAAACAGGTATGAAAGTGAGATATGTTTTGACAACCACTTTTCATTATTAATGTCTTCATCAATATTAAATCTGCAATTTGGGTTAATACTTATGATTTTTGTGGTTTTGCTAAAAACAAAATTTTTGTGGGAACATAAATTCATGGATATATTTCTTAAACCATAATTAACCTAAATAATGCGACCCTCCAATTTTCCAGGCACAATATTACTCCTTTGAATATGTTCCCCGATCACATTAACGTTAGTGATATAAGCCTGCTACCTTCCGAATCCAGGGCTACTAAAAAGATGAAAATTCACCTTTTCTGTATCATATAGACAAAGGGCAATAAGTCTTGCCCATTACCTCCCCTTGCTGCCACCAGGTGTTGCAGGTTTTTAAGCTTCTCTGTCATACAGTCAACATTGTACAAAAAACCTCCTGTAAATCCATGCCAATATCAATGTGAATTTTAGCCATTGATCCAGGAATTTGGATTTATAATGTGTATTAAACATTCCTCTATGGGTGGTATACATGATTTTTGAATTTTTTCCAATATTTTTCATGAATTTTTAACATTCTCAGACTTTGTCTATTTAGACCACTTGGTACAACATGCTAATGTTGAGGCATGTTGTGATTCACATTTTAGCATGTACTACATGCATACCTTTTGCTCACTCAGTAACAGGTGTTGTTTTCGCGAATTATTAACATGTTGCGTTGTTAATATATTCAATTTTTGTATTATTGTGTTGTTTAAGTGAAACATGTCGACAAAGTGCAATAAATGCAAGAAGTTCAAAGCCAGGGAAGACACACATGAGTCATGTCTAGCATGTACAGAATGTACTTCGTCCTTACCTTGCAGTGTGTGCACCATATGGTCTGAGGATGTATGTACTGCTGTCTTGCAGAAGTCGGCCAAAGGCAAAGAAAAGAGGGGAAAGTATCACAAGGATAACACAGACATATTAAGTATTCATCCGAAGACAGAATCTCTTGCGAGCTTTGTGGTCCCTCCACCCCACCTAAAGTGCAGCATATACAACCATTAGCTACAATGACTTATGCTGAAATGGGGGAGCAAAACAATGAGGTTATGCAGTCACAACTATCTATGCTGTGAATTACAGATGCATCAGCTGGTTCAGGAGACGACGATGGAATTAATAAATTGCAGGCAAATATTGGCCTTGTGTCCCTCTCTTACTTCCACAGGTAATTCTGACACATTGGGGGCTGGTCTCCCCCCAATTTTAGGCAGTCTGGTGGGCATAAGTCCTCCCGCATCTCTGAGCATGTCCTTCAGACCTACAAGTCCAAGTGTGGTGTTTTTTTTTATGGATCCCATGGAGCCATCTTATACTATGGTATTGCCATCCAGAGCCATCCTAGCTGTCCAGCCATTCCAGCCATCTCAGTTCGGGAATCTTACTGATAGATCCGTCCATCTAGCCATGCCTACGGCTTCATCTCTCTACAGCTATGGGATCTTAGTGATAGATTCGTCCATCTCACTAGGCCTACAGGTACACATACCTACCATGATGGGGATTTTAGTGATGGATCCATCTGTCCAGCCATGCCTACAGCACGTTACCGGCACCGACCTGATCACCTTCTATATGGCCAGCAGCTATGCTGACCAAAATGCCTGCAAACCAGCCATTTGTACCAGTATGACAAATTTATATAGCAGAGCCGGCTTACCATATGTTCATGGCTTACCCTCAGGGACACTACTGTGACTTATATAGTCATCTATGCCACCAGGGATGGTTTATCTAGATATAGAGGCAGAACCTGAACGGGATACTACACACAGTGAGTGTGAAGATACTCGTGAACAACAGTCTTACTCAGATCCAACCATGGAGTGGACTGAGTTAAGTTTTAAGGCTGCTATCAAAGAGATATACAGGGTGTTGTCAGTTTCAGAATGCCCTCCACCCCCTATCACCATGCATGACTATAAGGTCAAGGCTTTGGTAAATATCGAACCCACTCCTCTCCTCTTCTAACGGATCAGCAGAAATACGATATTCTACAACAGGAGATATGGCTACTCAACAACAAAATTGCAGTTGAGATTGTGTGAAAACTGCAATCTCCAGGGTTTTATTCAAGGCTTTTCCTTGTACAAAGGCCAGTGGCAAGTTGCCTCAATCAGTACATTCTTCTGCCAAAGTTCAAGATGGAGATGGTGAGATCGATACGACTTTCCATCAGAAGGGATGAGTATGCAATCAGTCTCGATCTGACTGATGCATACTTTCATGTCCCTATCCACCTGGCAAAAATTTCTTTAATTTGCTTACCATGACAAGGTTTACCAGTTAAGTTCGTCCGTTTGGTCTAAACATCAACCCCTGGATCTTTAGCAATATCTAGGATTGCATCATCACCCAACTTCATCAACAGCAGTATGATGAGGTATGATCATTCCTGTGTCAGTTGCGCAACCACGGTTGGCTCACGACAGGAATTCCTCTGGAGAAGCCCCAATCAGAAGTGACTATATGTACAGATGCCAGTATGTATGGTTGGGAAACCCACCTGTTGCCAGGCTTCGATACGGTCAGCGGCACATGGGGGCCAGGTTAACTGCCTCTCCACAACAGCCTTCTTGACTATCATCAATGCCTTTCAGTTCTGGAAGGACCAACTCCCATGAAGAACAGTCCAGATTATGTAGGATGATTTCTGTAGTGGTGACCTATCTCCTCAAACAGGGTTTGGCAGTTTCTGCGTTGGTGCTACCAACTCCATATCAACGTACAAATCAGGGACTTTCCCAGCAGACTCACTGCCTTGGCCGACACTCTTCAGAAAGGGTCAAGCTATTCACATGAAATGGTCCTTCCATCAATCAGTCTTTCATCTGAATTGTGCAAGTTGGGGATGTCCAATGATTGATCTTTTTGCGACAAGGTATAATCACAAGTTGCCCACCTTTGTCTTTCCAGTTCTGGACCCAGAAGCTTGTGCCATGGATGCACTGTCAATCAGTTGGGAGGGGTTGTGGGCCTTTGCCTACCAACCCATGGTTTTTGTACTGAAAATAATACAAAAGTTGAAGGATCAGACATGCAAGATGATTCTGATAGCCCCTCTCAGATGGGACAAGTCCTGGGTCAGCAATCTCCTTGATCTAGCAATAGATCTGCCCAGAAAGATTCTGGTCAAGCTGAATCTTCTCAAACAGCGCGGTCACAGGTGTTCTACCCCTGCCCGGACCATCTTCTCCTTCACACTGGATCTTGTCAGGACAGCCTTATGAAAGAAAGAATTTAGAATCTTGTAAGCACTAAGCCACTTCACTCTGAAGGCTTATGAGGGAAAGTGGCATGTTTTCAGGAACTGATGTAGAGTCAATAATATTGTTCCGTTGAGTGCCTTGATCCCTCAGCTGGCCGACTTTCTTCTCTGGCTCTGTGAGGAGAAAAGGTTGGCCCCAGTTACCATCGAAGGCTACCACTCCATGATATCTAACACATTCAGGCATCATGGCAGAAGAGATATCGGTCATAATAAAGATCTGTCAGACCTACTAGACAATTTTGATTTGGATCGACCAAAATCCCTCACCCTGTTCCAAAATGGAATCTGTCCCGGTTTTTTATATGGCTCAATTCAGATAAATTTGAGCCTTTAGCCTGAATCTCACTGAAGCTACTATCATACAAAACATGTTTCCTGATAGCTTTAGCTTTGGCATGCCAGGTGAGCAATTTTAATGTGCTTTTAGTTGACCCGAACTATCTTCAGTTTAGATCAGATAGTTCGGTGGTCCTTATGAGACAACCAGGCTTTGTGTCCAAAAATAGGTTGCCGTCAGTGGGCAATCAGAGAGTCGTCATAAACACGCACTCTCTTCAATAGACACATTGAGAGCAGCGGCCATGCAAGACACTGTCTGCGCCCGCAAGCACTACTTGAAGCACACAGAGACAAGTTGTGGCACATGTAATCGACTCTTGGGAAGCAGGGTATCACCCCTCAAGCTCTATCTTCATGGCTGAAGTGGGTTATATGCTTGGCATAGTCTGAAGTCTCAAAAGATCAGAGTCACCTCATGAGGATTTGAACTCATGAAATTAGAGCATTTTCTGTGAGCCTCACATTTGAATGTAACGTTTTGATCCAAGACATAAGAGAAGCTGTTGGCTGGCATGCAGAGTCAACCTTCTTGAGTTTTATCCCAGGGATTTAGCTTCGCAGAGACAAACTCTGAATCTGGTGGGTCCTATGGTGGTGGCCCAGAAGACCACTAGACTCAGTTAAAGCCAACACAGCCTTTTAGTTTCGCTGGATTCACCAGTGAAATTTTGTTGGTAATAAGAAGTTAATATCATCTTGTTAACTGAATGTAGGGTTCATAGATCATGTGACTGTAGGCTGTGTTGCTATTCCCCTAATGTTAATGTGATCAGGGAACATATTCAAAGGAGAAAGCAAATTTTTACAGCAAATTATGTTTCTCCAAGAATACTTACCCAATTACATTACTTAAAAACCCTCCAAGCCACCCCACTATGTGACCATCCTCATTGGTATTTCACTCAGCTTAAAAACTAGTGACACCTGGTGGCAGCAAGGGGAGGTAATGGGCAAGAGTTATTGCCCTTTGTGTATATGAATTTGTAATTTTAATCAAGTCCTACCCGTTTATGTCGACATCTTCGGGCCCGAGGATATATTGTCGACATAAGCGGATGTCGAGATAAGTGTTGGGGGTGGGGGGTGGAGGGGACCTGTCGTCAGTGAGCAGGATTTACACTTTGAGAAAACAAACGGCTTGTCGATATAAGTGGGTAGGACTGTAGTACAATAAATTTCCTGGACACCAAGCAAGTTTTTTTTAAAGCTGGTCAAAAAGTAAAAATTCAGGTTGGATTGTAAACTAAAGAATGTTTTATCTGTATAAAAAAACTTGCGATTGAATAGTCAACCATCAGGCCATGAAACTGCTGTTTATCCTACTTATCAAATGGATTAACTGAATCAGTTGTCAGTAGGCAGCAATGAAAATAGCTGAAATGCTCCACAACTCATGATTGGGCAGTTCCCTAAATGAAATGAGTCACAAGCTTGTTAAAGGTAATGATAAAGGATAAACAACCTTTCATCTTAATACAGTAGATGGAATTAACTAATGAATCACTTTAATAACTGTAAAATCAATAGTTACAATGGTCATCAATATTACATCAAGCCGATATGTGATTCCAAGCTCCTGTTATTTTTACCACTGGAAAGCGTACAAAGGAAGACAAAGCAGTCATGCACATAAAATCAGAAAATTTTGAATACCTTGAATAAAAACCATTAAAAAGCATTGCTAACTAATTAATAATGATTGGCTTTAAATTTGTCTTTATTTTATAACTTAACCAATGAGTTAAATATGTCTTGAATAAGTTGAATAAATATTTACATGTAATAAACTTTAGCCAATGAAATATCTTTGTCATAAAAGATCCCCCCCCCCCTTCATCTATTATTTGAAAACATAATTTAAATCACTCATACATGAACATCAATCAATTAATTAGTTCAGTATAAGCCAGTTTTTTGAAACTACCATGACTACAACACTCTACAAGTTCTTTTCATTGTTCTGTAAGGGATAAGTCTACAGTCCACCACCAGAGAAACCCTCTGTTGAGCCACCAAACAAGAGACAAAAACATGGACCGATAAAAAGCTCCAGTGGTTGAAAGTGATATTGCCAAACCTTTAATCCTTCAGGCAATGTCACTTATGACTATAAAATGTACATTTGCAATATGGAAGCATCACCTAAAATTTAGGATGTTATGCAAATTCAGGAAAATACAAGAAACAGATGATATCAGAGAAGCATGAGATTGTGAAGGAGGTGATCTTGGCTGGCACAAGACCAATGGCTGCAAAGTACAACATTTCCAAAAGCACCCTCTGTGACTTGATGAAATGGAATTTTCTTAATTGAATCAGCAAACTCATAAGGGATCTATACCCAGCACTGGGTACTCACTGAGCTATCCAGTGGAGTAAGAACTAGAAATAATGCCATGGATTCCATGCTTGTGGGTGTGCCATGTTCTTAACCACAGAAATGGCACAGAACTACCGGTATGCTTTGACACTTATAAAGGAAGACTGTCCAGACTTCATTGCCTCATGAGGATGGATTCACAAGTTCTTTAAGAGAAACGCACTTTCTCTCAGGTGTAGAACAGTACTTCAGTTTCTCAAAACCTCCTAGTGGACTTGGAAACTAAAATGACATTTTTTTTTATAACTATGTGAAGATGTTCCATGATGAGGAGGTGTATGAGGACAGACTCATAGGGAATATGGACAAGACTCCAGTCTATTTTTGCTTAGTTCATAGTAGAACTGTAGACAGGTTAGGGACACAGTCAAGAGGTCCAAGTTCGATCCTGAAGTAGAGAAAAACAACACTTGAATGTGGTTTTGACAAGTACAGCAGCCAGCAGTCATCTTTCCCCATTGATCATCTTTAAGGGAAAAAGAGCCCTCAAGTTGAAATATCCAAAAGGAGTGATTGTTGAAATTCAAGAGAAAGGTTGGATGAACACAGAACTTATGAAACCTTACATAACAGCATATGAAAGTGGCACACCAAGAGAATGCCCTCACTGCTTGTGCAGGACTCATTTCATGGGCACCTGACTGATGGCATTAAGAGTGAAATGAGGAAAGCCAGAGCCCACATGGCTGTGATTCCAAAAGGCTGAATGAACAAATTGCAGTCTCTTGATGTTTACATCAATAAGCCATCCAGGTCCTCCTCCAATGCAAATGGCTGTTTTATATGAGAGATGATACACAGAAGCTTGTTGACAGTGAAGAGGAAGATGATGACACACCCACAGTGGATGCCCCATCCATCCACACAGCAGATGTTCGACTGGATTATTTATGCCTGGCAGGAATTGCAAAGTACACTAACATGGTGAGGTCTAGCTTCAAGGTGTGTGGTATCAGCAAAACCATTAAAGGAATGGAGGACCATCTCTTCTGGAAGGATGACATTCCAGACTTGCCTTGTGATACAAACAGCTTTGGTAAAGAATGGTTCTAAATGTTTGAAGCTGAGAACATGACGTAGACAATTCTTATTACATGTATCACTAAAATGGATTAGCTTGTGTGAGATAAAGTGTTTAAATATGTATTCAGGTTGTTATCTTTTTTTTCCTTTTTCTAGTAAGCTAAACTGGGTTAACTTTCAGTTTCATTCAGTGGCAGATTTTCCCTTGATAACCTCAATTTGGATGTTAGTCGGTTATTCCACAATTTAATCTCCTGAACCAGTCTAAGTGATTTGGCTTTTTTACATGTTATGGGCAATGATTGCCATATTGGATTTGTAGTATCGAGATTGATTCAAGCATTTTTGAAGGAAAATATAGATTATCTTTCAGATTTCAGACATTAGCTAATATGAATAGATGATTATCATTTCAGTGATACATTTGGTTGTCAAAGACAATCTTTACATTAAGAAACAATATCAATATTAGAACAGGCTCCAATCAGCAATTTACATACATTATTATAATCTGGGTCATGTTTGAAGACAAGTTTCTAGTGATGATTCAGACTTGTTGGGCTTTAATCAGTTCATTTTGATAAATACTTTACTCAAACAGATTAAGCAATATGATATCTTCTGTGGTTCATGAAGTTTCTCAGAGTTTAAAAAATTAAAGTACAGTAATTATATCATTTAGGACTGGTTCACACTTATCACCAATGGAAGTGCATATACATAATGAACATACTGACATAGTTTTAGAGCTAGTAAGAAAAACAGACTCCAGAATTGGAACCATAATTCTTCATTTGTAAAAGAAAACACTGAAACATTATCATGAAAGTGTTTTTACTGGCAAGCAAGGATAAAATGCAACCAAGTTTACCCACCTAGACCACTTCCGACCTGCATCAAACTTGCTTGGCACATCAATACACAATCCTGGCAATAATGATATTAATTTTCTGTACAAAATATTTGGGAAAATTGATAATTTTTATTAGTACATGAATTATTTAGACAAGTGAAAAGTAATTTTTTTTAATGTCTGAATATTTAGGTCAATGATGGTAGGTAAGAAAATACTTTTTCTGCATAAGTGGAAAATAGTTTGTGGGGTCTTAAAATTTTGTGGTTTGAAACAAATAAATGTATGAAATGCATGAAACTGATATTTGATAAAGAAAGTGAATTCACAGAAATATTTACCTTTTTTAACAAGGGATTATTAACTCTGTAGAATATATTTTGCATATCATTTCTTCACTATAGGTCAGGCATATATTTTATATTACCCTTACATCTGTTTAGAATATTTTCTGAATGTTTTTATTATCATTTATGTTATGCCATTTTTATACTTATTTTGATTCACGATAGGAATTATATTTTTAATTTACTTTTATTTGTGTGGTAATATATTTTTTTGATTTGATGGTTGCAACAAACCACAAAATAAAAGATACAACAAATAATGATCCATGTTTGGAGACAATACACGTGGAAGCACTTAAGAGGCAGATTGACGAAAATGTCTTTTTTTTTTTGTTAAACCACAAAAGTTGACACCCATGAAAATAAATTATTTCAAAGTATGTTGGATAAGTCTCAGTTGTAATGTAATGATATAAAATAAATATGAAAATTACATAACAGCGTATATTTGAAAGTAAAGTTTCCAGGTGATCTGTCAGTAATTAAATTCTGTTTCACCTTTCCAGGACAAAGAGGCAAAAACATCTAAAAGGGAAAGGAGCATACATTTTTCCTTTGAGAAGATAAGAAGTCATCTACAGAGCAGAGACAGTATGTATTCTTTGCATCTTGAGTAAAGTCCTGCTCAAGTCATATTCATGGGATAACAATGCCTATGTGCAATTAGCCTGTTGGGCCTGTAAACTACCCAATATTTGTACAAAAAACAAGAACAAAAATTCTCATTTTGGATGGCGCTCTCCTCGGTGCCAGACTAGTAGGTCATTATTTAAATTGTTGCCCCTAATATTATAGATCAACATTTTATTGACCTGACAGTATATGGTGGACAAGCCAGATGGTCTTTCTTTGTTATTTGTTTATGGGCAAAACAGTATGTGAAACTTGTAATAAAATCTAAATTGATCTTTTATCCAGAGTAATAGACCAGAGGTGCATTCAAGTTTTGTATGGTTTTTGAGGACTTCGAGTGCCTCAGACATACATGTGACAGAACTAGGATTTCAAACCAGTAGATTTACAAATTTTGATCAGTAGATTGGCCTCTAAACCAGTAGATTTTTTATTGGCATAAATTTTACGTTTCAAGGGGATGGAAAACAAAACAAGTGTTATTTTTTTGTGCAATAATATGTATTCTCTTCATACTATAATAAAACAGCAAGTTTGAACATGAATCAGATTCAGATTTTGATGGAAAAAGTTACAATAATAATTAATTAATTAGTCAGTATACTGTTAAATAATGAAAAAGAAAAAGTTGTTTATCTGATAGTTCCTGCAAAGATTTTTCTTTTATAAAATCCAATAGCATTTTTAGTTTCATTCACAAGATCACTGTCTAGTGAGCACTACTGACATTCGTTGTGATTATTAAGCTTCACACTTAACAGGCTGTCAATAGTTCTCTGGTCCAGATTTCCCCTTGAATCACTTTGTATTTTGTGAAGAATGGAGAATGTCCTCTCTGTATCAACATTAGAATGTTGTAATGACAGGACAAGCACATTCAGCCTGTAAAGAAGTTCTAACTTCAGTTTTCCTGCTGCTGATTTTGTAAGGTTGCTGACTATTCTCCAATAATTATCCAAGCTATGTTCACCCCGAGGAGGAAGTTCTTGACTTGGACTTGGGATGTATTCCTGAGCCTCATCTTCAAAGGCTTCTTTCTCTTTATGGCTCAGATCCAAAAAATCTGTTCGCAAGTTTCACCATTGTAAATATAACAAAATAAGGATTGATTTAGACTTGAAATAAAAATGAAAAAACAAAAAAAAATACATGATGTGTTTATGCTTTATGTATAATTTATCCAACTTTAAAATTAATTATCTTGTAATATATTTTTAACATATATTTTATCTAGGGCTTGAACTTAATTTATGTGCACTTCAAATAGTTTATGAAATACAAAAGATGCATACCTTTGAAACACACAATGCAAACTCAGGGCCTTTGCTACTCGTCTGCACACAATTAAACTCTGATATCCAAGCATTGTTGAACTTGTAATATTTCTTAGCATTGGGTGAAAGCACACGTTTTGGCATTTTGACATGAATTGAAAAAAACATGTAAGAGCTGTCCTCTTAAAACATCTTGAACAATACAATAACAATTAAACAAGACAAAAAAAATATACTTACTCTCTTGTCTCTGCTGAAATCATTGTTTATGGTCGGTCTCTTCATTTTATCTTGCCTCTGGTAAGGGTCTGCCAATTTTCATCTAAAAAAAAATCTCGCATTTGGCCTTAAACCCGTCAAATTCCAACAATAAGGTAATCAATTAACAGCTTGCTGTGTACACATGTCAACTGTTCTTTAACAATTCTAATCCTATTACTCTGCCATGCATCATCTCACTGGGCATTGTACTGGTGGAACATTTCCGGTCCCCAGTAGAATAGTTCTGGCTGGTTTCTCTAATGTGTTGATAGAATGCGTAAAAATAACGTGCTTGAGTTTTTTATAATTTGTTGTAACATTTAAGAATTTTTTTTTTTGTAATTTGCTTTATTCTTTTAATTTTTAAAAGCAGTAGATTTTAACTACTTAATGGTATGTGCAGTAGACGGCCTTTAAAATGGTATTTTTGGCCTTCAGCCAGTAGAATCACATGTATGCTCAGAATATCTTGGCATATACAGTAACATAGTTATTGTTGGGACACAATGGGAGACATGGATTTTTGTCTGGATAATTAGTTGCCCAGATACCTGATAAAATTATACAGATTAAATTGTTAATCCGTGGGACGCTCCATTGGTATAATTGAAAAGTCCACAGAAGTGGCACCCATATAATTGACATGTTACTGTACCTAAAATTAACATGGGGTTTTGTGTATCCTGCAATTCAGACTGTCCTTTAGTTCAATTGACTTTGTTTAAATTCAAGTTATTCTTCTTTAAATTAAAAAAATAAATAATTTGTACTTAAGTCTTTCCATTATTTTGTTTCATTTGTTCTCAAAATGTTGAAAATATGAATGATACATGTACAACCATTGGCAAATGTTTGTTCAGTTTTAAAAGAAGTCAAAACTTTCATATTCCATAATTCTTTATGTATGGAAACAAAACTGCACGTCTGCAATTGTATAACCAGTAACCGGCCAAAATCCCCAAGGCTACCCACCAGCCAATTACCCCTGGCCAATAATCCCCTAGGGTAAATACCTCCCAGAAAATAACCCACCCTTCAATATTAACCCCCATGGATATTAACAACCTGGTATAAACCCCATGACCAATAACCCCCCAAAATTGTAAGCAACACTCACTGAACAAGTATCAATCTTGCAGCTTGATCAAAGGGTTGTCACATGGGAAAACAAAGAAGGTGGTGCCTTTACAAACTAAGGGATTATGGTCAAACATTCACAGGAAGTTGTAAACTCTGCTTGGCACTGAACAAGTATTAAATTTGTGGCTTGATCAAAAGAATTGTCAACTTCGAAAGCAAAGTGAGTGCTGCACTGCCTTTATAAACCATGTGCACTGGCAGATAACTTCAGAAATATCACATGGGAATTAAATCTGACTTATGGAAAAGGAAAATACAAATTAAATCAAACTTATATTGCATCAAACACTGCGTTTAACGGGTATATAGCAAAACACAAATATTAATACTAATACAGGTTCGGATTTGCATGATAATGGAAACAATATACTTGCTGGTAGACACCTATAGTAAACAACATTGATGGACACTTCACTTTGCAGTAGGTAGTATTTAATTTACCAGTGATAATAACCTTAGTCTATTTATACCATTTTTACCTAGAGATTTCTTGGTTTTAGTGATCTCAGTAATCATTCGTTCCTTTGATATCTTCTTGCATTTGTAATATAGCTTAAATTGGGGGTTTCTTGGCTACAGTGATGATCTCAGAATCAGTTGTTCCTTTGATGCTTTCTTGCATTTGTAATATAGCATAAATTGGGGGTTTCTTGGCTACAGTGGTGATCTCAGAATCAGTTGTTCCTTTGATGCCTTCTTGCATTTGTAATATAGCATAAATTGGGGGTTTCTTGGCTTCAGTGTTGATCTCAGAATCAGTCGTTCCTTTGATGTCTTCTCGCATTTGTAATATAGTATAAATTCCAATAGATTGAGAAGGCTGATAAGTATACAAATAATTAACCTAAATAGGTAACATACAGAATCAGATACTGGAAACCAATACAAATTAAAATCCTAAAATATAATAGAATGGGGGTTTCTTGGCTTCAATGTTTTTCTAGTAAACTTTTTCCAAATACAAACTTTAAAGGCAAATGTAATAATAATGATAAAAATGTGTTCAGAATAAATACAAATTAAATTTATTATTTTTATTCTATAATAAAATGTTTTGTTTTAATTTTGATGGTTTTTGGCCAGGGGGGTTTATCCCTGGGGGCTATTGTTTGGGTGGTATCTGGGGAGGGGGGGGGGGTTATTGGCCAGGGGGTTATTATCCTAGAATCTGTATCACCATGCAAAAGTGCAGTTGGTAAAAGTGCTTTTAATGACAAGATCATCAGTGAAAGTGTCTGTCATTTAATTGTGTGCACAAAGTTGTCGTTGTATTGTATTTTAATGTAAATATAGTATGGGTTCCGTAGCTGTGGATAGCATTACTCATGGTGTATATTTTTGTTCTGTCAGACAATTGCACCATGGTTAGTTTTACTTACTTGGTCGACCAACTTACTGTGGCATGTGCAAACTGCCAGCCGTAGTAACTCGCTTACTTCATGTTTTCCATCCATGGTTTACCCCACGTACAGGTATATCGAGTACTGATTTGTACTTTATAGTTACACTGCATGTATGCTTTGTAAGGAAGCTGTCTTATTCATGTTAGCAATCTTTCATCTGTAGAGGTATGTAATAGTTGTAGATGTTCTTTTTTTCTTTCTATCATCTGTGTTTGATAGATAGAGTAGTTTTCTGTTTTAAATGCTAACTTATCCTAAATTTCTTTTAGGCCAGACAATTTCACATAACACAGATTTATTAGATTTATTATAGTCTTTTTCATGTTACAGTTGAATTGACAAGTTATATTTAATGTAGTAAATGACAAGAAGCATTCTAGCTTTTTATAATCCCTTGTAATTATTCTTGTTGTAGATAGACTCATGTATGAACTTAGTTATCATTCAATTTCATTTAGTCATTCTTACTGGAGAACAGTTTCAATGTGTAATCAGGTCATTTCTTGTGTACACATACATAACATGTATAGTGCTATCTGTACTAAAACATGTATAGTGCTATCTGTACTAAAACATGTATAGTGCTATCTGTACTAAAACATGTATAGTGCTATCTGTACTAAAACATGCTAGAGTTTATGGCTCATGTATTACACAGGTCAGTTGTGTATTTTTAGCTGACTTTGGTAGTGTTGGTGGAACCATTTGGTGTTGGCCCAGCTCAGTCTTTGAGGGGTCAAGAGTTCCTGCTCAAATGTGTGTCTGCGCAGAAGTAAGGTTTCTGGCAGACTGTATGGCGTATCATCATAATCTCATGTTCATTTTATGAATGACATGGTGTCACAACTTCATATCCATTGATAGATGATATATTTTTGTATATTCATTTATTATATATTTCATAATGAGATATTTAAATATATCAGTGGGAGGAAAATAATATCGCCACAGTGGGATACCACTTTTGGAACTACTTTCTTTTCCCATTTAGGAAATATATCTGCCCTTAATGTATGTTATTCAAACTTGTATTTTCATATTTAGGCCTTTTTCATTTTTCTTCTTTTGCTTTGTCTCTCTATTCCTCTCCCTCCATCAGGATGAACGGATCTTAAAATATGTCAAGACTGAGTATACATTTATGTAATCAGTGAGGAGGTGCCATCAAAATATTCCTAAAAATAAGCTCCAAAGAACAGAAAGGCTTCAGGTATTAACTTTTTTAAAAATAGTTTTCCATATGAATCGTGCAAATTGTCAATAACTGAACTTTGCATTATTTTATGACATCAACATTGACTCACAATTTCATTCAATAAACAGAACAGTTTCATATTTGGCAAAGTGAACAGAACAGAAAAATTTCAAATCTCTCATGTTAACAGAATATTATAAGTCATGATTAATATATGCACAATCCAATGTGTATAGTTAACTTTGCAATGTGCAAGAAAACTTCTCAATACTTCATTTTGAATTCAGCATTTTAATGCAATAGCTGTATTTAGTGCATGTGTAGACTTATTGTAGTGAGTATTTGTGTAATTTAAATTGGATACTTGATCGGTATTTGATTGTTTAGCTAGGTGGTGTTAGAATTGCATATGTTAGAGTAGGACTGAATTCATTACCATACACATATAAATTGTAAATAAATATGTCATTTCACAACTGGTCTTTATCTCTTCATTAATTCGAAACTCACATTGTCTGTCCTTGTGAAAATTTGCACAGTAATTTGATCGACCAAGTGAGTACAACTAACTAGGTTGCAATCATCTGACAGAATTAACACATACACCATGGGTAATGCTGTCCATGGTTACGGGACCCATACTATATTTTCATTAAAATACAATACAATCGCAACTTTGTGCACACAATTCCAAGACAGCATCTCATTGTTCAAATGCAAAAGGGCACATTATAATTCTCCATAATATTTCAGAGAGTGCATCAGCAACAGAATTTTGCCGTAGTTTTCGTGCCAAGATTTCCCCCACAGATAATAAATCTGCAGAAGAGGAGCTCAGTAAAGAAATAAAGTAAGTTACATATATTTCATATTTACATTGTATATGCATGTGTCTTATTCAGCTTTCATAATGAAGCTTACATAGTTCTTTCAATATTGTACATACTATATTGTCAGTACAGTAACTTGATAGGATTTCTGGATTGCATTGAGTGTCAGCATCAGAATATGGATGAAATGAAACCAAAGCACTTGATCTAGATCCCAATTCTGTCAATGAGACAATATGCAGCAAGCATTTATGCAAACTTTTGAGACAGTTTTGAAGTCTGGGGGAAGAATCAGTAGTAAGAGGACTAGTTTTTCTATCGTAATTAAATGGTTTGGCAAACTTTATTGCAACTCATAGAGTAAATGACATATGCAACAGAATATTTAAAGCATGACTGAAATTACAGATGTATAGCCAGTCTAATTCAACTACATACTAAACATTTTGAATTGACCACAGATGTTTTCCCTATTGAGCATAGTTCTGAAGTTGTACTTGAGTTTGCCATGGAATAATATAAGATCCCACATGACTGGAAGGTTAAAAGACCAGAGATCAAGTCACTTTGAGAGATTAATCACAAGCAACTTTGAATTATTAACTTTTACGTAAAATTGCAATATTAGCATAAAAAATGTAGTCAAACAAACTGTATCACCCAGTTCTCTTCTTTTTATTGCAGGAAAGATATGTTTTCAAAAATGGACATTTTAGGACAGGTAAGGCAACAGTGTATACTCTCAGTTAATGCATGTACATTTTAAAAGAATGTTGCAACAAAAAAACTTACATCTATATTAAATCATATCATTCATGTAAATTTCCCATTGGCAGGGTGGTTCCATTTTCTTGTTTTTTTAGAGGTTCAACAATATGAAAAAAATCAGAATTAAAATTATAAGTTTAAAATAAGACACTGATGAAAGCCAAAACATAAAGTTAAGGCATTTTCTTGTTCACACATCTTACTATGTGTAAAATTAGAGTAAATGAGGCATAACAATATGATTTTACATGTTGGTAATGGCATTCAGACCCTTGGGGGTTCAAGCCATCAAGTATGTATATATCTGTTAGGGATCAACAGCACATTAGCACAATAATGGCTATATGGTGCTGATTAAAGGTAAAGTTCTACAAGTGTAAGTATAAAGATTGGCACACAAAAAACTTTAGGAAGATAAACCTTTCCAATTAAATGTAAACATGAATTGCTACAAGATAAAAGATAAACTGTAAAAATGTAAATATAAAGAATCACATAAACTTGCAAATTTTACTGTATTTTGTTATGCTCCCACTGCTTGCTTGCAGTGGGGGCATCTTGATTTGGTCATGTCTATCCATCTATCCATTCAAAAAAGCTTGTTAGTAATTGGCCCCAAAACACTTAACATAGATAATTTGTATCCATATGCAGATAACCTGATTAGATTTTCAAACCATTACAGCAATTTTTAAATTTCTTTACACATGTTTGAACATTTTTGACAAAAACATTGTTAGCAATTTTATAGAGAAACCATTTAAGGCAAACAAAAAAAAATTGGTTGGAATTTTTGTATTTGTGTGATGATAATCTATTTATATTTTCAGGCTAATACAGTAATTTTTAACTTTATTTTTTACATATTTTTGAAATTGTTGGTTATTTAGTTTTTGGGATTAAATCCTTATTTGCATGATTAAGCAAAACCACTTCAGATAGACTAATGAAATCTAATAGGTATGTTTGTACACATATGTCTATGGCCTGTTTAGATTTTCATGCCATTACCATGTTCTAATTTTTGACATTTTTTAATCTTTTTGGACTTTATCTTTTTGGTCTGCAGTGGGGGCATACATGTTTTACAAGCACAAATCTGTTTTTTCAGGGGGGAAATTTCAGTTATTTTACCTGTGTCTTATTCTTTCTAGTTCAACCTGGGTTTCATCGTTGTCAGGCTTGACAATGACCTATTCATAGTAGACCAGCATGCAACAGATGAGAAGTACAATTTTGAGATGCTGCAACAACACACAGTTATACAGACCCAAAAACTTATACAGTAAGTTACAGTGAAATCATATCTGAATTTTTAGTTTCTGTTTTTTCTTACAATCCCCCCAAAATCATGCAATTTATAAACAGAGGATCTTACATGAGTGCCTATTTCAAATGAAATTTATGAAATGAGTCTAATAACTCCTATCTTTGGCGAGCAAAGGATTGAAATTATCCTAAGAGTTTCATAAATTTCATTTGAAATGAGCGCATATGTAAGATTCTATTTATCACATGATGAAATATCCTGATTTTATTTTGCCAGACCTCAGAATAGTGTTGTGAAATGACTTTGAAATACATTTGGATGTCTTGGTCATTATGCCTTTCCTTTGCATGATGTTATGATGTAATTTGTGATGTCATGAGGTGTTATAACACATGTTACATATATGAAAATTATGAAATGGGTATATTAATCTAAATAACAAACTAGTCATATGATAAATTAACATTTACTTATTTGTCAACTTTACTCTACACATTGATCAGCATTTACTATAAATGATAATATTTTAGCATCATTAAATGTTCACAAATTCATTGAATTTATTACATTCTTGGATAAAAAATGGTGTGATTGTCTCACATATTGTACATTATATATATGCTAGTGACATAAATAAAATGTTTGTAAAATCAATTTACTCATTAAATTTACACAAATTGGTGTGACTTACAATAGTAACTCATAAATGATTACAAGGATTTTACCTGCCAAAGTTCCAAAACAATTTTTCTGAAAAATTTGAAAGCTGCATTTTATAAAACAAAAACAAAATTGTCTCTTCATGAGACTTATAAATGATAAGAAACCCTTTTCATGGGTAAGTGAAGAGGGTTCCCCCCACCCCATTTGTTGATAACTCTGCACAACCAATAAGAAATAATAAAAGTTGTCTCCCATGGTAAGTATGATATACATTGAAGTGAAACATTTGCAATGCATGTAGTTTTCTTTCTTTTTTCTTTCTTTGTTAAATAGATATTGTATTAAATTACCAGTCACCTTAATGATTTTGTAAAGCTGGTGTAGGATGATAATTACTGTTGTTGGTTTGTTCCATCGATCTGTCTTTCTTTCATCTATCCCTCTGTCACACTTTGAGTTTTGCACTGGTTTAAGTCATTGTTGGCGGCCATTTGTGGTCCATGAACACATTTCTGTTTTGTACATTTTTTCATGTACAGATGTGATGGAAGCTCATCATGACAATTCTTTTCAATTATTCTTTTTTTGTTCTTAGTCCGATGACACTGGAGCTAACATCCAGCAATGAGGCAATATTAATCGACAACCTGGACATATTCCGAAAGAATGGATTTGACTTCATCATTGATGAAGATGGTAAGATCAAATGTACTAAGCTTCACTTCATTAATTTGCTAAATTGCTGTATCAGGAAACTTCATGTGGCTTATAATCATACTGGTGAACATTAGATACGAATTTTTAAACAAAAAAATATTCAAAGAACACCTTGGGTACAATTGTGTATTAAATCTGATATTAGTAGATTAAATTTTTTTTTATTTTAAAAAAAATTTAATTGGGTATAATAAATGGTATACGTAAATATAATAAATGATTATTTGTTAAGTTAGAGTAGAAATGGTAAGTAAATCAATTTATAACTTTATTATTTGATTTTGATCAGTGTTTTTAAAACTTTTTCAGTCTAATCACTTATGGTAAGATGTCATCAGACTTTTTTGTGAATACCATTATTAGCCATGAAAAGTTATCCCCCTTGGCCTGGTTGCCAGGTGACATGTGTGTAAGATGGGGCAGGGACTGAACTGTTTATATGGATTTAAGTTGTATTAGTGGTTTTCCCATCAATTGTAATTCTTTTTGATGAACATTTATGAATCAAATGTGTGACTTTTACCATTTTCATATTTGTTTATTTTATATTAAATATCCCTGCATGATTATTTATGATGTATTGAGAGATAGGTATTTTTAATAGTGTCTTTGAGGTTTATGCATGTTTGTTCAAAAAGTCTTGCATGGGAAAGAAGTATTTTCTGATTTAAATGTAGTTCATAAATTGATTAACTCTTGCAACTAAGTTTATCTTCCATATTGTCATTTAGTGGGAATTTGTATGTTAGATTTATGTTTGATGCAACGGACTTATTCAGACCTAAAACTGAAGAGTAACTGTCCATAAAGAAATGGATTGTCTTGATACTGATATATAGTGAATCTTAAATGAGTGTTTATCAAATGAAATTTATGAAATGAGTTGAATAATTTCTATCTTTTGCAAGCCTTGAATTATTCGATGAGTTTCATAAATTTCATTTGAAATGAACACAAATGTAAGATTCTGTTTATCGCATGATGAAAAATACCTATTTTATTTGACCAAACTGCAGAGTAGTTTAGTGAAATGACTGTAGTGAAATGACTGTAAAATAAACTGTGATGCCTCCATCGTTATGCCTTTCCTTTGCATGCTGTTATGATGTAATTTATGACATCATGAGGTGTTATTACATGTACTATATTTATAATTATGATATAGATATATTAATGTAAATAACACAGTAGTCATGTGATAAACCAGTTTTTTTAGTCATAGTGTCCTCAGTTACCCTCTGACTTTCAATATAGTCTCTATATCAGTACTTTTTTCCACTGACCAATTAATAGGCCTGTACTAAGCATGGCAAGAATGATGATTTTGGTCTTTTGAAAATTAGGCAATATCCGCTTTTGAGTAAAAAATATTTGGTTGCAGAATTTTATATTAGACATTTAAATTTTAGAAATGACTTTGTAATGAAGAGTTTATACCCATCAGGTAATGTTTTTAAGTAATGAAGATTTTGATACATGTCGGTGTATTAAATTTAAGATGTGCAAATAATGTAAAGACAACTGCTGACTCTCCACAATGTCAGTTGTTTTATTTGTAATTAATGATGGTGCCAAAAAATGCCAAAATAAATAGAAGAAAAAATGTTAAAACTAAAAAAAAAGTAATTGTGCTGTCAGGATGATAAAATCGATGTCTGTATCAATGTTTAATTTTACCTATGTTACATTTTAATTCATGCTGGATAACGTTATTTTATTGCAGAAAATGTTAGGTTCATGTAAATGAATGACATGAATGATTGAATGAATGAGAAAGTGAGTGAGTGGATGAATAAAAGAATTTAATTGTTATTGCAGCTACTCCGACACAGAGAGTGAAGTTGACATCTACACCAGTCAGCAAAAATTGGAACTTTGGAAAAGATGGTAAGGATGTTTTTAAGAAAACTATTTGCGATGTATAACAATATTTAAAGAAAAACAGAAAATTATAAAGACATTTTTTAAAAGTTTTATTTTGTATTGTATCCTTCAGTATATTGCTGATGGACTATATTTTGATGGTACTGGCTTATAGACCTTAGAATTAAACTCCAGGTGCAAAATTCATGACCTCTATTGTTAAGGTGATTTGAGAAAGTAGTAGTTCTTTAGCCAATGTTTTTTTTATCAATATCGATCAATATGCCATAAATATATGCCATATGAAATATCTGTAATGTTTGCCTATGCAGGCTTACCTAGAAAATAATACTGTCCTGAGAAATTTAACTTGTAGTGCAGATATAAAAAAAAGAAGTAATTATCATAAACAATGTGGATACCTTGGCTTTTGCCCACAGGGATATATGATAGATGGGTTCTATTTTCAGTCTGTTTAATATTTATTAGAGCTTACAACCAGTCGGTCATTTATTCCTGTATGTGAAAGTCAAGGTTTCCAAATGAAATACCATTTCCATCCAACTATAGACACTTGAGTGGGAGTGTTTGTGTTTGAAAACAAATTTCTCTTTAAGAACAGTTAGTCAGCATGGGAGGAGGTTAGTGTCAAATTTTGGAATCATTTTCATATTTACCGTTGTTGTTTTCTGCAATATATGTTTACAAAGTATTTTGACAGTGATGTTCAGCAAGTTGTGCTTAAATCATGTACAAAATTGAGGACTTGCCAACCCTGTCTTTTACTGTGGAATTACATATTTCAATAAATAAACATGACTTTGTCCATCTTAATCACATGATGTTGAACTGGACAATAGAGGAAGTATATGTCTGCAATACACAGAGGTTTCTTAGTTATTATTTTCCATTCCTGACTTGTCCTTTTTACTCACAAACATGTATTATCAAGTGGAATAGCAGCCTAATAAGAAAATACTTCTACAGGTTGTGTTTTGGTTTTTTTAAATAAATATTTTAATATTCCTTGTACATAGGTATCTGTGGGTTGGGGAACCATCCCAGGGACTACCGTATATACTCGCTTATAAGTCGACGTTTTTTACTTAGAATTCGACTCATGCAGAGTAGGGGTCGTCTTATAAGCGTGACATTAAAAAAATAAACAAAATCTTGGGGTAATGTTGGAAAATCTAGATATTTGCAGTACATAAAAATACTGTCAATTCATATATTTTTACGTTTTCATGCCACTATTCCTATGCAGTAATACATATATGGTATGCACTGTGTTTATCCATTTCATGATGGTATTCATTACACAATACATGTATCTACAGTTATTTGGATTTTATTAATTTGAAAATATTACCAGTAAATTAAATACTACCTACCGCAAAATGAAGTGTCCGTCAATGTTTACCGTGGGTGTTTACTA
Organism: Margaritifera margaritifera; assembly: GCA_029931535.1. Lineage (NCBI taxonomy): Eukaryota > Metazoa > Mollusca > Bivalvia > Unionida > Margaritiferidae > Margaritifera > Margaritifera margaritifera. The sequence continues at coordinate 6,378,810 of JAQPZY010001643.1, read as the reverse complement.
GTAAGTATATTGCCTCCAATTTCGTGCAAGTCCGAACAACCTGTATTTGTATTAATATTTGTGTTTTGCTGTATAAAAACTGTGCTTGATGCAATAAAAGTTTTGATTTAATTTGGCACCACACTCTTTGTTTTCCCACGTGACAACCCTTTGATCAAGCCGTGAGTTTGATACATGTTCAGTGCCAAGTAACAGAGGGTGGTTATTTGAACTCCCTGTGATCTTGCCGCACAATTGACATGTGTTCATTTGCAGCCTTTAATAGATTTCTGACTTTATGATCAAAGTGTTACTCACAGAGCCCAAGCTCAGTCTTTGCATAAGCACCAGCATATGACAATAAAGCCCAGAATCGGATGAGATTTACGATGACTAGACGACGACGATTTACAATGACTAGACGACGATGTAGGATTTCAGAACTTTATCAGACAATGAGGATTAATTCTTGGACTTTGTACCAGATGACATTAGATAGTGACATTTATAGGATACCGTGAATCACAAAAAAGTGGACTTAACTTTCATTGTTTATTTGTATGACGTGTGGAATTAACATATTACGGGATATTGTGAATTGGATCATTCTGAACTTCTATTTTTATACCGGTATGTGACCTATAATTGAATTCATGGATTTATCATATAAATGGATTTAAAATGTCAAGCATTATAGATTTCAATGGATTTTATTACACAAAGATGGACAAATTGTAAGTTGTCAATTTATTTGTGACATATTTCACTCAATAATATAATTGTATTTTACACTGGTTTTGTCTTGATTTTTCTTAACTATCTATCTATCCAGTTTGGCTTGTTTATATTTCCAAAGTGCGTTTCAGACTCACTAAGAAGTCACCCCTTCAGACGGATCTGACTTCCAAAATACACCCTGACTTATAGGAGGGTCATAGACAAAATCACTTTTTGCAGCCCTAAAAAGGGGGGGTTGACTTATAGTCGAGTCGACTTATAATCGAGTATATACGGTACCTTACATTTTCTATTCTGACATTTGTGTTGCCTATACACATTGACGTCTATAAAATTGTATTTCTTTTGCGAAAGGTGAAAGAACGTAGGTGAATATTTATGATTCTATCCTGTATATATAACTGTAGTAAATTGTTGTTATTTTTTGCACAATATACATCATATATAGGTATGATACAGTATTTAAAACATTAATGTTATCATTCCTATACAGCTATGATACTTGTAAGGGAGAAAATGGAAAGAGTAAGAGATGTAAATGGAAGAGATAGAGGAACAGAAGTAATGCGAGTAAAAATATATGTATAAATGAAATATTCATATGTTATTAGACTAGTTTAAAATAATATGTACAAAAATGCAAAAGAAAATGATAATTCGAGATAATGGTGGATCAATCAATTTTCATGGATGTATCTAAGCACTTTCAAACAATAGGTAGTAATATAAATGTGCAATACTACTATATTAATATATGTGGGCCATTCAGTGTCAAAACATACCAATTTATTGTTTCTTCACAAATGTAAAATCTGTTTAGAAAGTTTCTAAACCAAGGTAGAGATGGAGGCTTTCTTTCAGGTTGCATAATGTACATGAATCTTTAAGCTATCAATAGTATAAAAATTAATTAAATTGTCAGCTTCTAACAAACCTACAGTTAGTCCTTTAAGTGAAAAAGGAAGAAAGAAATTGGTGTTATTTCTGATCCACTGGTTTAAATCATTCCAAAACAGTTTCACTATAGTGCAGCCGCAAAAGAGATGGCTTAATGTTTCATGTGAATCTGTGCAAAAAGAACATTTATTATTATTGTATATTCCATTTTTTGTTTATAAAAATGTGTTTGTTGCAAGAATTCAGTGCAGTAATTTATGCTGAAACCATATTCCGTCAGAATCTTTTGTAATTTTATATGTTAAGGCAAAATGTTCTGTCCAATCAAATTGATTTGGTAGATTTAGGTGTATTTTCCATTTAGTTATTGCTTTTATTTCTAATATTTCTGTATCTTTCACCTAGATACTAAAAATATTTATGCAACCTTTCTTAGTTTTTAAGAGAAGTAATATCGTTTTGGGAATCTTAAGATTTTTCTAAAGTTTCTTGCTGAAATTCAATATTTAATCTGTTCATATATAATTACACGGAGTTAATGACCCCAGCATATTGCAAAAAGTTGGCCCCAACATTTCATTTCCTTTTTGCCATGAAAGGATTCTCCATTGTTCTGAAGAATATCACATACCTGCCATATTCCCTGATAGTGTTGGGGCGTTTTGGAGATCAAAAGTGTTTTGAGGTCCCAAGGGGGGTCAGTGCACCTGACCCAAAAAAGCAATGTCGTCCAATTGAGAATCAGTTATTTTTTCATATAAGCTTAAAGAAAATTACTGGAAATTCAAATTTGATACAAAAAGAAATAACATGGTTTTTTTTAAGCATTTAATACACTTACAAACAAAGTTAGTTGGTAGATGTAGCATTGTCCAGTACCATCACCACACACATGTACTAACACTCACATAATCACAACCAGACAGACATTAAATAAATGAAAAATATACCAAGTTTCATCAAAAATCCATTGGACAGTTGAATATTTTCTTAATTAGATGCAGTCTTTGCTGCTCTCAATAGATCCAGTGGGGGGTGAAGGTAGTGCAAGTGTCTTTTGTGTTCATCTTTGCACTGGATGGTACTGTCATTTGTGTTCATCTTTGCACTGGATGGTACTGTTGTTCAAACTTCCTGAAGATCTAGTTGAATTTTTCTCAGCATAGAAAATGATCTTTCTGCATCTGTATTGATGTAACAGTGTCAAATATGCTGGGTGGCATTGCTATGTCAATGGATGTCGCACACTCCAGAATGACTGACATCAATATGGTGTTTGCAATGTGTGCAAAAAATAAAATGCTTCCCCTTGCTGCAGTGGTTTACAAAGTCAGACTCCATTCAGGAATTCTGAAATTTAGTTTTGCTGGGCTCTACTTGCTTTGCAGATGGCTTGTCATTTCCTGAATCACAGGTGCATTTTGACATTTTGCATTAACAAATTAATCATACTTGTACACTATTCTGACTACCGAAATAATTGAGTTTTGCATTTTATATATGGACTAAAATCCGAGTTCAAAGAAATGTTGCCGCTTATCATGAACTTGCCAATAATCTATAATAAAGATGGCTTAAACATTCTCATTCAAGGCACTGATGTGTAATAATTTGTTCTTCAACACACATCTCTTTGATTTACCTATAACTTTAAACAAATTGGATTGTTCCACTTTACCTATGTAAATTAGCCTAATGGGCTCTCCCACAGCAGTCTTCAAAGGATTTAACATGGCTTCACCCCAGCTATTCTCAGCAAATTAAGTAATCTGTGAAATGGTTGTTGCTTTATGTGTGACCACCTTACCTTTTATTTGCTTCTATGAAAATCTATTGTATAAACAGCCCGAGGATAGTTTTACATGGGCTCTAAGCTGGACTATTTACTGTTTATACAGACTACATGCTAGGGACATATATAGTAGTGGTAAAAAAATCTGAGTTTATTTTTTTTTTTTTTTCCCCCTCAGATTACTGAAAATCATGTTTTTCTAAACACGACTGTGTCGGGGGGGGGGGGGGTTAGTAAAAAAATCATGTTTTTCGCATGACACGTTGTGTTATGGCAGGTATGATATCATTTATAAATAGTATACCTTTTTCAAACCATTGTTTGCTAAATAAAAATATTGATCCGCTGACCTTAATATTTTCATTATACATTAGAGGCTCAGCCAGAAAATCTGAAAAACGCTTCGGAATACACTTTTTTGAGTATATGTTATAAGATATAAAAACATCTTTCCAAAATTTAATATCAACATATCTTTGATTCCTTTCTGTATAATTGATACCAAACTGAATAAATTCCTTCAAAAAATTAAAACAATAAAACAATAGTTTTTCATTTTGTATTTTGGTGAGTATTCCTCAGACCCAAGATATTTTAAGAGAAAATATGAAGCTTTTAAGGTCAATCATTGCAAGCCTTCCTTCATAACTTCTTGTTACTTTTCTTTTTATCTTGTTAACTGACCCTTTTCACAAGTACGTGTAGATTAAACTGTTTAATTTATTATGAACTATTCTGAAGGATTTGGTAAACATTGTTAATACGTGATTTAATTTTGATAAAGCAAGTGATTTGAGCACAATAATTTTTCCAAAAGGGGTAAGAATTCTCTTCAACCATTGATTCAAGAATATTTTGATTTTTTAAAATTTACCATCCTAATTAAGATTTATCAAGTGACTCAAATCTGTAGAAAAGATAATGCCTAATATTGTGAAGGAGTCGCCCACCCAGCATAAATTGTACTCCACACACAAACAGTGATTACTGTTTTTCATGCTTCGTATCCATATTACTTTTGTTTTCTCTGTATTTACATTGAGGCCAGAGATCTTCACATAGAATTTTAATGTGAGCATGTATTCATAAGATTTTTTTGGATTGTCAGCATACTGTGATATTAGAAATATTAGGATTGATACCTTTCATATTTTTATTCTTTTTAATCATTATTTACAGTTTCTCTGCACATTGTAAAAACAAATAAGGTGAAAGGGGGTTGCCTTGTCTGCATCCTTTATAAATATGAAAACAAGAGGAGGCATGTCTGTTAACAGAAAAACAAGATTTTATATTGTGATAAAATGTTTAAATCCATTTGATAATCAAATTACTGAACTTCAAAAAAATTTAGTACTTTAGTTCCATTCCACAGAGTCAAAAGCTTTTTCAAAGACAGTCTCTAGTAGCAGTCCTGTACCAGTTTATTTTTTACATTAGTACAGGTAGGTCACCAAGTATCATAGGTCAAGTAGATCTTTTTCGGGTACAATCCCTTTATTTTTCATACATGTCAGTATAATAATACATTTTTTATACATATAATTCTTTATACTCTGAAAAATATAATTATTTGTGCTTGTATGAAATTTACATGAATTACAGTAAGTAAAAATAGACATTGGTAATAATGTACATGATTTATTGTTGCAGATATTGAGGAAATGATCTTCATGCTGACTGATAGCCCTGTAAGTATCCAGTGATAATATGCTAGCAAAACATGTTTTAAAAAAACTCCAAAACAACCATTCAACCAAACAACAACAATAACAGATATGTTTAGCTACACAAAAGGGTTCGCATATTTTAATGGAATACCACACCCCCATTTCCAATTAGATGTCATGAGTGACCCAAAAAAATGAATATGCTCTTTATCATCCTTGCATTGAATGTTACTGATATTCTCTTTGATATATTATACAGGAGTGATACATTGTACACAAGTTATTGTGCAGAATTTATAAAGTACAAGATAACACATTACAAAAGTAATGGCGTATATGTCTCTTATTGGGTATTTTTTGTACAGTTAATTAAAGTTTTAATTTTTTTTCTCCACCATTTTCATGTGTTATAGCTTCTGCTGACATTTGCGTGAAGTGTACATATGTGCTCAAAATATTCTGTCCAGCTCATGATATATACTGTACAAATTTTTTTTTTTAACAAGCATGTAACTGTCCAAATTTAGCCAAAAAACAGAATTTTCAAAATAATATTTAAATGAATAAATTTGATTCAGCATTGAGCATATTATATATTCAGTCCAATGTATCCTCGACCTGCCATGGTTTGTACCTTTAACATGGATTTTAATTTGTGCATTGTAATATTGAGAGAAACTATTATAGTATTCAGGGATCTTCCAGTAAAATATACTTGGGACCCAGGAAAAATATAGAGCATTTTTTTAAAATGTTTTTTTTTTCTTGAGCTATTTTAAATTGTTAAAATTATCAATATCAAAATATATGGTGAATTTTTATGTTTTTTTCTGGCTATTTCACAACAAAGTTTTTTTTCCTATTTTAAAATACTCCAATGAAGAACTTCATACTGTATAGTTGTCCACTGGATTTATTTTTTCTAACATGATATAAGAAGTACATGTTATAGTGACAAATTTTTTACATTGCCTTGCTCTCCCAGAAAACCCTAACATGGGTTTCCTATTATTAAAAAGGTAAAGAAAGCTAGCATGTGAACAGTGGCCCTGGCTTGAAAATCTAGTACTTGCTTCAGGGCCACAGGCTTTAAGGCAAATAGGGTATTAATTAAATTCAACATTTTCAGTATTTTTCTTTGATTTTAGTACTTATTTAAATCTCATGTCATTGAATATTTCTCAATTAACACTTGCTGTCACTGTCAATACATGCTGGTGACCCAGTTGATGATGTCAGGTTCTCAAAAGAAGCACATGAAATCACAAGAAACATGGTGCATGAATCAAGGATGGGAATAAAGTTAGGATGGTTGACAATAGTGATGTCAAAATGTTTAAGGCACTACATTCTTGAAAATTACCATATATACTCGCATATAAGTCGATACCAACTGCAAAAAAATACAACAAAAATCCTGAAATGTCATTATATGATATTGTGCAAGAAAAGTTTAAGTCGCTCATGTTGACTCGACCACCTAGTACAGATACCGAAACAAGCTGATGCTATAATGACGATGACATTGAAACATCAAGCGAATATTCTAGTAGTAGCGAAGATCACAAAGAACAAATTAATTAGAGAAATGTTTTTGGTATGATATATGGAATCACCAATGGCATGTTTTTTTTAATTCGGTGAGAATCTTAGAAAGGGAAGAGCGTAAGTGGGGTATGCATTGTTTGGAGATTTATAAGAGATTCTTATGCAAAGACACAAAAACTATGGCATCAGTATACATTCAACAGTCCATGACATTTGACATCGGATGCCATTGTACAAGAGGCGGTCATTTACGAGTTGGTATAGTATTTCCGTGTACTGATGAGTATGTGGTGATTTGGCCAAATGCTGAATTGAAGAAAAATGTATTCGAACACAAAGATCTATTTGGCTTTGATCCACAGTTGCTGCCACCTGGTGAATGAGCTTGTTTATGTTGCACTGCCAACAATTTGGAAATGACAATGACAGATGAAACGTCTTTTACAGCAAAGGGTCATACAATCAAATACTATCCACTGCGAGCAACTACACAAACTATTGTACCTGGTGCAGAGCACATACACCTGAAGTTACGTACACCATCAGTCGAAAACATAGATGATTATATCTATGAAAACACAGATGGTTATATCTATTAGAGAATACAATTTGTAAATATATAAGAAGTTCAGTGGCATTAGGACCAAATCAATGCAAAGGTGTATGCCTTGGAAAACATGAACTCTGCAGCAGAACATGTCATTATGAATCCAGTAAATCACATTTGCTCACATTATGTGTTGGTCCAGATGCTTGACCATGTCTTCAATGTGGTATCAGAGTAAAGTCTCATAATAAACTTTGCTGACCATGCGGATCTGTTCAAAGATCCGCCAGCACAACAGCAGCAGAACCTATTGTGGAAATACCCAACATTAACACCCCCAATGACGTTGATGAAAACGATACAGAAGTAAATGTAATAATAGCCAGGATTGAGGCAATTGCTGTTTCCAAGCCTGATAAAGCACAAATTCTTAAAAAATTTATTGACGGAATTCACAAATAGACAAAGATTTTTCCTTATATAACAGGATGCCGACTGTGAATCAACTAAGGCAATTCGCACAACAGCATGGGATATGAATACCAAGCCGTTAGCGAAAAGCTGACATACTTGCATTATTACGACCCATAACTGAACCACAACCGCAGCAACTAGTTACGCCGGCAACAGCAGCATATGTTTGCAAACATGAATCCCCCAAGTTTGAGTTACACAAGCGTAAGGATAATTATGTAGATTACCATGCAATTATTTCAAATGTATGCGCCAAGCAAAGACATAATAAAACTTTTATCGAATATGTGCCCGGAAATCGTATCGATGCTACAATGCTCTGACATCCCCAGTATTAAAGCAGACATTCTTGTCCATGCGCATTTGACTATGCTGTGTAATCGCAAGTCATCAGACAAGGATGGATTTAAAACCACAACCGCGTGGCATCATGGTTGTCCACTTATAATCACAAACCGCAATGACGCCAAGGATATAAATGAAGCAATTGATGACGGTACAGAAAATATTCTGCACACATTGGAAAAATGGACCAACACTGGTTTGGGATGGACTCTTGACAGATGTACCGAAGTTCAACTGCATATTTCCCCAAACTTGCCATTTTGCAGATCAAATTATATACCGTATATACTCGCTTATAAGTCGACGTTTTTTTACTTAGAATTCGACTCATGCAGAGTAGGGGTTGTCTTATAAGCGCGATATTAAAAAAAATAAAAAAATCTTGGGGTAATGTTGGAAACTCTAGATGTTTGCAGTACATAAAAAATACTGTCAATTCATATATTTTTACATTTTCATGCCACTATTCCTATGCAGTAATGCATATATGGTATGCACTGTGTTTATCCGTTTCATGACGGTATTCATTACACAATACATGTATCTACAGTTATTTGGATTTTATTAATTTGAAAATATTACCGGTAAATTAAATACTACCTACCGCAAAATGAAGTGTCCATCAATGTTTACCGTAGGTGTTTACTAGTAAGTATATTGCCTCCATTTTCGTGCAATTCCGAACAACCTGTATTTGTATTAATATTTGTGTTTTCTTGTATAAAAACTGTGCTTGATGCAATAAAAGTTTTGATTTAATTTGTAGTTTCCTTTTCCACAAGTCAGAATTAATTCCCAAGTGATATTTCCCAAGTTATCTGCCAGTGCACGTGGGCCGATAAGCCTTTGGCTTGTAAAGGGACTCACTTTGTTTTCAAGTTGACAATCCTTTTGATCGAGCCGCCAATCTATACTAGTTCAGTGCCAAGTAGAGTTCTACAACTTCCTGTGCATATACTTTGACCTTAATCCCTTTGCTTGTAAAGGCTCCACACTCTTTGTTTTCCCGCGTGACAACCCTTTGATCAAGCCGCTAGTTTGATACATGTACTGTGCCAAGTCACAGATGGTGGCTATTTGAACTCCCTGTGATCTTGCCGCACAATTGACATGTGTTCAGTTGCAGCCTTTAATTGATTTCTGACTTTATGATCAAAGTGTTACTCACAGAGCCCAAGCTCAGTCTTTGCATAAGCACCAGCATATGACAATAAAGCCAAGAATCGGACGAGATTTACGATGACTAGACGACGACGATTTACAATGACAAGACGACGATGTAGGATTTCAGAACTTTATCAGACAATGAGGATTAATTCTTGGACTTTGTACCAGATGACATTAGATAGTGACATTTATAGGATACCGTGAATCACAAAAAAGTGGACTTAACTTTCATTGTTTATTTGTACGACGTGTGGAATTAACATATTACGGGATATTGTGAATCAGATCATTCTGAACTTCTATTTTTATACCGGTATGTGACCTATACTTGAATTCGTGGATTTATCATATAAATGGATTAAAATGTCAAGCATTATTGATTTCAATGGATTTTATTACACAAAGATGGACAAATTGTAAGTTGTCAATTTATTTGTGACATATTTCACTCAGTAATATAATTGTATTTTACACTGGTTTTGTCTTTATTTGTCTTATCTATCTATCCAGTTTGGCTTGTTTATATTTCCAAAGTGCATTTCTGACTCACTAAGAAGTCACCCCTTTAGACGGATCTGACTTCCAAAATACACCCCGACTTATAGGAGGGTCATAGCGAAATTCACTTTTTGTAGCCCTAAAAAGGGAGGGTCGACTTATAGTCGATCAACTTATAATCGAGTATATATGGTACCAATGCAAGACTGTTCTGCTGTGGTCCGTGATAAATGTAAAAAAGCTATGACAATCAATGTTTTGAATGGGTGCTCTTATCCAAGTTACATCCACCGAGTGATAATACAGATCAGCCGCGGAAATATTAACAATACTTGGGTGAACTTAATTTTGGTGACATTGAATATCTGATGCAGGTTACCAAGGCAATACTCAGAAAGATTGAAGAACTTAACCCCAGTAACGCCGTTAACATGTACACTTGGGACAAAGTCATTTAATCAACTTGCACTATCCCCACATGTGCAAAGCAAAAATTGGCTTGGATGGGCCAAGATTAATCTGCTGTTGATAAGCAGCATAAAAGGCTCAGAGTCATTATCTCATTACATATGGATAAACAATTTTTCCCGACTGCTTAACTGACATAGCAAGCACACACCATGCTAAAAAGGTTTCCATGTGAACGTTGCTTTCATTTATTTAGCTCTCAACTTGACGAGCATGACTTTTGTTGTGGTGGAATCAGTGAAAAACTTCAGTGTACAATTATGCCAGAACTTGCCAAAATCATTGTGAAATTTACCATGGTGCAGCACAAGATGAAAGTACTGTATATCATTTATGCAGACTTTTAATGTTTGAATGTTCCAGTGAATGCTTCTGAGGGTTTTACTACCTTGTTGTCCGATGTGAAACAGCAGTGTAGCCACCAATGTTGTAACATCAGAACATGGTTGAGGTGTTTCTTAAATTGCTTGAGGTTACAGTGAAATGGATCCGCAAACAGCTCTATTCGCCTGAAGACATGATTATGACCCATGAAGATATTCATGAGTTTTCAGTGGCCACTCATTGCTGGATCTGCAATGGTGCTGTTGGTTTCACTGATGCAGAAGTTCATATGATCACTGTCATATCACATAACGCGTGCAATCTGTGGTATGAAATTAAACCAAATAAAATAAAAATTCCTGTGGTGTCTCATAACCTATGCAGGTATGATAGCCACTTGATTATGCAAGCAATCACAACATCATCGAATGCGCCAAATAGTGTTTTCTCCAACACAATGGAAAAATACATGACGTTTACAGTGGGTCAGTTGCAGTTCAATGATTCAATGCAGTTTTTGAATTACAGCTTGGACAAGCTGGTTAGCTACCTTGCAGTGGAAAGCTTCAAAATCACCAGTCGATATGGTACCACTGCTGACAAGTTAAAGTTGATAACACAAAAAGGAGTGTACCCCATACCAGTACATGAGTGGATGGGAAAAGTTTGCCGAAACTCAGTTGCCACCGCTTGAGGAATTCAATTTTGCATTGTCTCGCAAAGATATTTCTGCCAATGACTATACACACACAAACGTGGTTTGATCCATTTGAATGTGAGAATCTTGGTGACTATCACGATTTGTATTTACGCACCGATGTGTTGTTGCTTGCGGATGTCTTTGAAGCATTTAATCATACTACCAAGAGAATATACAATCTCAACCCTGCCCACTATTTTATGTCATGGGAAATGTCCTTAGATGCATTGCTGTTAGTGACAAAAGTAGAGTTGGAACTGCTCACTGATATTAATATGCATCTGTTTATCAAATGTGTATTTGGGGCTGGATTTCAATGGTGAGTCATCATCACGCTCATGCGAGTGACCTGAGCATGGACGGATATGACCCTGCTGTCCCAAACAGTTACATCATGTATCTCTACACCAATAATCTTTTTGGATAGGCGATGATGCAGCCCCTACCCATTGGTGGTTTTGAGTGGATCGATCCGCGGATGTGGATGTGAAAACATATGTACACGATCATGATAGCTACAGCGACCACGGATACTTCTTTGTAGTGACTTGGAGCACCCAGACGAGCTTCACCACACTCATAATAACTACGTTCTGGCACCAGAAGCATTGTCGGTATCCCATGAAAGGTTGTCCCCATATAAGTGCATGATCGTGGATGAATCTGGATGCAAGTTTACCGAATGCACCAAACTTGTTCCAAGTCTTTGGAGGAAAACCAACTATGTAGTTCACGTATGCAGTTGTATGTGCGATTGGGCATGCATGTGAGCAAAATTCATCAGGTGCTTAGATTTCGCCAACACGCTTGGATGACTCCTTATATCCAGATGAATACGGATCTGTGTACCAAGGCCACTAACTAGTTTGAGAAAGAATTATTTAAACTAATGAACAATTCCATATATGGGAAAACGATGGAAAATCTACGAAAGCGAATCTGCATTAACCGTGTCCATGATACAGAGCAAGACAAGCTTCAAAGCTTCGAAGGCTCATTGTGGACCCGGCATTCGAATCCTGAAAGATCTTCAATGGTGGACTCAATGCTGTTCATAGAAAAAAATTTAAACTGAAGCTGACAAAGCCAATCTATGCTGGCGCATCCGTGCTGGACTTGTCGAAGCTGCTTATGTATGAGTTTTACTGTGACAAAATTAAATCGTTTTACCAGGATTGTGTTAAGATGCTTTACACAGACACCGACTTGCTGCTGATGCATATAACTACTGAGGATGTGTAAACGGACATGGCATCAGACATACTTGTAAACGAATTTGACAACAGTGATTATTCAGAAGAGCACCCATTGTTTAGCAACACCAACAAAAAAGTAGTAGGAAACTTCAAAGACAAGTGCAAGGGTGATCCTATCGAAGAATACGTGGGACTGCACCTCAAAATGTACTCGATTGTGGTCGGGACCGAAAACAAAAAGAGGAAGAAAAGAGTTCCCAAGGTTATTGTTAAAAATGATCTCACACACGAGATGTACAAGGAATGTCTTCAACATGATCAGGAGTAAAGAACATCACATAGGTGTATGCCAATGCACCAAAGTGAGTTTGTCACCACTGGACACCAAACGATGGATATTTCCCGATGGAATTACCACTTATGTGTTTGGACATCATGAGATTGTGAATCCGCTTATGATTGACATGCTAGTGTAAAATAGATCTTGGTGGCAGTTCCGTATTCGTGGGAATGACTTGCAAGTCATCTCGCACGAATGCTCTACTAGGAGACTTTGCCGATTGCTCATCCACAGGCGCCAAATGATAACGTGTTGAATGCCTTGAAAAGCCAATCCAGGCCAAGATAGTAAATACATTGAAGGACCATACCAGATCAATAGCACGACATTGCCCACCTTCTAACTCCACAGGTGCATACAGATACTGAATAAAATTGTTAACGAGTGATTCTAACAGTGGTGGATGTGAAATCATTTTCCAGGTAACAGTCTTTTGTCAAATCGCATCAGTGGGTTTTAATCCAATTATGCATGTGATTTAATTATTTAATGATTCTGTGACTAATGGTAGTCATTTTACCCACTCACGTGATCGCTCTGCGATCCGAGATTGAGAACTTTGAGACCGAGACCACATTAACAATTCTTGTGCATACTGATGTTCAAATAATCGATCCACAAGTGTGCGGTTAAATCGTTCCACAATAGCTTGGTCACAGTGTATATTAACATGTCCAACACAAACCCACACATGATGTTTTGTCAGCAATGCAGCAACATATCAAAGAAATTCTTTACCTGGATCGACTTGTTATAACCCTGGCCATCTTAGTGGTCTGCATGTGTAAATATGTTTAAGCACATCTGTGACACCAGCCGAATCTTGAGACATCAGCAGCTCCACTTCCTTGTATCTGCTAGTGATATATATGATGTTTAACGTGTCTGTATACCCGATCATGTGGGAGAAATAAAAGATCAGCCTGGTGAACTTCATTAGGTGTTTGGACATCAAACCAACCCTGGAAATCTTTCTTAGCACAGGTAGGTAAAATTTGCCACAGAGCTTGTTTAGCTAACCATTTTCAAGCAACCCCATGAGTGACCGCTGCCACACTCACTAACTTTTTAACAGCAGCTTCACCTTTTCTATAACCATGCATCTGTAGTATATTTTCAATAATGTCAATTCAGCAACTACACTCTTTTTATCCATGTTTGTTTATTATATCATTTTTACCTCCAATGAGTGAACTTTGTCCACCACCCAAAACAATCTTGGCCTTCATACCTCCTTTGATGATCCATCTAGCAATTCTTTCTCCAAGTGTAGGACTAAATGTGTTTAAGTCATGGATAAGATCTACATTGGCACATTGACGTGCATGGATATCATTTGATGCTTTGTAAGCAAGATCATGTCAATAACATGCAGCATTGACACGGTTTACAGGTGCTTCCCTGGGTGCTGGTTACTTAATAGAATCAAGTCATATACCAGGCCCACGGCAATATGCTTTTCACCAGAATATTTACTATATGGTGTCCTGGTTAGTTTCACTAACGCGGCAGCGACATCACCACCACCGACATTTTTTTAGACCCTTTGCGTCAGTGGCCAATGGAGCTGGAAGTGAGACAGCTTTGCCGTCCACCCACAAATGTGGACTTCTTTGCTCCACATTGAACACAAGATCCTGAAATTCCAGATATACCATTATGTGTTTGAACTCGAGTTGGATTCGCAGTATATGTTTTTGTGTGGCATCGGATGCAATATGAAGACATGATTGTATTATTCATTATTGGTGTTGACATTTAACATAGCATCACATAAAAGAAAACACGAAGATGCTTTTGGAAAAAATTTAAAAATCAATGATTTTTCTGCCATTTACTTTTCTGTGCAGGCAGTGCTCAAACTGTCCAAACACTGCAGTATATATCCAAACTCAGTTCATGCGTTACTCATTGGTCCGACCAGTTCAGGGAAGACCCAACTGTTGTTGAACTGATCAGTTGTATGTGATTGCACCATCAGCTGATGATCAATGGTTGACATGGGATCGGTTGTACGTGATTGCACCGTCAGCTGACGATCAACCATGTTATGACGTACTCAAAGATTTGTGGGGTGCGCTTGCATCATCCATGGTTGATTTCTTTTCCACAATTGATGAAGCACCTGCCATTGATGACCTTGATCAGAGTGAGAATAATGTTATAATAGGCCCCCAGAAGCTCAACCGCTAGACGATGTGACACCAATGTGGATTTGACCAGGTTTGCCACCAAACCAGATTTGACTGAGTTTACTAGCTGGGGCATTGTTGGTATTGACCGGGGTGAGCTTGTGATTTTCCAAGATAAAACTGGAAAATTTAAAATGTCTAACATGGACATTTAAGATGTTATTGTGAGGCTGCGAGGTGCTGTTGCAAAAAACCTGGCTGAAATAACTGAAAACAGGGGAGTCAGAGACTCTGGTATGTCAGTTGCGTGTATCAAAGACTATATTGATACTGCTAATGGTGGGATGAAACAATACATAGATGAACAGGTTGCAGATGTGCCTTTGCCACCATGCGTAGTAATGTTCTGGAACCAAATTCAAGGAATATTAACCAGCAAAGTAAAGGATGAATCTGATCAACTAACCTTAGCAAATGGTCTACTTGTTTTTGGTCCTCTTGAAAATGGTTTTGATAGACCTAAACGTCACATCTTAAAAGCGTGCGAGTCCGAATCATACTTGTTTTATCATAACTGGAAATAAAGGTGGGTAACATGGGGATGTTAATAAATGATCAGAAGCATCTTGATCTTAGTTTTGTACCACTAATATCATGTATCAACAAAACAGACACTGTTGCAGAATTTTACACCTATGCAATATCAACATCATTAGTTGCCAGAGATGAAATTCAGTTCGAAGAACTCAATATTTATCCAGATGGATTCTTAACCGTCTTTGGCGTTTGTGTTTAAGATTAGATTTATCATTATATATGTGATGGATTATGACTAGGGGTGAAATGATACACCTGTGCCGCATATTGATACGATTCAAGATACACAGCCTACAATATGATACATTATCGATTCTCAGTTTAAAGAATAAAAAGGCAAACAACTAATAATTATTCATGACTGCTGAAGATTAAAGTAGTTTATATAGGGTGAGTATCATTTTGTATCGATTCTTCACATCTTGTATCGATACATGTATCGATACAACAAAAATATTGATGCATCGATATATCGATGAATCATTTCACCCCTAATTATGACCATGGTGATGAAGTTGTGGAACTTACTGAAGGGGTGTTGGATCGGTTAACCAGTGATGCCAACATCGATAGTGATTTTCCACTTGTTGACAAATATCTGCTTCAAAATGGTGTTATCAGACCCTCATATACACTCAAATATAATTACACAAGGGGTAGGATCGAAATCGATCATTGGAACCACCTGCCTGATGTACCAATACCAACTCGAAGCGAGCTTGGAATCATTGCATTGGCATGTGAAAATACCTGATCGTTGACTGCACCACCAGGTGTGAAAACATCCAGGGGTCGTTTCTACAACAAAGAAGTGGGATTCACTGATAAGGCCACCCTGGTTGCATTGCCAGGTAATTATGTTGCACCAACATTAACACAACCAAGACGAGAAAAATCTTGACTGTTATTTTACAAGGATGCACTTGTATGTGTAACAGTTCTTGGGCAAAGACAAGCACAATCATTTCAGACAACAACCAAGAGCATAATCAATATGGTTCTGTATGAACATGGTGTCATACCCCCAGAATGCACAATTGCTGGAGATTTAAGTATTCCACAGGAAGATATTTTCTATAATTGTATGGCAGTTGTACCAGTAAAAAAAGATAATTAGTTAGAAGTGCATATTGCACCGGAACAAGGCATGGTTGTTGAGCAATTTTACTACACAATTGTATTATTAATAGAGGAATTATAATGGACCTTCAATGTTACCAACATGAAAAAAAAAATCGAAGTGGAACTGCAACTGCAAGATGAAATTGTTAAGAGAACCGTGTTGCTCATGAAATACAAATGAGTGTGTGTGGTCATTCATGCTATTTGTGGAATTGCTGCAGCAGCAACTGATGGCCTTGGTGTTGCTGGAATCGTGTGCGACGACTATTATAGGTGCACCCATTGGAATTATTGTTGTGGCTATGTCAGTAGCAACCAGTGTCGCAGGTGGTTTCAGTAAAATAATTTCGTTACAGCTCCATTCATGAATACATATTTATTCGAAACTTCTCACGGCAGCACAAAATAGTCTCAATACGATTAGTAAATTATACTCAATTGCTATTGAAGATAAATCTGTAACGCGGCCGTTCGAGACCGTGTTGGCAGAAATGGAAAACTACAGGCAACTCCGAGCACAGATAAAGCAAGTGCGTAGTGGATTTGCAGACAATAAAAGTTGAGTAACTGTTTGTGTCACAGCCCATGCACACATGCACATGTGTGATTGTATTTTGCAAACCCAACCGCGCATGTGCTGGCGTGTGATGAACATGGTACAAATACTAATAGCCATAGAGATTGGTATTAAAGGCACTGACGAATGTCAGTAAAAAAAAATCCAAAACGCACAAACTAACACTACTACGTTGATATCATAGAAAAAAATGTTCATTTTTGAGTGTTTTATGTCTTTAATGCCATGTAGGTAGCTAGATTGGTTGCTTCATTGCTTGCTTGGTAGGTAGGTTGATTGTTACCATGGTATGTCAACACAATACTGGCTATATATTACCAATTAAAAGTTTAAAAAATTGATTTTGAAAAAAATTTAAAGCTAAAATGTGAAAAGTAAAAAGTTGCATAAATAAACTTCCATTAGAAAAGGGGCCAACACATACTTGTCAGGATCACTTTACTCTTAACTTATTTTCTGCATGATAATTAATGATTACAATGGCTGCTGGAGACTACTAAAAGCTTCATAGATGTGAGGTACTCTGGTTATTTTTACAAGGGCTGGACATATAAAACTTCGGAAAAATTAGCAATGTGTAAAATCTACCTGTTATATGATATTACAGCTCACTGATTTCCATTATGCCTCATTTCTTGACAGGGTATTCTGTGTAGACCTTCAAGAGTCCGTCAGATGTTTGCATCGAGAGCGTGTCGTAAATCGGTCATGATTGGGACTGCTCTTAATAAAGGGGAGATGAAAAGGGTAAGCTAAGTAGACAATGGTCATTACTGATTGAAATAATACATGACCCTTTATGTACAAGCAGCTAAACATAATGGTAGGCACTGTGGACTTAGATAATCCTATGTTCAAGTCGCGCTCTGGACATTGGACATGGTCATTTTGCAAGGCTCTTAATCGCACTTGCTTCAGTTGACTTAGTTGTAAATGAGTACCAGCATTATTTAGTTGGGGTGGGTGGTAATTGGGGTAACCTGCTAAGGACAGGTGGCCCTTCCAATCTCAGTCATTTCAGGCCATGAGGTCAAGGTCACAAGCAGAAAATTTGTATGAAGGATTTTGCTTCTATTTCTTGAACCCCTCATGAATTCTGTTCTTCGGATTTTTCATTATGAAGCAAAGACGGTTAATTCTGAGACATGTTTGCTTACCATTTGGTCATGGGGTCCAAGTCACAGAAAGAAAATTTTTATTAAGGTTTTAATTAAAGTCTTTTTATTTAGTACCCATATTTCCTTAACCCATTCATGGATTCTCTTCACTTTGATGCTAGTTTTACAGAAGTTAACATCAAATATTAGTAGCTTTAAAGAAAAGTAGGTTAAAAAGCAACACTTTGAGTATGGGCTTTTTGTGCAGGCCATGGCCATCTTGTTTGATCTTGCAAAGTTTGTAGCTATTGAATACAATTAGGTTAATATGAGTGCTTTGAGTATGTGCTGCATGTAGGCCATTGTCTTGTTTGATCTTGCAAAGTAAGTAGCTATTTGAAAAAAAAAAGGTTAACAGCAATGCTTTTTGTATGGGCTCTATGCAGACCATGGCCTTTGTTTTTTGATCTTGCATAGTTAGTAGATTTGAATAAAAGTAGGTTAACAGCAGTGATTTGAGTATGGGCTCGATCCAGGCCATGGCCTACTTGTTTGATCTTGCATAGTTAGTAGATTTTAATAAAAGCAGGTTAACAGCAATGCTTTGAGCATGAGCTCTATGCAGGCCATAGCCTTTGTTTTTGATCTTGCATAGTTAGTAGATTTGAATAAAAGTTGGTTAACAGCAGTGCTTTGAGTATGGGCTCTATGCAGGTCATGGCCTACTTGTTTGATCTTGCATAGTTAGTAGATTTTAATAAAAGTTGGTTAACAGCAGTGCTCTGAGTATGGGCTCTAAGCAGACCATGGCCTACTTGTTTGATCTTGCATAGTTAGAAGGTTTGAATAAAAGTTGGTTAACAGCAGTGCTTTGAGTATGGGCTCTATGCAGACCATGGCCTACTTGTTTGATCTTTCAATCAAATGGAACGTTTTCCTAAAATATAATTGACTCTTTTAGTTTCATATACTAGATTACTTCCATTTGTGTTGAGGAATTACATCCCTATATAACTATTCTCAACCCATTGAAGTTGGCAGTGGATATAGAATTGGCAGAGGATATAGAAATGGGTTCCATCCATCCATCACACTTTGATTTCTGGTGCATAACTCCAAAACCATTTAAGTTATCCCTGTGAAATTTGGTACATGTATTAGACTACTGATCCAGATGTAACTTTTGCCATTCACAGTTCTTCAGCTGTAATATTTTTGTTTCTTGTCAGTTAATCTGTCCATCTATCCATCTATTGTCCACGTTTTTGTTAATGGGGCAAAACTCCCAAATGGTTAAGATATCTCTATGAAATTTGGTACACATATTAAACTAGTGGTGTAGATTTGCCTTTTGTTATTCAGAATTTTTCAGTTTCAATATTTCTAAAATTTGTGTCGATTTGTTCATCCATCAATCCATCATACACATGATGCCTATCACTTCCTTGTATACTTTCTACATACACACTTCCTGTACATGAAATCTCTGACAAATCCTTCTATTTCCTAAAAGACATTTTGGCAGATTGGGTGATATAGATGAATCTGTCTTCTTGTTCATTTATAGCTGATAATAGTCCTAATATAAAACTTATATAGTTTTGTTTATTTCATATAAATACACAATTTTATACCAATTGATTGACAACTGTTGATTTCAAAATTATTTTAAACTTAGAAAAATATTCCCTAAACTAAATAATATATAGTAAAATACCTACCATGGGATGTATATATATATATATATATATATATATATATATATATATATATATATATATATATATATATATATATATATATATATATATATATATATATAAAATTGGAATTACAAGGATTAAATGGTCTAGCTTGTGTATGTATCACAGTGTAAATTTTATCTAATCACTCACAAAGTTAATTTTACCTAATCACTTACAAAGATAACAAAAAAGACCTTCGGGCCTTATATACTTTGTGAGTGATTAGATAAAATTTACACTGATAAATACTCAACCATGATTATTTAATCATATAATGGAATACTTGACATCAGTTGTTATAGGTGATGGCAAATAATCCAATACTGGCATTTTTCCATGATAATTATTTTTATAAGCTATATTTATTATTAATAAGCATAATATATCTGAAGAAAATTGCCATATGATTTATTTATAAAGTAATAACTTGGAAAAGCTAGGCATGGTAAGACTACCTGATGGTCTGATGGTCCATGAGAAAAACAACAATAGATTGCATTCATGTCAGATGGGTGGATAAGCAAGGGGGTGTTCTGATTGTAACACACATGATACTACGTGTTCTATGGTCTCACCACCTAATGGGACAAACCACTGCAATCAGGAGTTGCTCTCTTAACTGATTACCATTTATGTGTCAATATCCATGGAAAAATTTCATACACTCAGTCAGTTTGCTGAATGGAATTATTCTGATTATAGATGCGATTTCTTATACCAGCCATTATACTGGAAAATACAAAAATTTAAGGTTTGTAAAAAAAAATCATTTCCAAATTAGAATTGTGGTTTTTGACAAAAATAGAAAAAACACTGCAATACCAGTAAGTTCATATTGGGCATAATATAGAAATTGTTAAACAATTGAAAAAGAAGAAGAAGAAGAAAAATAAAGTCAGCTTTTTAAAGTTCATGTCTACAAATGAGTTCATATAATAAAGCTTGGACAGTATGATGTTAGGTGATATTGCATAGGTTATATTTTATTCAGTGAAACATCAGTTATCATTAAAATCCAGTCTATTAAGTTTGTACTCAAATTTATAAATTGTCCTTAAATCCAAATATGTTTTTCATACAGCATTGCAATTAGACTGATTTTATAGATTAATTTATAATGTGGTTATTCTTTTTTGTATTACAGCTGATTTGTCACATGGGAGAAATAGAACAGCCTTGGGTGAGTTTTGGATTAGGTTCTCTGTATAGATTCAATAAAGCTGAATCTCTTGCCATTTTTAGCTTTAATGATCATATACCAGAAGATCTCATGGGATAGCCTGTTGTCCGTCATCCATCCGTCTGTTAGCACAAGTTTGTTATCTATACTCTGCCTAAACTACTTGGAGGATTGCCATGAAACTTTATACACACAGTCATCCCAAGGTCTAGTTGGTCCTAAATGATAATGGTGCTGTTCAGACATCCACAACTGCCACAGTGGCCATCTTGAAAATCTTGGTATCACTACTCCACCTGAATGGATGGTCATATCAACATGGGGTTTTCAGTGCAAGACATCTTATGATGTCTAGTTGGTCCTAAATAATAATGGTGCTGTTCTGACATTTACAACTGCCACAGCAGCCATCTTGAAAATCTTGGTATCACATACATGTGATAAAAATGAGGGGTCAGATTGGAACAAAGAGGGAGATATGCAAAATTTGGTCAGGAGTTTTGACCTCAAAAGAGGGAGGTTTTTCAATGACCCGATTTTTAGCATGCAAATGGGCAAAAATTACTAATATTGAACAAATTTATATATGTTTAATATTAAACTATGCAATTCAGTTCTTTCACATTATCTTGTTGTCTTTCACACTCTCCATGTATATGTAACACAAGCATTTTTAGCATTTCTTACAAGATCATTGCCTGGATTCCATTGGTGGCAGTCCTTATCATTGTTCATCTTAACACTTAAAGATTATGTACTTTCACTGGATCCAGGTTTCCTCTAGAGTCAGCTGGTATTTTTCTCAGAATGGAAAATGTCCTTTCAGTGTCTGCATTGGAATGTGGCAATATCAATACAACTCTGCTGAGTTCACCAAGAAGTTTAAATTTTTTTCTGCCGGTGGGTTGAGTCACATTGCTATCTGTCAGCCAAAACTGCTCAAGACTGGTACTGAATTTCATCTTCCAGTGCAGTTCTCTCACTCTGGGTTAATGTCATGAACCTCTCAGACAGCATCACCACAGCAATACAAAATGCAACAAATTAGAACTTTGAAATTTACTTGCCATGGATATACAATAGGTAAATTAAAATATTATAATATAAGGCAACTCTTTTCATTATAATAAACTTTGTTTTTTATGCTGCAGTTAAGATATCAAGAAAGAATTATCTGTATTGATCGTAGGAGATAAGAAATCCCACATAATCGGATTAGTTAGTAATTATGGCATTCCCAAGCATCTAATGTTGTTTTAATGTCAGTAAGATTGTACACATGAAGCACTGATGTATACATTAATGATTAGACTGTCATACCCTTTGTGACTTTAAGCTTAATTTGCAGATGCCTTTGTTGTCATCATTATCATCACCATCACCATTATTTGTAAAAATAACAATCAAATCCGGAAAACGATTATCACTTACTAGTATTATTGATGAAGACAAAGACCTCATTCATCCCAGGCATTATGGATTAATTCCTGTACTGTAGGAATATTATTCATATTATTATTAGTATTATTCATATTATTCATATTCATATTCTTCTTCTTCTTCTTCTTCTTCTTCTTATTATTATTATTATTATTATTATTATTATATAATTGGTATTATGATTTCTTATGAACAATAAAATAGTTAAACTTTGGTAATACTTTTAATAATGTATCCAAGCATGCAAAGATGAGTTCTGCTGATCCAATGTTGCAGGTTGATATTCCAAGGAATCTTGTTGATATCCTGTTCACATCCTTGTTGAAAACACAAACTAAGACTGTTAGCATTTGTATTATCCCCTTGATCATTTGGCTTGTCAAGGAGGATGACAAATTTTTTATTGTGGCACATGTCTGTGACTCTCTCATCCCAATGTAGACCCAAAGCTTAAGTCACAATGTTAGTAGTTTTTGTCCGTTTGCATTTGAATTTTTGTGCGATTTCCGAGTGCGGGAACATTATTTTGACTATATCTGAAAAATGATCTGCTACTATAAAGGGAGATTATATTCGGCTATAATGTTGACAAATAGTGTTTTGGCGCATGCAACTTTATTCACATTTGATGCAGATTCCGTGAACACGGATTTCAGTGATGGCATATTGGTTGTCGCAGTTAAAATGCTTTTATGCGATGAGGTTTCTGCATGACACGCGTTGTCATTCTTGCAACCGTAACAAACTTTAAATTCAGCTTTAAAGGAAGAGCAGAATGCATATTCATATTCCTTTGAACTCGATTGGAACCACTGAAATTCCTGTTTCCATCCATCTTTGAATTTCATGTGATTTTGCGCTTGCTTGGATTTTTGGTGATTTGGCATTGGGAGACAGTGCACGCATAGTTGACCATGCCGACAGGATCAAAGGATGAAATTAGCAAGTACATTTACTTGCCCTGCTTAAGCCAGTTCAGTCACCTGATCACAGGCAGTGTTACTGTTAATAAACTACACTGGACCCAGAATGTGAAAAAAATGAATTTTTTTTTTCAATCATAATTTTGTGTACACATGAGATTTCAATGAGTGACTGGAGGGACGGGAGACACCCCTAAACTTGGGAGAAAAACCCTCATGTGCAGGAGGGTCACATGTATGGTATCACTACTCCTCCTGAATGGATGGTCATATCAACATGGAGGTTTCAGTACAAGACATCTTATGATGTCTAGTTGATCATAAATGAAAATGGTGCAAATCTGACATCCAGTATGGCCACCTTGAAAGTCATCTTTAAAGTCTTGTTATTGCTACTCCGCTTGAACGGAAAGTAATATCAACATGAGGTTTTAACCAGATGACTTCTTGTGATGTCTAGTTGGTCCAAAATGAAAATGGTGCTGATCTGACCTCCAAATTTGGCTGACATGATGTCCATCTTTAAAATTGTGCTCTTGTTACAGCTACTCCTAAACAAAAGTCATACATACATGCCAACCATTACAAATTGTGCGTAGTTATTCCACATTTTTGTGTGTCACTATGGCAGTATGGTGAGTCCAAATGCACTACGCATTCTATATGCCCATTTGAGTTCTGATTTTGGAAGGTACACTTTGATTGAATAAGCTACCTGGATTTCCTGGAAATCCTTGTATTGTAGCCAATGATATTACAGCTTCTATATTGTGTAGGTCCAGGCTAGAGTATACAAGTGAGTGGACTGTACTGGAACACTGTAGAAACGACAACTGTGTCATTATCTGCACAGTGTGTATGAAAATAGTGAGTATCAGGCATGGAAGTTGGGATGATTGTAGACAGCATACAACCATTTCATAAGACATCCAGCAGGCCAAGCTGGTGGCAACAAATGCCAAGATATCCTTTTGTTTTTCCAAGCCTGAACCAACAGAAGATAAAGTGATCTATGCGAGACATTGTTCATGGACTTTTTGAACGAACATAATATACCTATAGCAGTGAGTGATCATGCCACCCGCCTCCTCAAAAGGATGTTTTCTGATTCAGCAGTGGCCCGTGATTTTGTGGCAGATGCACCAAAAGTACTGCCATAATTAATGTTCATGGAGATGAGATCAGTGATTAAATATCAGAAATATTGAAAAAGTACCCAATTTGCCCAGGTGAAGGTGACTACTATCCTGTTGTTGTTGCTATATACTATGATGAAACTGCAAGAAAAAGTCCAAAAGTGAAGTTAAAGGTATGCCCATGTGTCATGGCCCTTGTACTGGTGAAGTTAAAGGTATGCCCATGTGTCATGGCCCTTGTACTGGTGAAGTTAAAGGTATGCCCATGTGTCATGGCCCTTGTACTGGTGAAGTTAAAGGTATGCCCATGTGTCATGGCCCTTGTACTGGTGAAGTTAAAGGTATGTTCATGTGTCATGGCCCTTGTACTGATGAAGTTAAAGGTATGCCCATGTGTCATGGCCCTTGTACTGGTGAAGTTAAAGGTATGCCCATGTGTCATGGCCCTTGTACTGGTGAAGTTAAAGGTATGCCCATGTGTCATGGCCCTTGTACTGGTGAAGAAATACT
Organism: Margaritifera margaritifera; assembly: GCA_029931535.1. Lineage (NCBI taxonomy): Eukaryota > Metazoa > Mollusca > Bivalvia > Unionida > Margaritiferidae > Margaritifera > Margaritifera margaritifera. Next base: position 6,353,668 of record JAQPZY010001643.1, on the reverse strand, counting down.
CCTTCTACTTGACAGTAAACTAAACAAATGGTCTATCCCATGGAAGAACTGTATTGCTTTTGGTTCAGATGATACTTGTGTAATGATGGGCAGATGGAATGGTGTTGTGGCATAGGTGAAATAGAAGGCTGATGATGGCATATATTTTTCTGGATGCCCATGTAATTTAATTCACATAGCAGCAGAAAACACTGCAAAGAAACTGCCTATAAAACCAGAGTCCATGCTGGTGGACATATATTATTTAGATAAAAGTGTTCAAAGCATTAAAAAGAGTTGAGAGAATTCCAAAGTGGCTTTCAGTTTTATACAATTAATGCCAATTTGCCATCAGATACGGCTACCATTACTAAAAATAAAAAAAGCTTTAAATGAGTTCTTAAAAACTTCTCAACAGAATTTAACCAAATTTGACAGGTAGCATCTTAGCATAGAGGGCTTTTTAAATTTTACAAATGATTCTGATCCACCATCAGATATGGCAACCATTACTAAAAATAGAAAAACCTTTAAATGACTTCATCTCAAAAGCCACTCAGCAGAATTTGCCAACATTTTATAGAAGGGATCTTGGTCTTTCAAATATATACAAATGATGTCAATTCGTCATCAAATATTGCCACTGTTACTAAAACAAAAACTGTTAAACAACTTTTGAATATCAGTAATACAATATAGCTGTCACTATTGTGTAGCTTACCTTTTTCTGATATGGAAAACCCTCATTCATGCAAGCTGTACCATCTTTCCATTCTAAAAAAGTTCTAGAGTGTGTACATCGTAGACCCAGTCTGTCTACATGTTATAGACCTATGTGCAGTAGTGCTCTTCATTCTTTTCTGGATGATATGTTGAGTCAAGATAGAAAATTTATCTCTTCAGGGAAAAATACATACCAATGATAGTTGTTGGTTTTGAGGACCTGAGATTATATTTTCCTCATATTTAGCAAACATTACCCTCGGTCCTTTAGTTTTCAGAAAAGTTCTTTTGATAAACACGTGAGCTACCTACCCTCCACATAAGTAGGTTCAGGTAATTCAGCTGGCCACCTAAGTCACATTACTTTCTTATTGATGTGTTTACTTTCTGTGTGGTGGTATTTAGTTACAATCTTATAATTGTTTTCCTGTTTAGTCAGATAATTCTTCTTTAAACTGTTACAGTTGAGAAGACAATATTTCAATCTCTCAGTCACTTAGTAGAGAATGCACACTTGAGGTATTCATTTGTTTAGTAAGTAGTAAAGATAACGGAGTAAGTGCAACTGTTGTTATTCATCATCAACATTTTTGTATAGAAACCTTCTTATTTTAAAAGACATTTTTCTTTCAAAACAATGTCACAATCTGTTGGGAAATACGGGCATAAGAAAGCCCATTGGGATATGCACCTAGCCTGTTTATCATGCACAAAATGTGTAGGTACAGATGTATGTCCGGTTTGTTGTCTTTGGCCTGATCAATTTGGGATCTGACCAAAAGATGAAGAACATATCAATGAAGGTAGGAAAGTCTTTCATTCCCTCCCCTTTTTCTATACTCTTCCCCTCCTAATCCATAGGATCTCAGAGTGGGATGCCTATATCTTTAGATAGTTGGCATTCTGTTGCTGGGATCGAGTGCACCTTTCCTAACAAAGAGGTAGGAACAGCACCTTTGCAGAAAGAGAGTGAGGTTGGAATTGAGTGTGCCCCTTCGAAAGGAGGAGCAGCACCTTGCCACCCTCAGAGAATATGCCCATTCAAAACAGAGCAGGGGCACTCATTATAGGGCAACGTCTCAAAGCTGTTACTGAGTGTACTCCACTCGCCCCTCAAAAAGGAGGAGCAACACCTTCAATTGTAGCTATTCGATCACAGGGCACAAGGCAATGGTCACCTGTCACCAGTCACCTTTCTTTGAACATGGGCCACCAGTCAATACAGACAGATTCTCAGTATTGAGTCTGGGAACAAGTTGACATGCCCTCTTCCTCTTCACTACCGATTGATCAGGCAAGAGGGAGAGAGTCAGCATTTATACTCTCTAATGGGATTGGATTGACACTCCCCCTTTTCCTATCTTTCCTTTTGCTCTTATGGGTTGTGAAGTTTCCCTTTTAAGGGAAGTGATTCTCATCAGTACCTTACAGTGTTGTGGATGGACAATTCATGGCTTCCTTGTCTGTAACTCTCCTCTGTCAACCAAGTTTTCTAACCAGAAACCAACTACCTTTGGTACTCCCATCTCCTATACAGATTTCCAGTCTCAGTTGTATCAGCTCTGGGGATGATCAAGATCAACTGCTTTGCCCAGTTAGGGCACTTAGGTTCTATTTGGCAACTTCAAAAGGGAGAAGGAAAGGTAGGAAACGTCTTTTCCTTCCTTTAAAGGGCTCCGCCAGTAGTTTGGCATGCACCATCTGTAGGTGGATTACACTCACTATCAAGAGAGCTTATCAATCCCTCACCGAGAAGGATCTTTCATTCATGAAATTATGTTTGTCTCTACCTCATGCACATATTTCAATCATTCATCATTGGAGGACATTAAGAAGGCTGCATTTTGCTGATTGCATACTACCTTCACCTCTTTTTACCTTTGGCCCTTAATGCACCAAAGCAAGGGTAATTTTTCTTTGGGTCCAGTAGTTGCAGCACAGACAGTGACCCAGACTGCTGCTGTTTAACAGCAGTGGATTTGTCTTAATGTAAGGTGAGTAATTTCATTCCTTACTCCTGGAGGGCCATCAGTCTCCCTTGTTAGTGGTAACTTATTACTGATATTAAAATGTGTGGGGGGGTGGGTAAAACTAATTTAATTATTTAATACTTACCTGTATCTATTAGATGTCTTCCTTGCACGCCACTTTGATGTCCGTCAATAGTTTGGATCCGAGAAAACTATGAAGAGCACTACTGCACATGGGCCTGTGACATGGAGTCAGACTAGGTCTTCGATGTACACATTCTATAACTTTTCTAGAATGGGAGGATAGTACATCTCGCATGGATGAGGGTTTTCCATATCAGAAAAGTGTAAGTTACACATTAGTGACAGGTAAGTATTACATAATTAAAATTTGTTTTACCCCTCCAAAAAACTACATATTCACAAAAACCACTAAAAAGAATTTAACCAAATTTTCCAGAAAGCATCCTGGCATAGAAGGCTTTCAGTTTTGTACAGATGCCAGTCATGATCAAATATGGTTACCATTACAAAAAAATAGAAAACTTTCAAATGACACCTTCTCAAAAACTGCTCAACAGAGTTTGACCAAATTTGGTATAAAGGCCTTTCAGGTTGGTACAAATTATGCTGATCCACCATCAAATAATGGCCACCATTACTAAAAGCAGAAAAAAAAACTTTAAAAAACTTCCCAGAAACTGCTCGGCAAAATTTGACAGAAGGGATTCTGGTATTACAGGCTTTCAAATTTATATAAATTATACCAATTAGCCATCAAATATGGTCACTGTTACTAAAAATATAGAAAATCCTTTTAATGTCTTTTCAAAAACTAATATTTCTACTAAATGGATGGTCATATCATTGACATGGGGTTTTCACCAAAAGACTTGTCATGTCTAAAATGAAAATGGTGCTGATCTTATGTCCAATATGGCCACCACTGTGGCAATCTTGAAAATCTTGTTATACCTCAAGAATATCAGAGATCATTCTTCTAGTAGATAACATTAATAAGCAATTATCACCATAATATTACCATATATTTTTCAGAACTGCCCACATGGCCGTCCAACAATGCGACATCTCATCAACTTGAACATGATACCAAAGTGATATAGTGACTTAACTCTCTTCATGTGTTTGGCTGTGTTAATAGGTTTGGAAAAGAAGTAATTATATTTGTGAGTGATCAAAGCAGACCGCAGGATGAAGTAGCTTTAATATTAATTGAGGAAAAATAATCCACTATATACAGTTTAGTGGCTCACATCCTTTCAAACTGTTCCTGTCAACTTATCCACACAAGGCAGATAAACAGTCCTGTCAGTTAGATTAGACTGTATACATCTACTGTATTTGGTTGTGAATATCTTGTGGCCAACTGCACACAGTATAGACCCAGATCAGCACTTTCATAAAGCACTGGCAGATCAGAATCCACTGTTCATTCTATTTATAATTTTAAACAAGATGGATAGTGCAAAGAAATGCCAACTATTCCAGATCTTGTGAAATTATTCTGAAGTCTTGGTGAAAATTATGATTCCGAATTATATTTAGGAAATTCCAGAAAATCAGAATTTTGAACAGCAGCTTTCTGCTTGGACACAGGTAGGAAGAAAAGTGCATCAGCACCAATATGATAAACTGGTAAAATGAATTTGGGTTCTAAGTATAAAAAACAATGTACATAAGAAGAAACCAGCCGATAAGACTGTAATAGGTGAAAAATGATGTCAGAGATGAAGAGAAAAGAAAGACATAGATAATTTGTGTGGAAAACAAATGTTTATGGTTATTGTTATGGCCAAAAAGAAATTAAAGGTTCTGGAATTGGACGAATGGATACCATTTATTCTCATTGGAGCATAATTGTTACTGACGGTGTACAGGAATGTATAGGCAAATAAGAAGATGCAATAGGATTATTTAGACTTAGAGACGGTGTACAGGAATTTATGGGCTTAAAGGAGGCTGCAATAGGATTATTTAGACATGGAGACAGTGTACAGGGATGTATAGGCTTAAAGGTGGATGCAGTAATATGTAATGGCTTATAGAAAGATACAATACGATTATTTAGACTTGGAATGAAAAGAATTGATGCTAGGATTCCTGATAAGCATGCTCATTGGTTGGCATCTCAGGGTCCCTGATCTGCCTGTACATTACATGATGCATGTTATGCAGTTAAATACAACTCTCTCTCTCATTATAACACACTTCGTAATGCGATTCCAGATATAATACGGTACCATTATGGCCCCCATGATCAAAATTATGCTAATGTATAACAACATGGATTGAAAAACAAACAATGTGAAGCTTAGTGTTATATCTTTATTTCCATTTCAAAATCCCATTAGTTAGCCAATTTTGATCATTCCTGCTAATACCTCGGTGTGGTATATAATGCTGTTCTCAGTATATCATGATTCGGTACATACTGCGGTTCTCAGCATAACATTGTTTGGTACATAACATGGTCTGCTGTTATGGACCCCAGCTACTGCATTATAACAAGGGAGAGCTGTAAAGCAACAGCAGCCACTATTTCTGCTCATGTGTGTGTGTATGTATATATATGCACACATAGCACTATCTCACTATAAGACCATTGATTATAACACAATTCCTGTTATAAGGCTATTCGGTCATGGGACAGCATTATAAAAAGGGAGTAATATTTGTATACTGTGGTTTAATTATTTTTGTGGGTCTCAATTTCATGGTTTTGTAAAAAAAAAGAAAATATTGGGTACAAAAATTCATGGATTTGCCTGTCAAAGTTTGCATATTTGTGCTACCGTGAAATCGGGGAAAAAGTCGGGAGAAATAAGTCTGAATTTGCTGCTGCTTTAGCAATAGTATCATCCTTTCATGATTCTTTTGTTTCCTCTCAAACTAATTATTTATAAAAATCCTGTTTGCTTTAAAAAAAACTATAGAATTTCACTGAATAGCAGTATTTTATTCCAGTTCTTAAAAATTAATTATTAACTGACAAGCAGACTAACTACCTCAAAGATATGTAACACCTAATTGATGGGCATTACCCGTAAAGTCCAGTAGTGAAGTTTTAATTATTTTATCAGGTCCCCAAACAAGTCTTGGAGAAGGGTAATACAAGTTTTTTGTTGTTGCATCGGTATTTTTTTAAATTTGGGCCTAGGCTATACATATTTGTTCTGAAGATCTGATATGCTGACACTGCATAGTTAAAATCATGTGGTGTGGGCGACTTATGTAATGTCTGTAGTACAGACACTGAGGCAATCATTCAATTATAGGTTTTTTGACAAGTCCAGGAGACAAGATTCCACACCTCTTTTGTCTTGTGCTTTGTGGCTATAGAGTGTTTAAACAATTGGGAAACATAATGACAAACAAATGCATGGGATAATTATGGGCACCTTATGTCCGGTGCTCAACATGTCAAGTTTGCAAATGTCCATTTGACGGTTTTGAGCTCATTTGTCAGACATGTTCAGCAAATATGGTAATATTAAGATCTCATATATATATATAATGTCAGTGAAAGTGCAACCTTTAATTTAATGTTAAGTGAAGTGATGATTTCTGTATTAAGCCTTTGATAATCTAACTTACCATCAATTCTAACCTTAGGGGTGTCCCATCATGTTGCATTAAATTACATGCATTTTTATATAAATGAAAGTAATTTTTTATTTGTAAATGTTTATTGTAAATAAAGATAACCTGCATTTTCATGTTATTCTTGTTCATTTTTAATGCCCTGGGTGCTGAAAATAATTATAAGATATATGATGACATGCCTGTTTTTTTTAACTGACTTTTTTATTTTCATGACTATGGGTTGCGGTGTATAATATCTGGTACATGGCTCTTTAATTGAGTCTTCTCATCTGTTCAGATATTTTTGTCTGCACCTTTACTTTAGTTTTACTGAATATACCTGCAGAAAACTTCACAGATGGATTGCCTTGAAGGTGAAAAGAATCATATTGACTTTGGGGTTGAAAGGTCAAAGCTTGAGGTCAACTGTACAGCATAGAAGCAAAACAGTTGCAGCATGATAGTTAAGACCTCTTCTGGACATACTGGTTTGTTCAGTCAGCAATTTAAAGCAGTGCAAAATCCCCATGTTGATACAACTATCCATTTAACAGTAGTGTTAACAACATTTTTCAAAATGGTGGCCAGAATGGATGTCCGGGGGGGATCAGTTTCATGTCAGACCAACTAAACCTCAGGATGAAGCTTTGTACAAACTCAAATTACCTTTCTCCAATTAGTTTATAAGGAGTAGTGATAACAAACAATTTCCAACAGATACCTGACCCAGACACTGGACAACAGATGCAAGACCATCATATAGGATCTTCTGGTCTGTGACTATAAGGCCAGAAATTATTAAATCAGTGATTGGTCAATATGCACATCTGTGTATGATGACCATAATATATACCGAGCATCACAAACATCCGTTAATAACCATGAGACTAGTTGCAAAACTGTGTCATATTTTACATCCATCTGTAAAGCAAAATGTCAATAACCTAATTAAAAAAATTATGGGTGCTCAGTGACTAGTCAGTAGGCATATCTTAAGATGATGATCATAAAATTAAATTCATTTGACAGCAATTCATCAAAAACTGCAAGACTAGTACCGGTACTGATCATAAGATTGTGTGGTTGAATAATATGCATATCTTCAGATGTACCTTCAGGAAACATCACAGTTGCTTTGGTTTTGAAAGCCCAAAGTAGCATATGGATTTCGGGGACAAAGGGTGAAAAGTCAAGGTCACTGACCAGAATACAAATCACTTCTTTTACAAAAACCTTACAGAGTACTTCAGCACTTCATACTTACATCAAAATTCATATGTAAGCCACAAACAGATCACTAAATTTCAAGCTTTAAGGTGAAAAGTCAGTGTCGCTCTGTTTTGTTTTTACATGATAATGCTAAGTGTTCAGACAAGACCATCAACTTTATACTGTTTGCAGAATTAGAAAATTAACACATTTATTTTTCCTTTCATCTACTGACATTATGCAATTAAAGAATCTCCAGTTATGGGATTAAATTGTATAAGAACAAATTTGTCTTATCGATACAGTTATCATATTAGACTGAGACCAACTTATCTTGTGTATGCGAAAAGTTCAGTTTTGTCATAAGTGTAATGGATGGAGATTTGAGTGTGCAAGGAATATGTATATGAGAACTTGTAGTGGGGACACACTACTATTCGCAGCAATTTGTCTTATGTGACAAAATTCATTTTCTCAAATTGTATATGGGCAAATTTGTCTTTTAGTAGAATTATATGGCGTTTTGCTGCCACCCCATCCTTATTTTCATAGACTATGCTGCTATGCCTTCTAACATTATAATATTTTCTCATTGGGAAAAATCGTTTTCACATATTAGACTGAGACCAACTTATCTTTTTATTGCTTATATGGCAAAACACAGTTTTGTCTTCTCTGTACTGGAAGTTGCTTTGAGTGTGTCAGAAATGTGCATCAAGGAATGGGGGGAGGGGGACATCTGTTGACAGAAACTTGTGCCCCACGTGAGTAAATTAATTTTCTCAAATTGTATCTTGCATCTTGTATCATAAGTGAGTAATTTCGTTTTCTCAAGGTTATAAGGTCAAATTTGTCCCATCAATACATTTAAACGGTATTTTTATCCCCTCCCAGCAGTAATAGCTCATACTGTGCCAAGAAGACCAGTATGGGGAATCTTCATAAACCATGCCTCCGTTAGTTAATACTATCATATTTGTGAACATTCGTATAATCATATTAGTCTAAGGCTAGTCCGATAAATTAGCCCCCCCCCCCAAAAAAAAGAAAGAAAATATGTCTTAATACTGATGGGCTATTTGTGGGATTTATATCACCTATTCATAAAATCGAGGAATTGTTCGCAGACAGATCTGTCCGCAACATATCGGTGTTCATTTTAGACACTGGTATTTCTCACATCTCTTGAGCTACCGTCGGTTGAAGAGTCTTTTTGGCGATATGTACAGAATATTTCCTGATCAGATCCTATGTTTGAGAACTTGTACATCCACGTGGAATAACACGTGGCCATTTTGAATTTCGTGGCTATGTAAGGCTGTTACCATATACCGGTAAGTGTGTTCCGGACAGATTTGTATGCAGCAAAATTGCACATTTTAATGAGTATGTCAAATCAGACCCACAAATCGTCCATCAGTATAAACAGATTTGGGGAGCTGATTTACCGGACTAGTCTAAGGCCACTTTATCATCTTTATTTTCCTTATACAACGTATATCTCTGGAAAAACCCAGTTTTATCTTCTCTGTAATGAAAGTAGCTCTGAGTGTGCCAGGAGTCGCTAGATGAGCTTCTCAAATATACAAAAGCATTGAAGTATACTACAGAAGAATTTGATGACTACAAACTTGATCAAGTCAAGTGCAACGGAATTATCCTTCTGAGTACATGTCATCCTGGAAACAATTTGATGAAACATACCTGCCACAGCAAGAAAGCTTTCACATCAATCTGACTGGGATACATGTTTCTGATGCTGATTATGATCATGCTAAAAATGTTTGGGGAAAATTTCAACATAAAAAATAAGGGCGACTATCATGATCTTTTCCTCAAGACTTATCTGCTGTTGCTTGCTGATGTATTTGAAAACTTTAGAGATCTCTGCTTGTCCTATTACAAACTGGATCCTGACTCGTATTATTCTTGTCCCGGTTTTTCTAGGGAGGCAGCTCTCAAAATGACTGGAGTTCAGCTAAAGCTTCACACAGATGTTAATTTTTTTGAAAAGGTATCAGAGGCGAAATTTATATCATCACGCACAGACACTCTGTGACCAACAACAGGTATCAGAAATATTATGATCCAGAGCAAGAATCAGAGTATATTACATATCTTGTTCTGATGGTCTTTATGGTGGGCTATGTCACAGAAGCTGCCAGTTGACGAATTCAAGTGGATGGATTCAAGAGAAAATTTTTCAGAAGAATTGTTACCTAGCGATGATGACATTGCTTACGTTCTTGAGGTAGATCTTGGGTATCCTGCTGAATTACATGATGCTCATAATGATTATCCTTTAGCTCGGAAGAGCATGACTGTAGATGATTCTATGCAAAGCGATTACTCGGCATATCTTAAAGAAAATCTTGATGTTGGCAATTTCAAGGCACCAAAGTTGATACCAAATCTAATGGACAAATTTCGTTATGTGATTCATTACAAAACCTGCAGCAGTACCTCGACCTGGGATTAAAACGGATTGAAGTACACAGAGTTTTGAAGTTCATACAAAAAGCCTGACTTGAGCCTTACATTAGCTTCAGCACATCCAAAAGAACCGCAACTGAAATAAGTTCGAAATAGTTTTTTTCAAACTCGTGAACAACCAAGTTTTTGGTAAGACAATGAAAAACGTCAGACGGCTTGTAAACGTTGATATCGTAAACAGCGTAGTGAGACGTGACAAGTTAGTTGCAGATCCTGCTTTTGTAAGCATGAAGATATTTGATAAAAACTTGGTAGCCATCCACAGAAAGAACATCCGGAACTAAACAAACCTATCTTTGTTGGTTTTACTGTACTTGAGCTGTCAAAATACCACATGAATAATTTTCATTACGGCATAATAAAAAAAGAAATATGGCGACCAAACCAAGCTTCTTTGTACTGACACGGACTCACTGTGTTATGAAATTAAGACAAAATATGTTTATGAAGATTTGTTTGGTATGAAAGAACACCAGGATCTCAGATTATCTTCCGGACGAAGACAGCGTGGTCAGCGAGTTTTATGACAAGACCAACAAAAATGCTGTTGGAAAGTTTAAGGAAGAACATCCTGGTGATATTCAGCAGGTGATCGCACTAAGAGCTAAGACGTATTTGCTTGAGCTGCTTAATAAGTCAGAAAAACGTTGCAAAGACGTGAAAAAATGCGTTGTCGAAAATGTTAGCACACGTGATGATTATTTTGCGGCGCTAGCTTTTGAGAAACAATATGCAGCGATGAGCACGATCAGGTCAGAAAACCACAATGCATGCTGTATTATTAAATAAAATTGGATTATCTGCCTATGATGACAAGTGCTATATCAGAGCCAGCGCCACAATCAGATATTTTTGCAGAAATAGGTCTTATCGGAAAAAAAAAATAACGAGAAGATCAACTATGTCCAAAATATTTACAATATTATTTATGACGCCTTTGTAAAATTAAACGTGTAACGCGCGTTGTTCATTTTAGACTACGATGTATTGCGCATACTGTTGCAACAGTAGTAGATGGCGCTAGGATTTGTACCAAGTATTTTTCCAGCTTGCGTCAAAGACGGAAATAATTCCTGATCGCCACTTTCTACGTTGGTTAATGCTACATGTCTTGCTTTTTTAAAATGACTACCACCTCCATTACGAACTCTTTTACAATTTTCGTGTGATGTTACGACCTCAAGAGTTTCTATTCTGTTGTTTGTCTTGTTACCATCCAATTGGTCGACAACAAGATTATCTGGTATCGGACCGTAATGACACTCGCATATAAAGCGGTGAGCTAGCATTGATTTTTGTGATGTACCAAATCCGGAAACACTGGCAGTAAAGTAACCAACATTGTCTGGCTGCTTTATAAGAACACGCTTATGTTCGATCAGTGTTAAGTTTATTGACTGGGTCAAAGAAACAAGCAAAGTTATAACATAATATTCAGAACGTTTCAAATACCTCTCGTATGTAACTAGGTAGGTGACTCACTTGTGCATGATTTAAAGTGCTTTTGTATATAATAATTTGGGTACCCGTTTCAGACCCTAGACGGCACATCCCTATCTTGAATGCCATGAAATAACCCCGGTCAGACACGAGCCTATCCCCACCTTTATAAAACATCTCAACTTTAGGTGATAATTCCATCAATGATGATGGAAACGATATGGGATTGCAATTTTCACATAAAACATATCAACGTGTAACGAAACTTTCCTAATTTTCAACTAAATTGGAATTTCAAAACCTGTACCGGGATTATGAGGCCTCTATTAATCTAATTTAGTGTAATTGACCTATGTGTTTATTCTATTACAGACCCTTGATAACTCATGGATAGTGAAATAAGCTAAAGACTGGTCATTAAGCCTGAACCTTTTGCTGAAATAAGCACGTAGACATCAGTTTAAACACACGAATGCACAACAACCCATAGGGGATGACTTACTTTGACTCTTAGAAGCCATATATAGATAGATGATTTGTTAGTTTCCTTCACAATATGAATATAATTGCCTTGCCCTTTCTTCTGTGGATAGTACGTTTCTAATTGCCCACGTGCCCTCTCATGCCAATGATCACAATTGTCCTTTGCTGTTTCGGCAAGTTCTCTGTAAAATAGTCGAATATATATATATATATATATATATATATATATATATATATATATATATATATATATATATATATATATATATATATATATATTCGGGTTATTTTCTCTGGGGGAACTCTGCGCAAAATCTATTTTCCCATACAGTATTTATTACGAAAACTACAAATCGTTAAAAGATCTAAATCAGGGGTGTGAAACATACGGCTCGCCAGACTCATTATTTATTATTATTATGTATTATTATTTATTATTATTTATATCAAATCTGGCCCGCAATAGAAAATGAGTTTGACACCCCTGATCTAAATCAATTCAGTTAAAGCACCTCCATGAAATTTTCTCAAAAATACCATCTTCGAGTATACGGCAAAGTTGTACAGATGGAAATATATTTATAAATAAGTTCTAGTTGCGAGTGTTAACACCTCTTTGAAAAAGCACAGTTCTATAAAGTCTTACGTTTTTTAAGATTAACCATTGGATTCTGTGCTTACCAAAATCCATCTGATAAATAACTTAAATAAAATATTTATTTTATTTTTATTTTTTGAATTGTATCTGGAATGAATGTAATGATAAAATAAAAGGAACAGTATGTATTCAAGATTACTTAAAAGAAAGGTTAAAAATGCATGATGTTAAAACATTTTATTGATTCTTAAATGCAGCACAGATACGTTAGTTTGATACCAAATGTAAAGCATTACTGAGGTTTAAATGTCCTAAACGATCTGATATTTTTAACTTTAGGATTGCCAAAATTATCACTATACATTTTTTTGTAAAATCTGGAAAGATGATATTGAAACTTGGCGTATTATGTCTTAAAAAAGTATACTCAAATCATGTCAAACATGTATCGCTGAGCAAGTTTGGTTCAATGTTAATATAAAGATCGGAGATAACGGCGAATTTTATAAGCAGTTGTATAATATTGGAATTAGTGTAGTTGGAGAATTTACATATAATAATCAGTTTGCATGCTGAGATGAATTTATAAGAATCCATTCATGTGGAAATAATTTTCTGCAATATCAGGGTATCATATGTGCTATTAAAGTCTTTGCAAGAAATGAGAAAATACAGTTACAGGTCTCTACACTGACAGAAATCTACACTTCAACGAAAGCCAGTTATTACAGTTACAGGTCTCTCCACATACAGAAGTCTGCACTAGAAAGAGCAGTTATTACAGTTACAGGTCTCTACACTTACAGAAGTCTGCACTAGAAAGAGCAGTTATTACAGTTACAGGTCTCTACACTTACAGAAATCTACACTAGAAAGAGCAGTTATTACAGTTACAGGTCTCTACACTTACAGAAGTCTGCACTAGAAAGAGCAGTTATTACAGTTACAGGTCTCTCCACATACAGAAGTCTGCACTAGAAAGAGCAGTTATTACAGTTACAGGTCTCTACACTTACAGAAATCTACACTAGAAAGAGCAGTTATTACAGTTACAGGTCTCTACACTTACAGAAGTCTGCACTAGAAAGAGCAGTTATTACAGTTACAGGTCTCTCCACATACAGAAGTCTGCACTAGAAAGAGCAGTTATTACAGTTACAGGTCTCTACACTTACAGAAATCTACACTAGAAAGAGCAGTTATTACAGTTACAGGTCTCTACACTTACAGAAGTCTGCACTAGAAAGAGCAGTTATTACAGTTACAGGTCTCTACACTTACAGAAATCTACACTAGAAAGAGCAGTTATTACAGTTACAGGTCTCTACACTTACAGAAATCTACACTAGAAAGAGCCGTTATTACAGTTACAGGTCTCTACACTTACAGAAATCTACACTAGAAAGAGCAGTTATTACAGTTACAGGTCTCTACACTTACAGAAGTCTGCACTAGAAAGAGCCGTTATTACAGTTACAGGTCTCTACACTTACAGAAATCTACACTAGAAAGAGCAGTTATTACAGTTACAGGTCTCTACACTTACAGAAATCTACACTAGAAAGAGCAGTTATTACAGTTACAGGTCTCTACACTTACAGAAATCTGCACTAGAAAGAGCCGTTATTACAGTTACAGGTCTCTACACTTACAGAAATCTACACTAGAAAGAGCAGTTATTACAGTTACAGGTCTCTCCACTTACAGAAATCTACACTAGAAAGAGCCGTTATTACAGTTACAGGTCTCTACACTTACAGAAATCTACACTAGAAAGAGCCGTTATTACAGTTACAGGTCTCTACACTTACAGAAGTCTGCACTAGAAAGAGCCGTTATTACAGTTACAGGTCTCTACACTTACAGAAGTCTGCACTAGAAAGAGCCGTTATTACAGTTACAGGTCTCTACACTTACAGAAATCTGCACTAGAAAGAGCCGTTATTACAGTTACAGGTCTCTACACTTACAGAAATCTACACTAGAAAGAGCAGTTATTACAGTTACAGGTCTCTACACTTACAGAAATCTACACTAGAAAGAGCAGTTATTACAGTTACAGGTCTCTACACTTACAGAAATCTACACTAGAAAGAGCAGTTATTACAGTTACAGGTCTCTACACTTACAGAAATCTGCACTAGAAAGAGCCGTTATTACAGTTACAGGTCTCTACACTTACAGAAGTCTGCACTAGAAAGAGCAGTTATTACAGTTACAGGTCTCTCCACTTACAGAAATCTACACTAGAAAGAGCAGTTATTACAGTTACAGGTCTCTACACTTACAGAAGTCTGCACTAGAAAGAGCCGTTATTACAGTTACAGGTCTCTACACTTACAGAAGTCTGCACTAGAAAGAGCAGTTATTACAGTTACAGGTCTCTACACATACAGAAGTCTGCACTAGAAAGAGCAGTTATTACAGTTACAGGTCTCTACACTTACAGAAATCTACACTAGAAAGAGCAGTTATTACAGTTACAGGTCTCTACACTTACAGAAATCTACACTAGAAAGAGCAGTTATTACAGTTACAGGTCTCTACACTTACAGAAGTCTGCACTAGAAAGAGCAGTTATTACAGTTACAGGTCTCTACACTTACAGAAATCTACACTAGAAAGAGCAGTTATTACAGTTACAGGTCTCTACACTTACAGAAATCTACACTAGAAAGAGCAGTTATTACAGTTACAGGTCTCTACACTTACAGAAGTCTGCACTAGAAAGAGCCGTTATTACAGTTACAGGTCTCTACACTTACAGAAGTCTGCACTAGAAAGAGCCGTTATTACAGTTACAGGTCTCTACACTTACAGAAATCTGCACTAGAAAGAGCCGTTATTACAGTTACAGGTCTCTACACTTACAGAAATCTACACTAGAAAGAGCAGTTATTACAGTTACAGGTCTCTACACTTACAGAAATCTACACTAGAAAGAGCAGTTATTACAGTTACAGGTCTCTACACTTACAGAAATCTACACTAGAAAGAGCAGTTATTACAGTTACAGGTCTCTACACTTACAGAAATCTACACTAGAAAGAGCAGTTATTACAGTTACAGGTCTCTACACTTACAGAAATCTACACTAGAAAGAGCAGTTATTACAGTTACAGGTCTCTACACTTACAGAAGTCTGCACTAGAAAGAGCAGTTATTACAGTTACAGGTCTCTACACTTACAGAAGTCTGCACTAGAAAGAGCAGTTATTACAGTTACAGGTCTCTACACTTACAGAAATCTACACTAGAAAGAGCAGTTATTACAGTTACAGGTCTCTACACTTACAGAAGTCTGCACTAGAAAGAGCAGTTATTACAGTTACAGGTCTCTACACTTACAGAAGTCTGCACTAGAAAGAGCAGTTATTACAGTTACAGGTCTCTACACTTACAGAAATCTACACTAGAAAGAGCAGTTATTACAGTTACAGGTCTCTACACTTACAGAAATCTACACTAGAAAGAGCAGTTATTACAGTTACAGGTCTCTACACTTACAGAAATCTACACTAGAAAGAGCCGTTATTACAGTTACAGGTCTCTACACTTACAGAAATCTACACTAGAAAGAGCCGTTATTACAGTTACAGGTCTCTACACTTACAGAAGTCTGCACTAGAAAGAGCCGTTATTACAGTTACAGGTCTCTACACTTACAGAAATCTACACTAGAAAGAGCAGTTATTACAGTTACAGGTCTCTACACTTACAGAAATCTACACTAGAAAGAGCAGTTATTACAGTTACAGGTCTCTACACTTACAGAAATCTACACTAGAAAGAGCAGTTATTACAGTTACAGGTCTCTACACTTACAGAAGTCTGTTCTAGAAAGAGCCGTTATTACAGTTACAGGTCTCTACACTTACAGAAGTCTGCACTAGAAAGAGCCGTTATTACAGTTACAGGTCTCTACACTTACAGAAGTCTGCACTAGAAAGAGCCGTTATTACAGTTACAGGTCTCTACACTTACAGAAATCTGCACTAGAAAGAGCCGTTATTACAGTTACAGGTCTCTCCACTTACAGAAATCTACACTAGAAAGAGCAGTTATTACAGTTACAGGTCTCTACACTTACAGAAATCTACACTAGAAAGAGCCGTTATTACAGTTACAGGTCTCTACACTTACAGAAGTCTGCACTAGAAAGAGCCGTTATTACAGTTACAGGTCTCTACACTTACAGAAATCTACACTAGAAAGAGCAGTTATTACAGTTACAGGTCTCTCCACTTACAGAAATCTACACTAGAAAGAGCCGTTATTACAGTTACAGGTCTCTACACTTACAGAAATCTACACTAGAAAGAGCAGTTATTACAGTTACAGGTCTCTACACTTACAGAAATCTACACTAGAAAGAGCCGTTATTACAGTTACAGGTCTCTACACTTACATAACTCTACACTTGAAAGAACAGTTATTACAGTTACAGGTCTCTACACTTTCATAACTCTACATTTGAGTGACCAGTTACTAGTATTAAAATATCTCTACACATTATTACTTATTTTTTAAAAAATAATGTTAAAACATTTATCAAAATTCTTGATAGAATGAAATACTCATCCAACAGCTCATCATACATTGGAAAATGAAATTAATTTTGATTAAAGTTTTAACCGGAAAGATAGATATTTAAGTTTACAAAAAATGTACTAATGATACAAATTTAAAGTGGTTCCAGTTTATATAGTCTTTTATTGAATACTGGTTACAAGATATTAGTAGTAATATGTGCCACTTTGGGGCACTACTGGGCACTCGGTCTTAAATAGGGTTAAAATATATGGGGCACACTGGGGGAATCCTATATTAAAAATGTCTATAGGTTTGACATTAGGATGCCACTTTGTTAATATTGTTTAGTTATAGCTCGTTTCCTTGTTGAAAAGTTGGGGTCACAACGAGAGTTTAACATTGGGATGCCACTTGGGGGCACAATTTGAAATGTGAAAATTGTTTAGTTATAGTTCGTTTCCATGTTGAAAACATTTATGGGGCACAGCAGGAATGGTAATGTTACAAATTTGATATATACTCTTTTTGATATACAATCCAGCATACACCCTACTATCCAGCACCCGCTTTTTGATATACAATCCAACATACACCTTACTATCCAGCACCCGCTTTTTGATATACAATCCAACATACATCCTGCTACCCAGCATTCGCTTTTTTATTATTATCCCCCACACACCCCTACTATCTAACGAAAAGGGTAGGAGTGTTGATACACACGCTATACTTACATACATGCAAACACACTATCACACAAGGGTAGGAATGTTTATAGACACACTATACCCACACACAAACATACTAGCACATACAAGCAAGGCGTAAGGGGTTGTAAGTTTTAGTTGTAAAGATGTACATAGACATTCACAAACATACACAAGCACATATAAATATGCAATAATTTTGAGTAATATCTCGCTTTTCTAGAGACCTGGGTGGCCCTGAAAAGACCGTTGTTCTTTGTTAATCAAAGTGGGTTAACATACGTGGCACCGCTTCATTGTTCTTCTCCTACAACTGCGTCACACTGCAGGTCCGTAGAGTAACACCCTTTTCAGGCATCCGTGTCTATCCATATAAATCCTTCTTTTCCATTATAGCTGTCTCTGTTATCTTCGTGATGGCCCTCGATGCCTTCACATAGACTAGGTAATTGGGGTGGAACAAATACATGAAACAATAGTTCACGACTCCACGCTTGTCCACATCTTGACGGGTTGTCTTGAGAATAGGTGATACAATGGGACAATGTGCGTGCATATATAGTCTAGGACCGGATCAAAACGGATTGGAATGTCCACCAATGAAAACAATCGTAACATAATTTAGTCGGGGCGTGTTGTATCCCTTCCAATCAGAAGACAGTAGACGCGTGACGTCACTTTCAATATCTATGCGCACCAGCGTTCCTACAATTTACCATTGCGGAACAGTTGAGTGCATACATATGGCTGATAAAAAGAAAACAATGTATTGGGGAGCGCCTGGCGGGGATACATCGTATACTTGGAGCGATAGTACAACTACTACTACTGCTGCTGCTGCAGCCAGTATTCTTCTTCCAGAAGAGGTTGACTTCAATTTAGCTTTGGCTGATTTCCTATAATCTCCGCAAGAATATTTGCCTGCGGCGGTAGTACTACCTTCACCTTCATCTCCATAATTAACAATGTCTGATGATTTCAGAAAGAAACAGAAGAAAGAATTGGAGAGTTTTTTGCAACGTCAGAAAAAAGAACAAGTATTTGTTCAACAATAACAACAACAACAACAACAAGAGGAAACATAAAAAGCAATAAAATGAAAAGAGGAAATCTTTCAACACTGAACAGAAGGAAGAGAGTGAATACAAAACGGCCAGTCTGTTACAAGACATTTTTGCGGAGTTAAAATATCTTAGAGAAATGTATCAGACTTCTTTAGCCAAACCGAAGAGAAAGAGACCTTCACGATCCAAGATTTCAAAACCTTCTATGATTACATCGACGTTCACCACCACTGCGACGCCAGTACCAGTTAGCACTACCAAAGCAGCAACAGCAGGAGTAGGACTTGGTGGTGGAAAAGAATTAAGAGAGTTACATTTGATGATGTCAAGTTCTTAAGTTATTTTGCTATTAAAAAAAAAACAAAAAAAAACGCTAGAGGTCCTTTTCATGGCCACCTATATCTCATAGAAAGAGATACTATTCAAAGATACAATGTGTGAGTGTGTGAAGATCTTATTGATACTAAAGAAAAATCAAGGCAAAGATACACTTACGTTTTCTTGTTGGTATATTCTTGTGAAATCAGAATCAAAGTGAAATTTCATAACACATGTGTTATGTATATTGAATTTATAATATGTGTCCATGAGTTAAGTTGTACTTTAGTGGTCATTTTGTAAACAACTTATTTACAGCATTTGAGTTCAAGTTCAGTCATGTTTACATAGCATTTAACAATTAGATTGGAATTTTCCGTGTCTTGATGTGACAAAAGTCATGTAGCCAGGTATTTTTCCATTTTTATTATCCATATTCTGATGTGAGATTTGTCATGTACACCTTATATATGTATATATATATACACACACACATACATACAGGCTTGGTAAGCGGGAGACCATTCCAATACTAAACTTCATGTTATAAAAAGATCAGTCTTTAAAGGAATTTCTTTTAGTAGTTAGATGTTACAGTAGTGAAAATCAGCGCAAATTCAGAAAGAGGAATTATTTATTTCAAATATTCATTGGAATTACTTAAAGTGCTTATTCTCTTTTGGATTATAATTGCCTAAGGGATTTTATAAATTCATTCAAAGATATTCTGGATTACATCATTCAGACATATGACATTCAATACTACTGGCACATCACGACATTCAAGACTTCTGGCACATCAGGACGTTCAAGACTACTGGAATTCATTTGGAACATTCTATATTTAGGACTTGTGATAAAGACACTTAGGACTATTGGATTATTTGGACTTTAATTCTCGTTTTTGTAAGTGTCTTTTGAATTTTCACTTTAATTGTCTAGAAATATATTGCTTGTTCATTCTACTTACATTGTTGGTTTCACTTTCTTTCTGTTACATTATTTTAATACCTGGAGACGTGACATCAATTTGGGGCTCGTCTGGGATCTGAATTTCTTTAAATGTCTATTTACCTTGACTTTGTTTCGGAATTTTCGTTGTCCCTGGTAAAGATTTTATTTCACCTATTTGAGATATCTTTCGTGAAATCAGCAACCATTCACAATGTCATCTAAGGCTGAGAACTTTGTTTCAAGTCCTACCCAGGTAGGGTTAGAGTCTATGAAAAAGGACGAGTTGCTTGAGCTTGCCAAACATTATGATCTTTCAGAAGCGAAAACGTCTTTGACAAAGCAAGAGATAAAGAATATTTTAATTCCATATTTGGTGGGAAAGGAAATCATGGATAATAGTGGTTTGGTTTTAATTGATAAGTCTGTATCTGGTTTTGGAAATTAAGGGAATCACGGCAAAAAAAACCCAGATGGAATTAGAATTAAGAAAGCGTCAGTTTCATAAAGAGGAAAGAGAAATAGAAAAGTAGGTGCAGAGAGAGAGAGAGAGAAAGAAAGAAAGAGAGAGAGGGAGTGAGGGAGGGAAATGAAGGAAAGAGAAATGCAGCTGCAGCGAGAGACAGAGAGAGCATAGGGAAATGCAGATAGAGAGGAGAAAGAGAGACAGATACAGAGAGAAGAAAGATAAATACAGACTAAAAGAATTAGAACTGACAAGCCGAGCACTCCCCCCCCCCTCCCCGCTAGACACTAATTCAGGTTTTGGTTACCAGATATATTAGGGAAAAAGAAGTAGATGAATACTTTCTTCACTTTGAGAAAATTGCTGAAAACTTGGAATGGCCAAGAGAGCATTGGACTTTGTTATTACAAAGTGTACTTATTGGCAAACCTCGTGAAGTCTACACTTCACTGTCAGTACAACAAAGCACTGATTATGCTGTGGTTAAGGAGAACATCTGGAAGGGTTATGAGTTGGAACCCGAGGCATATCGACAAAAGTTTAAGAATTGTAGAAAAGAAACTGGACAAACTCATGTCGAATTTGCAAGGGAAAAAGAACAACTATTTGATAGGTGGTGCTCAGCCAAGAAGGTTGATAAAGATTACGATAACCTCAGACAGCTCCATAGTGATGTCAAGACTTATCTTGACGAGCAGAAGTGGAAACTTTGGAAAATGCTGCTTGTATGGCTGATGATTATTCCTTGGCTCACAAAATTTCGTTTGGCAATAAGTCTTCCTCTCGGTATTTTTCAAAAAAACATTTCATTCTCAAATGAGTACTTCTAAATTTCCAAACAGCACAAGTGTTAGAAATCAAACATCTTATACGACTGATCAGAAATCCTTATATCTTCCTACGTGCACGTATTGCAGAAAGAAAAGACACGTAATTTCTGATTACTTCAGGTTGAAAAATAAGCAACACAATAAAGACAGAGCTATTCCAAATGCTCTTATTTCAAAGATGTCAAGGTCTCGGTTTTGTATTGAAAGCAATACATTTGTTGGGTCAAACAGACCCCAGTCTGATTCTGTTTTGGAGACTGATGAACCATTCATCAGAAGGTTCTATATCACTTATTGGTGATTCTGCCAAATCTATCATTATTAAAATATTATGTGACACAGGAGCTTCTCAGAGTCTTTTGTTAAAAGGTACTTTACCTTTGTATGAAAAGTCTTCTTCTAGTGAACGTAGAGTGCGGCTTTGTAAATGTTGATCTCCATTGTGTTAATTTGGCATCAGACTTAGTTTCTGGACCTGTGACTGTTGGGGCAGTGACTTCTTTACCCTAGAAGGTATACATTTGTTGCTACGCAATGACCTAGCTAGAGATAAGGTCGTGGTCAATCCACATGTAACTGACAAGTCTTGTTTGGATCAAAACGTTGGTCCTATTCATATTGAAATACCTGCTTTGTATCCTGCTTGTGCAGTTACCAGAACTATGGCAAAAAGAGCTCTTGAGAATGATGTTGATCAGGAAATTATTCCTTTAGCTGACACATTTATTGGTCAGTCTTTTGATGACGTCACTTTCTCTCCTATTGGGCAATCAGAAGGTTTTGATCACAGTGATCCTCTTTATACAACTCATTCTCTCTATTCTAATCAGGGTGATAAAAGACAATCACTCGTTGTCGAGCAGGAACAATATCCTGAGATCTCCTGTTTTTTTCAGAGGGCTATTAGTGAAACTGAAGCCACACAAGTTCCAGTGTGTTACTTTGTGAAAACTGGGAACTTTATGAGAAAATGAAGACAACCTGAGGTACCCGCTGGTGACGAGTGGTCAGTGAGCTATCAAATTGTCGTTGCTAAGTCATATCGACGGGAAATTCCTGGTCTAGCCCATGAAACTCCGTTGGTTGGTCATTTAGGAGTCAGTAAGACTTATCACAAGATCTTGAATCATTTTTATTAGCCGAAACTTAAAAGTGATGTTTTTAAATACTGTATATCTTGTAACACTTGTCAAATGGTAGGAAAACCTAATCAGAAGATACCTAAGGCTCATCTGCAACCTATTCCTGCATTTGACTAACCATTTAGTAGAATAATGGTGGACTGTGTCAGTCCCATCCCTAAGACCAAGTCAGGCAATCAATACTTGTTGACCATAGTGTGTGCGTCTACAAGATTTCCAGAGACAATTCCTCTGAGAAATATTAAAACTAAAACCATTGTGAAAGGATTGGTGACATTTTTTTTACACTTGTTGGCCTTCCCAAATCTGTCCAGTGTGATCAAGGGCCAAATTTTATGCCTGGTATTTTCCGACAAGTTATGCATGAATTAGGCATCCAACAGTTTAAATCTTCCGCCTATCACCTTGAAAGTCAAGGAGCTTTTGGAAGATTTCATACATTTTTGAAGAATATGATTCGGTCATATTGTTTTGATACAGGAAAGGATTGGGACGAGGGTGTTCATTTGTTGTTGTTTGTTGTTAGTGAATCAGTTCAAGAGACATTGGGTTTTAGTCCCTTTGAACTGGTTTTTGGGCATACTGTCCATGGACCATTGAAATTATTGAAAGAGAAACTTCTTTCACACGCAGATTCAAAGATTAATCTTCTTGACTATGTCTCAAATTTTAAATATAAGTTGTCAAAGGCTTGTGGAGTAGTAAGAACTTATCTTCACTCTACTCAGTCAAAAATAAATTAAGCTATGACGGAAATACACAGGAAATGAGTTTTAAACCAGGTGAGAAAGTTCTGGCTCTTTTACCTATACCTCAAAATCCTCTTCGGGCTAAATGTTATGGTCCTTTTACAGTTGAAAAGAAAGCAAATGACTTCAATTATATAAGTAACACTCCTGGGAGGCGGCAAAGGAAATAACTTTGTCACATAAATATGTTAAAGGAGTATTTTGACAGAGATAGCCCAGTTAATTATTCAATTAATTTAGTTGTACCTGTCCCACACAGTGAGAATGTAGACGATGGAGTACAATCTGATTGTAGTGATTCTGGTTTAACCAACCTTCGGAATTCAGAAATATTGAACAATCTGGACCAGAAACTTTACATTTACAACAACAGGAAAGAAATGAACCAAAACAGCCATTACATGAGTTTCTGATGTTCCTACACTAACAAATAAAATCTATCGTGACGTTGACATTGTAGATTCAACACCTGTAAAACAGCATCCTTATAGGATGAATCCTCTCAAACAGGAATATTTGAAGAAAGAAATTCAGTATTTACTGTAGAATTATTTTATAGAACCAAGTAAAAGTAACTGGAGTTTACCATGTATTCTCGTGCCTAAGCTAGATAATACATTCCGCAAGTGTACTGACTATAGAAAACTCAACGGTGTCACCAAAATGGATTCATTTCCAATACCAAGAATGGATGATTGCGTAGATAAAGTTGGGAGTGCGAAATATGTCACCAAGTTTGACCTTTTTAAATGATTCTGGCAAATTACACTCATGGAAGAGCAAAATAAATTTCAGCATTTGTAACTGCAGATGTGCTTTATCAATATAAAGTCATGCCGTTTGGAGTGAAAAATTCTCCGGCAATGTTTCAGTGTATTCTGAGCATGATATCATCTGGTCTAGATAATTGTGACGCGTACATCGATGACTTCATTATCTACAACGACACCTGGGAAGATCACTTGGAAACCATTCGGAAATTCTTCGATAGACTCAGTGACGCAAATCTGACGATTATTTTGAGCAAAAGTGCGTTTTGCCATGCTTGTGTCACATTTTTAGGACATATTGTGGACAAGGTCAA
Organism: Margaritifera margaritifera; assembly: GCA_029931535.1. NCBI lineage: Eukaryota > Metazoa > Mollusca > Bivalvia > Unionida > Margaritiferidae > Margaritifera > Margaritifera margaritifera. The sequence continues at coordinate 6,329,326 of JAQPZY010001643.1, read as the reverse complement.
GTTAAACCTGTAGAAGCTAAAGTCAAAGCTATCTCTGAATTCTCTGTGCCTGTTTGTAAGAAGTAACTGATGCGATTTTTAGGTTTTTCCCTGGATATTATCGGAAATTTTTGTTCAACTCTTTCCATAATTGTCGAACTTTTGACAGATTAGTTGAGTAAGTTTCATTCATCTGACTAGAGTCAGGAATCCTTTGATAAATTGAAGGTCATGCTTAATAGTCCGCCAGATCTTTCTGCACTAAAATTCAGCCAATTATTTAAAATGACTGTTGATGTAAGTGATGTAGGGGTTGGTGGAGCATTGATTCAAGATTACAAGAATGGTGTGGATCACCCTATGCGTTATCTTTCTAAAAAAAACTAAACAAGCACCAGAAAAATTATTCCACAATTGAGAAGGAATGTTTGGCTTTGATATTGGTTTTACGACATTTTGAAGTGTATGTTACCTCGGCTGTTTCTCCTGTTATTGTATACCGTGATTACAATCCCCTTACTTTTATCAACAAAATGAAAGATAAAAATCGGAGGTTGTTGAGATGGAGTTTAATACTGCAGGAATATAACATTGACATTCGACACATTAGGGGAAAAGACAATGTGATCGCAGATGCACTCTCACGTGTATAGATAGACTAGATTGTTTTATTTTGTGTAACTGAGCTGAGTGACATTTATAATACATCTTTCTATGTAATATTTAAGAGAAAGCTTTATTGCATAAATCTTTATTTATCTTTATGAGTGGAGGTGTTATGTATATTGAATTTATAATATGTGTCCATGAGGTAAGTTGTACTTTAGTGGTCAGTTTGAAAACAACATATTTACAGCATTTGAATTCAAGGTCAGTCTTGTTTAGATAGCATTAAACAATTAATTTGGAATTTTCCGTGTCTGAATGTGACAAAATTCATGTAGCCAGGTATTTTTCCATCTGTATTACCCATATTCTGATGTGAGATTTATATATATATATATATATATATATATATATATATATATATATATATATATATATATATACACACGCTTGGTAAGCAGGAGACCATTCCTATACTAAACTTCATATTATAAAGATCAGTCTATTAAAGAATTTCTTTTAGTAATCAGATGTAAACGGTAGTGAAAATCAAAGCAAATTCAGAGAGAGGAATTATTTATGCGAAATATTCGTTGGAATTACTAAAAGTGCTTATTCTAATTTTATGTGAATTCATTGAAAGATATTGTGGATTACATTATTCAGGCACATCATTACATTCGAGACTACTGGTACATCAGGACATTAAAGGCTACTGGAATTCATTCGGAATATATTATATTTAGGACTTGTGATTAGGACACTTAGGATTATTTGATTATTTGGACTTTAATTTACGTTATTATAAGTGTCTTTTGAATATTCACTTTAATTGTCTAGAAATATATTGCTTGTTGATATTACTTTCATTGTTGGTTTCAATTTCTTTCTGTTACATTATTTGAAGACCTAGCGTCGTAACATATGACAAAAGTTCACTTTTTCACTCACTTTCTCTTTTGAATTTCTTCACTGGCATGGGTTCTTCCTTTTTTACTTCAGTTTCTTCTACTTGTCTCGCCTTCTTGAATTTATTGACGGGTATAGGTTCTTCTTCTATTTCTGCTTCTGAAGAACGCTCTTTCTCCTTGTTCTCTTTTTTCTTGGGACACTCTGAATACCAATGCCCTTTTTCTTGACACTGATAACAGGTATCTTTACTTTTGTCTCTCTATTCGCGTGTCTCAGAAGTTTATTTTCTTTGACGTTGTGGACATCCTGGAGTCCAATGTCCTTTCTCTTGACAGACATAGCAAGTATCTTGACTTTTATCTCGAGTGGAGTAGTCCGTAGTCTTAGTCGAAGTATACCTTCGAATGACTCTCTGTAAATCTCTGACGAGAAGAGCGATCTGCTGTAATTCTTCCATCTTCACAGACTGAAAGCTAAATTAATGTAGGGCAAGAAGCTCTATATATAGGGAGAGAGTGTGTACCTTTGTCAAATCAAATTTTGAATCAAGATGAAACGATCACACCTTGAGAAGAAACCAGAAGAAGCCAAGGGACGACGACAACAACCTTCGGTGTCACCTAATACACTACGTGAAGTGTTAGCACAAGGGCATGCCAGTGATTTTGAAGACGACATTAGTGAGCCTGAGCCAACACCATCTACCTCTACTTCCGCTACAAGACCAAGAGAGTCAAGATCAGCTAAAAAAGAAAGTCGTTCAGTATCTGTTGAAGATTATTTTCACATTCGAGAGACCCAAAAAGTGACTGCGAGAATATTTCTAACGACAGCTTACACGTACACAGTGAAATTTAAAGAGTTCAAGTCTCAAGTGCCACCAGAGAAAGCAGCGGGTTTCAATACAGATTTGAGGGAATCATTATTAGAGACACTGAAACGACAGTGCCAAACTAACGATGAAGATCGTTTGAGACTATCGATCGATCACGACAGTTTAAAGTTTCCTGTCTGGATCGAGTTTCGTACGCCGGCAGAATTAACACCTTCAAAAATCTTTATCGACAAAACTGAACACGTCCAACAATCCAACAATGAGTTTGACATGACTGATGGAATAGCCACTCTTCACATGACACACGTTTCGCGTCCAAGAGGTAGCGGACGACGCAAAGTTTCATTGGTGGATAAACTTTGCAGTACCAAACGCAGTATCGTTCAGATTGACAATCATCAAGATCAAATGCCATCGTAGTGCCTTGAACTTATGCCGAAGAACGATATAGCAGAATGGGAAAAAATCATGGGAGACGATTTGAAAATCTAACAGAAACAGAACACAACAACGGAGAGCAGCAGAACTCATTTTGCGGCAAGCAGACATTTCTAAAGAGACCGTGTGGTGAGTTCCTGAAATGCAAAAACTTCAAGACGTGTTGGCACCTCGTTATACGGTGAAAGTATATCCTCAAGTTGTTTGCGGAGCTCTTGTGTTTCGAGGACCATATTTCCCAGACGGAAAATACATTCATGTGTATCATCATCAGGAGCATTTTGATGCAGTTACAACTATCACAGTGTGCTGAAACGTGTAATCAAGACCAGCCTTGTTGCCACAATAATCAAGAACGCGCTTTGACAGGAACATGGGTGAGTGCCGAATTGCTTCATGCTTTTGATCGTGGATAATAACTGTTAAAAGTATACGAAATTTGGCACCTTCCTACCACAGAACAATACCGAAAGGACGACGACTCCAATGAAGAAATTTTCTCAGGCTACATCAACGAATTCCTAAAACTGAAGCAAGGAGCTAACGGCTATCTTTCTTCGTGTCAGGCTTCAAAAAACCAAGAGACATTCAAAGAACAGTACCGATCCTTAGAAGGCATCACTTTGGAGCACGTGGAAAAGAACAAAGGAAGACGATCGTTTGCAAAAGTCATTTTGAATTGTTTGTGGAGAAAACTGGCGCAACGTCCGATATTGTTAAAGACGGAATATTTGGCAGATCTAAGTCGCTACTTTCAACTCGTCGACGACAAAGGAAAACTCATTAAAAAGTGGAGATCCTACGTGAAGATTTGATCTTGGCGCATTACGAAGAAGTCGCAGAGTGTGCACACACCCCACCCACCCCCCGACGAGTTTTTAAATGTCATTATTGCAGCGTACGTGACAGCCAGTGCCTGTTAAAAATTGTATCATCTCTTGGAACTTTTAGGAGATCGAGTCCTTTCCTTTGATACCGATAGTTGTATGTACATTGATCGCTCTGGTAGCTATCATCCAGACATGGAAGACGAGGAGCGTTTCGGAGCATGGACCGATGAACATCCAGAAGACACTATTTTGAGTTTTGCTAGTTGTGGCCCCAAAAATTACGGTTAGCAATACAAAGACCAACAAGGACAAGTGCGTACCAAATGCAGAGTAAAAGGATTGACATTGAACACTCGTTCCAGTCAAGTGGTCAACTTTGACGTGTTAAAAGAAGTCTTAAAGTCAGGACAAGATCAAGACTTTCGTGTGAAAACATTGAATCCTCACATAAAATTGTACGTTTGCAAAATCACCAAATCGTCAGTCGACCTTTAGAAAAAGTATATCAGATTGTCTACCAGAAACGAGTGCGACTTCCAGACCACAACATGTTACCTTACGGACACGCCGATCTCCAGTATAAAAAGGAGAGGGTTCCAAGACAGAAAGATCATTGAGAAACCGAGTGAGGGACCCACTGCGGACTCCAAGTTCAGTGAACTCGAGTTCGATGCTGTGCCTTGCGACCAGAGTTATGCTGTACCCTGGGACATCAGCGACGCAATACGACCTTTCCGCTCATTTACTATCGAAAGCGATGCAGCACGATCTTACCGTTCTACTAGCGAAAGCGATGCAGCACGACCTTTCTGCTATACTGGCAAATGTGATGCCGTTCGTGTGCATATCTGTGAATGTCATCCATGCACCTGCAAACCACTCTGGATACCACTAGCTCATCGAGATTTACAAATCAAAGAAGAATACACATTTCCTGTGGCTTTGCCTGGCTATTGTGACTTTGAAAGTCGATTGAACACGTACAAAAAATGTCCTAAAAATCTGGATGGACTACCCAGTACCAAAACTTTAGCCAGAGCCGGATTTATCCATTTGCGACGAGGAGAGAAAGTACAGTGTTTCAGTTGTGGTGTGAAGATCCACGACTGGGAGTATAATGATTCAGCTTTCCTGGAACATGCCAGATGGTCTTCGTGCTGTAACTACCTTCCCTTGGTGGGGCATGATTATTATCCGCATGGATACTTTAGAAGAGAAAATTCGTAGTTTACTTTGGAGTTGCAAACACGCATTTACAGAGACTTTGTACTGATTCAAGTGAAACTCAAAGAACAATTGCATCCTTTACGATATAGACGTTTCAACCATTGGTATATGAATGCTATAACAAAAACTGATTACTTTGGAGATGTTCAAACGGTCAGACATTGATCAACGACTACTTGACTTCTGTAAGAGTTTGCATGTGGTGAGCTAATGACTGAATTTCTTCGATATCCTTGATTACCAGATTCCATTTGGCAAACGTGTGACTATTTCATCAAAAAGAAAGGCATTCCTGTGAATGACTAGTTTAGAAGAGCACATTCAGAATCTACCTTTGGAGCTGCGAGAACGCATTTACAGAGAGTTTGTCTAAATTCAGGTGAAACGCAAACTCCAAATCACTTCCCCATTTTGAAACTATTGCTATTTCCACAGTATAAGAAGACTGATTCTCTGGAAAAACTATGACACACATAAAACACTGCGTGGATATAAAGCTTACCATGCAACGACGTTTGTCATCAGTGTTGCATCAAGTTCCGTGGAAAGAAGTCAATGACAGTGTTCAAGACTTAGTGAATTACCAACTACTGTTAAAATAACTGATTCCACAAGACGACACGATTCCATTGAATTATCGACAACGTGTGGTATGTGTGTTAGTGACCACTTTTCTCTAATTTCGTTTACCAGCAGATTCTTTGCGGACAATTTATGAACAGTACATGCAGCAAAGACACGATCACCAAACTTTTATCTGTGCACGAACAATTTATTGTGTTAAAAGTATTGAGAATAGTGATGAAGACGAGTTGTATGCCTCCGTGTGAAGGAGAGATTCGTTCTACTTTATCCACTCTTCATACTTACTAACAAATGTGTATAGCAGTTATGCAACCCGCTTAATTATGAATGATGGGCAACCGCATGGAAATGACGGGGGAAAAGCTTATATGATATTTCATGAACTGGAACAAAATCGCTTTCGATTTACAATAATAATATCATATGATGTGAAATCCAGAGTGCTGTCGATTTACAAGATCACTGCTGTGATGTCCAGAGTGCATGTAAATGTAGGACTCTGTACACTGACGGGACAGTAATTCTTGAATGAGATGATGTAAATATAGGACTCTGTAGACTGATGGGACAGTAATTCTTGAATGAGATGATGTAAATGTAGGACTCTACACTGACGGGACAGTAATTCTTGAATGAGACGATGTAAATGTAGGACTCTGTACACTGATGGGACAGTAATTTTTTAATGAGATGATGTAAATTTAGGACTCTGTACACTGATGGGACAGTAATTCTTGAATGAGATGATGTAAATGTAGGACTCTGTACACTGATGGGACAGTAATTCTTGAATGAGATGATGTAAATATAGGACTCTGTACACTGATGGGACAGTAATTCTTGAATGAGATGATGTAAATGTAGTACTCTACACTGACGCGACAGTAATTCTTGAATGAGACGATGTAAATGTAGGACTCTACACTGACGGGACAGTAATTCTTGAATGAGACGATGTAAATGTAGGACTCTGTACACTGATGGGACAGTAATTCTTGAATGAGATGATGTAAATATAGGACTCTGTACACTGATGGGACAGTAATTCTTGAATGAGATGATGTAAATGTAGGACTCTACACTGACGCGACAGTAATTCTTGAATGAGTCGATGTAAATGTAGGACTCTGTTCACTGATGGGACAGTAATTTTTGAATGAGATGATGTAAATGTGGGACTCAACACTGACGGGATAGTAATTCTTGAATGAGACGATGTAAATGTAGGACTCTGTACACTGATGGGACAGTAATTCTTGAATGAGATGATACCTCTTTATGGTATCAAGAATACTAGTATGTAATATTGCGGCTTCTACCTGGGTAGATAATAATCGAGAGATATTCGCTACACGGGGAGATTCGAAAACTTCCTCCTTCATCAAAATCCACCACAGTAATCTACATCGTCCCCTGTCCAGGATGTTTTGTGCTCGACTTTCCAGCAAGTCGCTCGGAAGTAAACCAAAGCCACTTTGTTGTCTCAAATGCAAAATATCCTTCTGTACAGTGGAATGATTGTGATGCTATCTCAAAATCTACTGTCCTTTATGCATGTTGACCACTGCTCTTGAAGGAAAAAGACCATTTGTATTACATGTTGTTAACCACGATATAAATGGCATAAATGGACACACGTTGAAAACCAAAACGTGACATTCATTCGTGCAAAAGATTTTTTTTTTAGAAATACAGAAATTTAAACAGATGATTTACTGGAAAAGAAAATGCGTTCATCATACCGGTAATTGAACAGGATAAATAATTTTTAAATAATGCACATTTATACAATGAAATAATTTGTTCTTAAATGATTTGCCACAATTGTCAATATATGTATGCATATAAGGTTAAATAGCAGACGTTGTGATAGTTGTGGATATCCGATTGATTTTCAGCGTCCTTTTTTTTTTTCTTCACAATTTCCTTCCCTTGTCACATCCGCATAGAACACAGTTTTATTTCTTTAAACCATGATGTAGTGTAAGAATTGCTCGGAGCTAGTCCTGTATAATCTTGAGAATTATTATTAATATGCTTCCTGTGATATTTATTTGGTCTTACCGCACACTATAATAATCGTATTCATCGTCAAAGCATAAAGTCAGAAAGAGACAAACAGCGAGTGAATCATCTCTTCAAATAAACTTACGAATCAATATAGCGACTTCGTATTTGTTAAATCCAAATGATGACGTAAAGATAAAATAATGGATTCGTAAGTCGCTGAAATTGCTTCCTATTTTATTTCTGGCATAAACGTTTTCTGCGTCCTTTGAACATTTAAAATAAATAAAGAAATTGTAAAAGTCACATTTTCTAAATATTGGAAATTTACGAAAACTTACATCAAAACTCATTCTCTTAATGTACTGGTAATGTGGCATTATTTAAATACCAATCATTCACTTTTGGGTGAGAGACAATCAGTCGGTAGAGAGTACAATGACAGAAGGGTTGTTTCCTCTCCCGTTTTTTTTGTTGTTTTGTTTTGTTTGTTGATTTTTTTTTGTCGTTGTTTTTTTTGTCGTCAGTATTCATGTGCATTATATCAAGGCCAAATACTGTTTTTGTAGCTCCTAATGTCCAGTCAGGTATTATAAAAAGAATTTTCTTCTGGGATGGAACGGCTTATTTTTTTTTTATTTTTTTTTTTTTGCGGCAATTACTCGACTTATCGGGATTACTGAGCACAAAGGTTACTACGATGAACTAAGTCATGTCAATTTCTGCCCATAACGTCATGGCGCTGATTAGATTAGTCAGACATCTCTCACCTGGAACCATACCTTTTCATCTATAGGTCCAGTCTATAACAGTGAATCACTGTCTGTTTAGGTTCACAAGCACATTAAGCGAAGGCATATGAGAGTTTACATTAATCTACACTGATAATTGTCTTCTCTGTTAAACAGCCCAGTTTTTTTAGAGTCCCGCATCGAAATGCGGGAGTCCTATAATAATCACCTTTTCGGTTCGTCTGTCCGTACATTCACACTTCTTGTAACCACCAACGCTCTGCAACCTAGATACATAACTGGATGCCATTTTGGAAGCTAAATGTATTTATTATCTATTGATAATACAGTTCTTCATGTGTTTTCTGCAGTAAAAATACACATTCTATCCATTAACTCCCAGTCGAGTATTTACATACGGCAATTTTTTTTGTCATACTTTCTCTTGTTTCAATTAAGGATTGACTGTTTATTTTTTTAAGTTCAGTGAAGTATGCCCCCCCCCCAAAAAAAAAAACAACAAAAAACAACACTGCAAAATCTATGATCAACGAAGATGGTCAATAAGTAAATTTTACACGTATACGCGACAGAATAACTGGAATTCTGTCAAAAACTTCCATTAAATATATTAATTATAACAAATTAAATCCACGGTGGATAAAAACCCCAATGATTTAAAAGTGCAAGATTATTTTCTGTTTGTTTAATTTCGTGTACCCATATTTACCAATGTCGAAATTAGGGAGTAGCTCCAGCCACAGTTGGCGTATAACTTTCGTTCATAAAATAATAGGTTATTTTTTGTCTCCGTAAGTTTTCAATATATATGGTATACGAAAGTTATATAGGCCTATACCTAACGGGAATAGTTGTCAGAGAGAGAGAGAGAGGGGGGGGGAGGGAGTTTACATTTTGCATGGACCTGAGACCTAAACACCAAGTGATAAACATGTTCAGTATAAAATCACTAATTTGAGTTGATAAGAGCTAACACATCTCTTTAAAGGGAAAGAAGGTGTGAGTGCTTCTTATTACTATCAATAAATAATGTTTTCTTTGAAAAAGGAACGGCGAAGAAACAAACACAAGTGATCCCGATGGAATCACAAATCGAATTGCCGCATAGAATTCAGGCCGATGAAATAGCTGTATTTCGGATCAACAACATCCATGAAAAAGAGAGGATAAGGGAGGTGATATATATATATATATATATATATATATATATATATATATATATATATATATATATATAGAGAGAGAGAGAGAGAGAGAGAGAGAGAGAGAGAGAGAGAGACCGACAGACAGACAGACAGAGACAGAGATAGGGGAGGGGGTGCGGAGAGATTGCCAGGCTAAATCTCGATAGATAACCATGGCTAGAGTTACTTTTTGAAAGAAATAAATATTCAGGGCTAGACTTCCACATTTCGATTTATCCAGTTAAGTTTTTACTTCCGCGCTTTATCGGGGATTACTGACCTTGAATTCCTTCCAAAATCACGCTCAGCACTTCTCTATGAATCACAACAAAGCTTAATCGTCGCAAGCCAAGGGTGACAATCCGCAACGCTTCTTTATCATCAACTAAGACTCAACACAGGCAGCCACGAGTGATAATGGAGCGTAGCGAATTGTCATCTGTGGCTTGCGACGACGAACAAAGCTTCAGTTGATATTTTCGCCGAAATTTTTTATCAAGAGGACAGCTTCTATTTTTTAAGTGTACGTGTGTGTGTGGGGGGGGGGGAGGGGTCAGCTAAAACACTCAAACTTAAAGTCAGTAAAAATCATTTATTTAAATTCCAACTGGAACTGAAAATAATTTGTATTTTTACAAAGTTTTTTTAGGGCACAATGTCATACGAAACATGAAAATGCGATTTGCGTAAACGCGATGTGAAGCCCAACTAGTCGGTATCGCTTTAATAACTGTGACCTTGCCAGATGTTATTAAAAATGTTAAAATGTATGTCTGCTTGTTAAAACGTTACCGGGAAAGATTATTATGGAATGTCCCACTTCTCTCTCTCTCTCTCTCTCTCTCTCTCTCTCTCTCTCTCTCTCTCTCTCTCTCTCTCTCTCTCTCCCTCTCTCTCTCTCAAAACAAACAAAAAACAAAATTTTTAAAAATGTAAACAAAATAACATATTTTCAAATTTTTTGTTATGTTAAATTCAGCATCGTCATTCACAGCATTTTTTTTTTTACACTATACACAAGAACTCGTAGACGATGTAAACAAACATTAGTTTGCAATTTATTTACCCACGATTCCCTGCGAATGGTATGTAAAGTAGTAAGGGTGGGCGGAGCCAAATGAAATGAATTGTCTCAGTTCATACAGGTGTGAACCAGAGAAATTCAACAGTGCCTGACCAATCATATTGCTGGAAATCGTAATGAAAATAGAAAAATAATAATTATTAAGGTTTTGATAATAACTTCATCTTTTTGAAGTTTTAAACTCGTGGCTGCCGGTTTCAGAATTATCCACTTTGACATACGTTTTAGATTGCACGGTTACGGAAGTTTACACTATTAAAGGAAGAAATTGTATACTCTAATTGTGGCCGCGGGTGCATTTTCGACTTGTTCCTGGTTAGTCAGACATTGTGGCGAACAATAGTCTTCCAAAATGTCGATTTTAGTATGAAACTTGAACTTGATGTTTAGTGTACTTTGTGAAAACATTTACTGTCAAAGATATTAAAATTAATGAAATTTAAAAGTTTAAACCATCTTTTGATATGAAATGCATGCATGTATGTATGTATGTATGTATGTATGTATGTATGTATGTATGTATGTACGTACGTACGTACGTACGTATGTATGTATGTATGTATGTATGTATGTATGTATGTATATATGTATGTATGTATGTATGTATGTATGCATGTATGTATGTATGTATGTATAGAATCTTACATGAGTGCTCATTTCAAATAACATATATGAAACGAGTCGAATAATATCTATCCTTGCCGATCAAAAGATTGAAATTATTCGATGATTTTTCATAAACTTCATTTGAAATGAGCATAATTGTAATATTATATTTATAGCATGATGAAATATACTGATTTTATTTTACTAAACCGTAGAATATTGTTGTGAAATGACGTTGAAATACATTCGGATGCCTCTGTCATTACGCCTTTCCTTTGCATGACGTTATTTTTTAATTTTGTGACGTCATGAGGTGTTATTTTATTTTATAACATTTATATTAAATGTGTTATTACACGTGTTACATATATGAAAATTATTATATGGGTATATTAACGTAAATAAGACACAGTAGTCATGTGATAAATATATGTATGTTCGTATTCATATATGTATATATGTATCTATGTAATATATGTATGCGTGGGTGAGTGTGTGAATGAGTTATTAGCTAGAACGGAATGGCTTCTTTTTCGCCTTTCGTTATCATAATGTTTGCTGTTGATCAATTAGGAGAGCTTTTATGCTCATCGAGATTGATAAATGTGATTCAGTAATCATCTGTGTCACATTCACGTTTCCATAACTATGTCCGTTCCATATTAACCTGCATAATACATTCATGGACCACTGGACGGTCATAAATACATAAATAAAAACACCTTTATTTATGATTATCGCGATTGAATAGTCCCCAGAAAAAAAACAGCCGGCAAGCGAACGGAGTCCAAACGGTCACGCTTTTCGTTCCATGAAAAAGCGCGAACATTTATAGTGAGGTTTTATTTGGATGTTCTTATCATCACTTGAAAGGTAAGTCTGTTTTCATATATTGGTTTCGCTACTGAAATCTTTCTAGCTTGTATGACCAGTTTACTGAAACAACATTAACGATGCTAACAATGCAAACGAGCTTTTAAAAAGAATTATTATTATTATTATTATTATTATTATTATTATTATTGTTGTTGTTGTTGTTGTTGTTGTTGTTGTTGTTGTTGTTGTTGTTGTTGTAGCAGAGGCTATTGCAATTTGTAAACTCCATTATTACTGGAACGTAGCCTTATCGTCAATATATAGAGGAACTTTGCATTTGTGTTAATTTCCGATGATACTTTTTAAATGAGTTAAATAATTTCTTTCACGAGCCTTGGCGAGCAAAAGATTGAAGTTATCAGCAAGTTTTATAACTTTCCTTTCAAATGAACACAGATGTCAGAATCCTTTGATCACATGACGGAAAATTCTGATTTAATTTTGTAAAAAACAAACACACCCCCCACCCCCAACGTAAAAAGTGTTGTGATTCTGGTTTATTATCCTAATTAAGACAAGTACAACAGCAGCAGATTCTGGTTTATTATCCTAATTAAGACAAGTACAACAGCAGCAGCTGCAACAACAACAACAATAAACAGTGGCGGATCCAGAAATATCGTATATGTTTGTTTGTTTTGTTTTTTTTTTTTGGGTGGGGGGACGTAGACAAGTAGGCGAGGGGTCTGTGGGACGGAATCCCTGGTCGGGGTCCAGGAGGCCAAACCCCCAAAAGATCCTGAATATTTTAAGCGTTTCCAGGGCATAATTTTAACCATCTGACTGTAAAGAAAACGTACTCTAGGAAACGTTCCGGTTGTTTCGCGCTCAGCTTATTTTTGTTTATTTATTTATTTTGTTATTTATTTATTTATTTGTGGGAAGGGGGGAAATAAAACGCCCTCAGCCGGTCCCTATTTAAACTCGTTTTCTATGCAGACTGGCACATCCCGTAGTCCCTTGAGAACCTTTCTAATACTAAAAGAGGTTCCACAAAACAGGGTGTCTCGACTTAATAATGTGAACTATTCATTTGAAACGTCATCAGCCAGTGATATTCAGAAAACGCCGTGGTATTTGTAGAATAAGAAAAGAATCATGTTGTAAACTAGAGTATTTGAATGGTTGAATGTGCATCAAATCACTGACCTTCCCCTTAAAAAGTGATCGTGAGTATTGTTAAAACGAAAGAACAAAATCGGAATGTGTAGTAGAGGTCACATATGTTTCCATCTAACTGGAACACTAGATAGATTTTACACATTTACGTTCTTAATGAGATCAATTGGTCAAGATTTGACACATTTACGTTCTTAATGCGATAAATTGGTCAAAAATATATATGTCTGACAGATTGATGACAATCCAGGTACTCACTTTGGGCAAGGCATCGTCGTCTACGCTTAGGTTAGGAACATTAATGTGTATGCTCCCTTAGAATCTGAACCTGACCCGAAACACATGAATCTATCTATCTATCTATCTATCTATCTATCTATCTATCTATCTATCTATCTATCTATCTATCTATCTATCTATCTATCTATCTATCTATCTGTCTATCTATCTATCTATCCACCGACCCTTCGACCCATCCTTCTGTCTATCTACCTATCTATATATCTGTCTGTCTCTCTGTCTATCTGTCTCGATTTAGTTCTAACTCCCTTTCTGTCTGACTCTTTGTCCATTTATCATCTTTTGTTTCTTTTTCAATGATGATATCAGTACAGTTCTGTAACATGAGATATATAACAACTTAAGGATTTCACAACACACGTGTGCATGTGTAAAAAGTCTCATTCATTTTTGCAATGTCATCCATAATATTTTCAAAGCTATTCACAAATTATTGTCATTTTACTGAATAAATCTGCACAATTATCTCAGATTTATAGAAACAAATGTGATTTTATAGCGCACGAAAAATGAATTTTTCTTAAGCCATTCAAACGAACGATCAACAAAATAAAAGTAATATAATTAGTGCAGCGAAAGTGCAAGCGAACATTCACTGAAATCAACTCCGTAACGACACGAATTAATTAAACTGACTCCATCAACCTATGTCCAAATTTAGAAGCTTCATTCTAAGATAAACCTATATTACACATCTCTTTCATAGTTTCGATGATCAAAAAGTCTTCAACTCTTTCAACATTAGGATATTTTCAATAATATTGTTTATTGTACGCAGTATATCTCTCTAAAGTTTTTATATTTTTGACAAACGAGAATACAATAAACCAAAAATCTTCAATTACAGTAAAACTACATTATATAAACTTGTATTAGGACTCAACTTGGAAATCGGATCTTGAATTAAGTTGTCAGTCAGCCTTTGCGTAACAAACTGTCTGAGTCAAGCAAACTTAACCCAACCCTTGACCGAGTTTCTTCTGTCTTAAAACTGGCTCTTTTTTATTTGGCTATTTCTGTGCTAAATTTCAAATCTGCCCTTTTCTTTAACGAATGACCGCAATAACGATTTAATAAACAATCACTGAATATGGAAAATAATGAGACGTAACGCCAGATATGCGTCAGTAAGCAACATTACTACTTGTATTAGGCACGAGATTCACTTGGAGGTAAAGTTGAGCAGGCAACAAAAATGCGATATGGAGAAAAATGCACACTTTATTGTAAAGACGCCTGTCTAAAATGAAGATCGGTTCCAATTCCAACCAGAGATATCACGTTTTGTTCATTTAATGAAGAATATATGCCCTAGACAATACTTGCAGTCAAAACTGCTGTCGTGCGCAAAAAGAAAACCGCACGTAATTCGAGTGTACTACATTCTTTCCTAAAATCTCGCACAGAAAAAATAAAAAGTGAATTGTAAGACTGGAGAAACAATACCCATTCCAAGTGAATTTTCTTTACGGTCTAATGACGAATATTATTTAGATTATGAAAAACAAGATTAAAGTAAATAGTCAAAGTAAATACTAAAATTAAATAGTCAAATCACGCTTTTAAAATATAATGGTTGGTACATAGTACACGTACAAGAGCATTTTAGAATATGAAGCATTTGCATTCCTAAAGAAAATCTTAAATTTGATTATCTGAGCAGGGCTAAAGACACAGTTTTCAATATATGGAATTAATTATCACCTCTAAACACCGGGTGTAAAATTGCGTTCTACAGTCCTTGCCTTATTCAATTTGGCCTTGTCATGTTAAATATGACGAAAGCCACTTAAAATTACATAATTTTATTTATTTTTTTATTTTTTATTTTTTTAAATTTATTTATTTATTTATTTATTTATTTATTTATTTATTTATTATTTTGTCCTTACGTTTGCTATTACATTCTGGTCCCTCTTATCTCCATTTCGTTGTTAAATACATGCATTACTATCAATCATATTTCGTGTATAATGTTCTTACTTATACTGCAGGGAAAATCATTCTGAATACTGTTTATATATTGATGACACCTTTTGTGTCTTCTCCCCAAAAAGCTTGTATTTAAGTATACGGTTGTGTTTAAACAAACATATTCTGGCGTATTTTATAGGTCACACATCAATGTTATATATATATATATATATATATATATATATATATATATATATACACACACACACACATATATAATGTTATATCAAAAATAGTTGCATAAATCAATAGTCACAACATGGTAAATTGGTCTATCAAGGAATAACTCGAGACAATGCTGGAGTTCAAGACTGGAAACTCGTGGTGACTGTTGCGATTAGTTATAATCACTAGTATGATGACTTGTGCCAGCGCAATAATTTCCGATCACATAGATCCATCAAGTAAACCTCTTTATGTGTCCAGTTGTCAAAATAAACACGAAATCTGGCAATGCCTTTGATTGATGTGCAGGTCGAACTCGTATAATTACACTTATTTACCAAGGCATTGTAACAAGCATTTAGAATGTTTAATATCGTATCACGTCACGCAGAAAAGTGGAAGTTATTAGTTCATAACGCCAAAAAGAAACTACTTATGTATTCATGCGCCCTTCTTTGTAAATATCGGTTAAAATATAGTTCTATTATTTATTTCTTCAGATTCATTATTATTATTATTATTATTATTATTATTATTATTATTATTATTATTATTATTATTATTATTATTATTAAGAAATGAACCTCATATTTTACAGTATTCATGCAGTTATGACGCTTGAAAATTATATGTATGTTTGTATGTACGTACGTATGCACGCACGCATACAGGTATGTATGAATCTATGTATTTATGTATGCAATGAACAGGAATTTAAATGGCATCTTCTGTACATGTAAACTGTAAATGTTAAAAAAGTGAAATGCATGAAAGTAATAACATTGAACTTATGTTTAGACTTCTAAATTAAAGTTAAATGTTTGGACATACAGAGGCGAAACCTTCATTTTAGAATGCTTTTTTTGCCATATTATAAAGTTATGTACACCATTGAAGAATTTGTTTCTTGTATCATATTTGATGTGTATATCCTGTTCTATATATTTACAGATTATGAATTATCTATCTGCTTGTGCTGTCCTTATTATCTTGATGTTTGAATCAGGTAAGTGTACTTGGGATTGTAACGTTATGTATATATGTATATATCTGCATAAGAATATGTGCATAGGTGGATAGGATGTGTGTATGTATGTATGTATGTATGTATGTATGTATGTATGTATGTATGTATGTATGTATGTATGTATGTATGTATGTATGTATGTATGTATGTATGTATGTATGTATGTATGCATGCATGCATGCATGTATAGATGGATGGATGGATGGATGGATGTATTATGTACAGGGCCGGATTAAGACCTTTAGAGGCCCTAAGCACTGAAAAGATTATGGTGCCCCCATATGTAATTCCCCCCCGTCCCCCCCCCCCCGCCTCCCCCAAAATTTCTCTCTTTTTTTTTTTTGGTGCCTCAGCTTTACTGGTCCCCTAAGCACGTGCTTAGTCTGCCTATTGGGTAATCCAGCAGTGATTATGTATGTCAAGCGAGTTGGGAAAAAAGAATGGATCCTTTTGGTAGCAGGGAAGATAGTACCATTCATATTTCTTTTACTTGTCACAATTTCTTGGCAAGTATTTTTCCACCACATGAGGAATATGTCACTTTAATGTAAGGAAAGTATGATAAATAAGCAAAGCAACTTAGCAGCTCTCAACTTGACATTAGATAATGGCACTGTCCACAGAGGTCCTATGACATGGGCATTGCCGTTCCACCACGACAAAAACAGTTGCTGAAAATATGTCTTGACCAGGTGAACTATATCTATGTGTGTGTGTGTGTGTGTGTGTGTGTGTGTGTGTGTGTGTGTGTGTGTGTTACGGCTCTAGGTCTTAAAAATTTTTAACAGAAAGAAAGTGAAACCAACAATGTAAGTAAAATCAGCAAGCAATTTATTTCCAGACAATTAAAGTGAAAATTATAAAATGACACTAAAAATTTGTGAGTTAAATTCCAAATAATCCTAAATGTCCTAATCACAAGTCCAAAATAATAGAATGTTCCGAATGAATTCTAATAGCCTTGAATGTTCTGATGTACCACAAATATGTAATCCAGAATGTATTTAAATGAGTTCACATACATCCCAAAATAATGTATTAATCCAAAAAATGAGTGAGCACTTTAGTATTTCCAATGAATATTGTAAATAAATAATTCATCTCACATTATATCTGATTTCAACAACACAATTAAATAGATTCGTTATAGACAGATATTTTTGAATCGGAATTCTAGAATATGAATGAATTTGTTTACCAAAATCGGTATATAAATACACATGCCTGCATGACCTATGTCACATCACAATATGAGTAATTTTAATGGAAACATACTGGCCTACCTGACATATGTCACAAAAGTCTAATTGCGAAATGTCTATGAAAATACTATGTAAACAACTGGACAACAGTTAAGTATGTATTTTCAAGTAACCATACAACTTACAATCATAGACAAAAGTTAAGTATATACACATCATACATAACAACACACTCATGTGAGTCAACGTAGTAGTACCCACTCCTGTTTTTAAATATGGCAAACAGATCTCTCTCTCTCTCTCTCTCTCTCTCTCTCTCTCTCTCTCTCTCTCTCTCCTCATGATGTCACACATGCCAAACACTCTCTACTCATTGCATATTGGGACTGAACGCACCACGGCGATTCAGCGGAGTTTCTAAATGATGCCACTAACAGATTTTCGCAAATGTAAAAGTTGAATTCAAGAGCCTGACGTCCGGTTTTGTGTTTTCGATAATTTTCAGTATATGTTGGCATAAATTTCCAACTTCCAGTATCACCATGCTGCTGCCAGGAACCTCACAAAATGGAAATAAACCTGTGAATTTGTAACCCAAAACAAGGAACAAGATTTTTCACTAGCAGAGGTATCTTCATAGGAAATTGGTGATATAGTTTAATAATTAGATACATACATATCTAAACATTATTCTACTAATATTATTGTATGCAGATGGACGGTAAAAGAACTGACAATAATGCTGATGAAAATCCAACTTAGTAGAAGCGAAAAGCAGTCAGTTACGTCGGTTTCCATTGAGATTTAATAAATCTTGTATATGCTGATGTGGTTAAATACAATGAATATATTAAATAGTAATCATGAATAGTATATGGATAATGTTGAACATAACAGCTCCTTTACATCCCTCACCGCAAACAAGTAACTGTTGTGAATGGCCTTTGATGTCAGTTACGTCAGTGTTTACATCCGTGATGTCATTATGCAGAGACCAGTTGTTCCTCTACTATACCAGGGCCTGATTTTGCAAAATTTACGTTCACGTTATTTTTGTTGTATTCTTTCCCCTACCTTGCTAAAAGTCTACTTAGATTAAGTGAGTTTACCAATATTCTGTTCCGCAGGAGATCATTTTTTTAATTCTGTGTTTGATGTGAGTAAATGCTAATTTTAAATTGGAATATCTACTCCCTTGGATAAAAGCTTCTACACAACGCTTATCAACCCTTTTCTCGAAAAGAAAGCTCTTACAGAACATCTTTGACAGTCCCATATTTTTTCTCTCTCTTGTTCTCTCCAATACAGTCCAGACTGACCACGCATACAGGTTCTTCTACATTGTACGTTTTTTCGTCATCCAACATTTTTTTTTTTTTTTTTCTTTTTTTTTTTTTTAAACATCGAAAGAACATCAACTTACTTTCAATTAAGATATACTATTGAAAAGTTGTTCTTTCTGCAAATGTAACATGAGTATGTTTGTGTATTTGTTTTAATATGGTCAAAATGCCCCTTACGGATCTTACTGTTGATTCGGAAATTATGATCATGTAATGTTAGTCATTTCTTAGTTACTCCAATAGAATATGAACTGTCTGTAAGGTGAACATGGCATGGCTTCTCCCAGACCCATGCCCACCTATGACGATGGTACTAAAAAAAAACCCCCAAAACCCCAAAAATTTGGATTCCCTTTTTAAACAAAAAATGTCATAATGCTGATATTCACATTTTCAATTAAAAAACACAATAAAACCTATGGTGGTTTAACTCTGGTTGTTCCCACCTCCTGTCAAATCCGATTATATTTGTGCCCGCGATCGACTTACCGTTAAAATTACCGGCCTCCTCCACATCACTTTCTATTCCGAACATATTCTCTGTTGCCAGTTGCCACATACTTCGGGTTACACAAGTTTCACGTTAATTTTGTTTGGGATGGGGCAGCGGGCAGTGCGTGCGTTAACACTATCTTGCACATTATATGCAGGTTTGTATTCTGTAAAAGTTGGAGCGGAAACTCAGGCTTAAAGTCAAGCTCCATAATCAGGTATTGAAATCTGCTCCACTGATAATTTACTTGTACAGCGAGGAAATAAAGCTGTGAAAGTAGAACAAAATTACATAAAATTGCATACTGCCAAATGTTACGATATAAGCTTGACTTAGATTTCCATGCTCAACAAGTTTTGAGGATATAGATCTGTGAAATTATGAATATATATACGATGCGGATAACAAGGTCACGCCAAACATTATGACACTTAGAGCAGCAGATAAGTGCGTTTTTTCAGAGGAATCGTTCAAAGTTGTGATACAAGCGCGAAACTTGCTTAAGATATTCACCATGGTGTATCTTTTCAGAAATAAACGTTGGCCACTTGAAAGTCTAAGTGGGCAGCCATTTTTCAAGATGTCCGCCAATGATTTCTATTTGTGCTATATAAATTGACCGTGTGGTCCAGTTTGGATGATTTAAGTGTCCATTTTTGTGTTTATGAGCATACAGTAAACGATTTGAAAATTTTGCCAATTTCTCAGATAGTTTGCAAGCATCACTTCAGGACAATGTGATAAAAAATAAGTGAAAAGGAGACACCACTGCTGTGCAACTCAGCATGGGATTCAGTGTCAGCGAATTATTTTGTACTCAGCATGCAGTTATAATTTGGTGTCCCAAATGCTACCTAATAAGCCCCATAATAGTTAGGTAGCTGCACCTAAATCGACAGGATGTGCCAGCGCGGAAAGCCGAGCCAAGGATGACGGGGCTTTAGTTATTCGGATGGTGTACAGATCGCTCGGGACTTAAATGGCATTGGATGAATGATTGGGTTAGGTGTAGGGCAAAGGTATGAACCAAGCTGTATCCTGTACATTAAAGTGTTTATGTGCAAGCTGGTAAAAGGATAAGCCCTCCGCTTTGAACTATTAATCTCAACCTCTCAAAATGGCTATTCCTGCTAACTTTAAATGTAAATGGAAGACCAACTGGAACAAATGTTGCCTTTGTCAACAAGACAAAAAAGAAGAGCTCAAGTCAGCACCCAGTTTCTACAGTGCAGAACAAAATGGCCATAGCAACATCGCAGTAAATGTTCCTCTGTTTCATGCTATTAATGTTTTACCTATCATTCTGGATCCAGTCAGACTATATGAAGGTGGTGGTATAGAATGCACATTGATAACGAACAAAGCAAAATAGCACCAAACTTTTGACTGGTGTTCAACAACACCAAGTTACAACGGGCTCAAAAAAGAGCCTCTACAGTTGAAACAGACACATTTCCTAACCACAGCAAAATATCAAGAACTAGTATTTCTGAATCGTCCGAGTGTTTTTTTTTTGTAAGAAAGAGGCTCCAGAATCTGCATTGAGACAAGCGATGACCATGAAACTCAATGACAGATTAAATGAATGTGCAAGGACTCTTAGTGATGGAAGGCTCTTGGCAAAACTCAGTCGTGGAGATGCTGCGGCACAGGAGCTGAAGTACCATGTTGCTTGGCAGGATTGCATAACACCTTAACCACGAGAAGAGTGATCGAGGCTTACCTGGAATCAAAGTCTATCCACTGTCATTTTCTGAACTAGTCATCTATATAACTGAGCTGAAATTTTGCAGTGAAGGTACCATTCTCACTATATTCAGACTTGCATATCTAGCCAGACTATACAAGCAGCAAGTTGAACAACTGGAGATAGAGTCACCAGATATCAACTCAACCAGGTTAAAAGATCAGTTATTGTTGCATATGCCAGAGATAGAATCACACCAGAAAGAAAGGGATGTATTCCTTGTTTTCAAAAAAGACGTTGGCTTGATTCTCTCACAAGCTTCTGAGTACAGTGAAGTTATCCTCCGTGCAAAAGCTGCTAAAATAATGCGAGGACACATGTTTGATGACAAGTCTAAATATGTGTAACTTTCGACGAATGATATGTTGAAGAAGTCATCCCACCAGCACTTCTTCAGTTTGTGGGCATGATTGAACACGCTGCAGATATAAAATAACAGTTAAGGTTTGGTGCATCTAAAACAGACATGGCTTCATTACAACTGGTATACAGGGTACAAAGAAGGAGCAGAAACACAAAGACGCTCCAAAGATCACGAGACTCCCTTCCCTGTTAACATAGGAATGTCTGTATTTGCAAAGATAAGAATAGGCAGCTTGTAGAAATACTCCATGACAATGGAATCAGCATTTCCTACGACAGAGAGCTTGAAATTACAGCACAAATTGGAGATACATTGGTCACAAAATATGTGGACGATGTAGGGGTAGTGTGCCCACCGGCTTTGAGAAAAGAGTTATTTAAAACATCTGCCATGGACAATATTGATCTTATTCCAACTGCAACAACAATTTTCACACTGATACGGTCAAATAGAGAAGGAAATTTCGCACTGCCCCTGAAGCACTATCTGAATTGATCCCGTACTAATTTTGCCAACAACAATGTGAAATATGCATGGTGGCTTCCCATTCGCTTTAGAGACATGATGTCCTGGAGCGTCAATATCCACCAGTGGCCAAGGAGTTTCACATTGGGAAACGTTGTTGTGCACAAATCAGATCGGGAATTCTCAGGAATGGCCATTGATCAGGATCGCGAGCAGGCCAATGAAACCATCAATGGTGACGGAGGAGCCATTTGCATGACTGAGAATCCATAGGCACTTTGAAGGTGGATGGTGGCTGACCCAGAGGTGAGCAAACTAGTCGCTGAGCACAAGGCAGCATCAGGAGCTAAAGATGCAACAGAGAACAACAGCCACCAGGAACAGAAAGAACTAAAAGATTATTCTTTGAGAAAGTAAGTAATCTTACCATAGTAATGCGGGACCTGTGTAATCCTTTTGAAGAAGAGTAAAATGACCTGCTCACATTAGATACCTAGGATATTGCCGATCATAGTCTTGCTGATGCAATTGGAACACATTACAAAAGAGGCAGTGATGTAAAAGTCATTCTTGGAGGGGCTTGACAGTGAGGATGAATGCTTGTTCTGTCAACCCATCAAGAAGAACAAGGTTGCATGCTTCAAACAGGCTACCATTTCCAGTCACCCCAATTAAAAGACATTGAAGGAAGACTGTCACATCTTCTCTCAACTCTTCATCTCCTGCCAAAGCAGACAGTGTGACTTACATGAACTCTTCCGGTATAAAAACCAGTCCGTTCTTGCCGCTTTGAGTGACAATGGGAAGCTCCACGCCTGTCAGAAAGCTCTGCTTATTGACATTGTTGAAGCTCAGGTGACAATAGCAAACAGTAAGTCAGAAGTAATTGCTCTCATTAATGATGCCTCAGCATAGGTGAATAATCTGCTACCACTTACAGCAAAGACATTTGATGAGTATGCCAGATTGGTAGTCCTTCATATATTGCACCAAGTACAACAGAATTGACATTGTGTTTGATATATACTTACCATCCAGCTTATAGCTGAAACAAGATCCAAGCGAGGTCATGCCTTCAGTTTGTGCGACACTGTGTCTTCCTTCCGCAGCAAAGGAAAGAAGTCTCCGTGTGTTATCAGGTTTCAAAAGTCTTTACAAAACTTAGTAAATGCCCACCAAAGGTTGAAGATGAAGACCTTGAAATCCCGAAGAAACTGTTTGTAACAATGTATGACAGCACAGCTGCAAATATAAATGACGCAAGGCTTGACCTTTTTGCCCGACAACAGAAGTCATACGAATCGATCAGTGCAATAGTCAGTAACTCAGACTGCCCTCCTGCAACATTCAAAACGTGACGCATACCAGGCAGGATATATTTGAAGTCAGTCAAACAGTGCAATAGTCAGTAACTCAATGCCTTCTAACAAAGATGGTCAAAGCAAAGTGAAATGTGGAGAACAGTTTGGACAGTGCATCTACCTATTTCAAAAAGTTGCCAAGAACTGACTAAATGTGGCTGTACGACAGACTGTCATGAAAGATGCAAATGCTATCGCTGTGCATGCCAGGACTAGCTGAAATATAGTTAATCTGTTTTGTAGACCAAACTGGTGTATAAATAGTAGTTCGAACATAATGACTGGCTCTGTTAATCTGTAACTGAAAATAACATGTATTTTTGGCATAAAATGGAGGCCATCATAGTGGTTCTTTTGTCATTTAAGAATTGTTAGCATTTTTTAATTTATAAATTGGATCACGAGAATAATTACAGACACTAAGATTAGTAAGACTTAATATTTCTGCTCAAAACGTATCAAAATGAGCATTTTGTGAAATAATGGTGGCCATCTTTGATTGTTAGGTATCTAAAAAAAAATTCATATTAATACGTGCCAAATTTGGTGCTTGTATCACCATTTGAACTATTATTCATGTTATCTGTTCCACTAACTACAGTGCTGCCTGCTTGCATCAAAACTTCTCCGTCTTATTGACAGACTATAGTTCCCTTCCTAGTCATGTACTTATTTCTTCTGTTCTTTTGCTTTAGTTTAGACCTATTCATTATTCTGGAGAGTTTGGCTTCTCTGTGCCACAGTGCAACTATTTATTGTTCGACTCGTGTCATCCTTTGTGCGTGTGTCTCTGAGTATGTTATTTATTCTCCCCTGAGGAAGACCTTGCTCTAGGTCGAACCGTAGGAAATTAGTTATTTTCACAGCGCCGTATATATATATATATATATATATATATATATATATATATATATATATATATATATATATATATATATATATATATATATTCTTTTAATTATTCCAGCTATATATATTTTTTTTATTATTTCAGCTTTTGGATACTTACGAGTATGCTACTATTCAAGCTGGTCCCAGCGCAGGCTTGGGGAAGAACAATTTGTCCTTGAAAAGGTCGATCCCAATCTTTGCTCACACATTATTTTCGCTTTCGCTAAATTGGAAGGAAATAGATTAGCGCCCAATGAGTGGAACTATGAATCAACAGACTGGAGTCTAGGCATGTAAGTTCATTTACCTTTATCGTAAAAAAATCGAATTTAATCACACGACATCACTGATATAACACATATTAACTCAACACAAAATTGGAAATTGCACACGCGGCACATTAAGTGGTAACATGAATACATGATTGTCATGGCAATTAATGTTTTCCTATGGTTATATAATGCGCTGTCGACTTACCTTGTCACGTGATAAATAGAATATCACTTTTTTGTCTGTTTTTATATGAAATTTATGAGACTACTTTAATAATTTTGACATAGTTTGGGTAATATAGAGACCTAATTCATAAAATTCATACAATATGAGTAATCATGTGAGAATGTAGATATAAACGTTATTTGGTTATTATTGTACACGTGCACGAGCTGGAATTTTATATTTTGCTGTCTAATTGTTCGTAAACGTTTTGATTGCTTCTTTCGATATAAAAAAAGCAAGAGATATATTTCATTTTTGACCAAAATCATCTAAGCCTTATTTTCGAAGTCCAGAGATGTGTCGTTCGGGAGCAACCTGTGTTTTGTTGGTCTTGTCGAGTGAGTGAGTTCTTACTGTTATTTCTGGACCCAAAATGTGTTCTTATGTACCAGTGAGTTCTTACTGTTATTTCTGAACCCAAAATGTGTTCTTATGTACCAGTGAACCCAAAATGTGTTCTTATGTACCAGTGAGTTCTTACTGTTGTTTCTGAACCCAAAATGTGTTCTTATGTACCAGCAACAAGATTCTTACTGTTATTTCTGGACCTAAAATGTGTTCTTATGTACCAGCAACAAGATTCTTGGTCACAAATTTTTTTATTTTTTAATTTGACATATTATCAAAACTTTTTATTTTAATCCCTCTGTTTTCCCTTCGAACACAAATCTTTTTTATACCACGCGGAGAGAGATGTATGAAAATCAGCATATAAGTATAGCTCATATTTCTATCAGCATTTCCTATTACATATTCAATATCATCTCTGGAAACCAGGATCAAGCATGTACTAATAATGGAGTGAACTTATTCTCTTTCTTGACAAATAGTATTTAAGTTCTGGGCTTGAAAGTTGGATTTACGTGTACAAGTACTAGATGGAAAGTAGAAGATGATACCGCTATTATTATTATTATTATTATTATTATTATTACAATACGTAAATCATGTACAGATAATCACAACAAGTGATAAGCACCATACGATCAGTCTGGTTTTAACTGGTTTGACACGTGCAATTTGATGACGTTAGCCGTACTCACAAATAACATTTCTTGAAGCAACCGAGAAAGAATTTAAACAACCGGGCTCAAATTCTTCCCCGTGCTCCGGAAAACGTTTTTACACAAACAAACCGTGTAGGATCCTTATAAAATAAGACGAAAGGTTAGTGGTGTTTTTTGCCCTTTCAACATATGATTCTTTTTCAGTTTGAGATAGCTTTCCCTTAATTTAAATATGCATGACTTCCTGGCTCATGTAATTGACAGAATGTTCCATTAATTTATTTATTTATTTATTTATTTATTTATTTATTTATTTATTTATTTATTTATTTATTTATTTATTTTATATATGACTTCCTGCACCATACAACTGAATGAAAGTTCTATTTTTTTATATCTATTTTCTGATTTATTTATCTATTTCATACTTTTGTCAAAGGATCGTGTAACAGGTATTGCCTACAAAAACACTCTCCCTTGCGTATGAATTATATATAGATGATTGATTATATATTTCCTTTCTAGCAAACTTTGCAATTATATATCAATGAAGAAAAATATAACATATTTCTATGAAATATCTGTTGCCCGATTCTTTGACAAAAATATGAAATAAATAAATAAATAAATAATAAAGTTATATCAGTAGTTGATCGGCCTTCTACGATAGATGATACCACGAAGTAATGTGGGCTGACGCATTTTAACTCTGTTGTATACACTGGATAGTTAATTACTACACGATAGAACACCTGCGCATTACTGTATGCAACTTCATCGTGCAAGTCTTACAAGTATTACGTAAACTAAAAAAATAAAATAAGAAAAAGGAACACGAAGAATAATAGCTTATTTATAATTGAGCTTTAAGTTTACTGATAAAGATATCCGAGGCTGTCATGTTCGTCCAAAACCACCCTATACTTCATGAATTTAAGTAATTTTGGGCTAATTTCCTGTGATTAAATCGGAATCGTCCATGGTGTACGTATTACATAAATTTATCATACGTTGGCGAATGTAAGGTCTCTGATTTAAATCTGAAGGTTAAGTGAGTATAAGAACTACTGAATGATATAGAATGATAAAACATTGGCACATTGACTGGATCTTACAACGTCCATTTCTGAAAGGAATTTAATATTCACAGTCTATGAATAGAAATATGGTGATATCAAAATATAGTTATAATGTTTGCTTCAGTAATAATTTCTAAGCCGTCTGTCACAGTGAAAAGAAAACATCATACGTCAGCAAGGCTTCATTGGGTAGATATGTATCATTATTACAGAGCAAAAATTCTCTCTTTGGATTTTTTAATCACGGTTCGATTACATAATATTCCGTTTCATGTCAAATGATATAAATCAACTGATTTTTATTCTGATAAAAATTGATTGTGTACCGTAGTCGATCTATTTCAAACAACAGAAGAAGAAAATAATCACAAAAACGATTTTAGCCAATCAGATTTTCTGTAACAACTCAAGAGTTCACCTATTGTTAGTGTGAACAAAATGGAGGATGCAGATCACATGAAAACTATAAAAATGCCATCTGCACATTTTCCATTCAACTGAAGACTCTGATAAATATAAGGACACATTGGATACCGGAGGTACTGTTTAGCAAGGTGTCAGGTTGTTTAGATTCTATGATTATTTGTCACTTCATTATGTTCTAAATATTAAACAGACGTAAAGTTAAAATCACAATAACGCCAAAGAATACTGGCCTGTTTCTATGTTTCGAATAATAACCACGAGGAGCTCCTGACGTATGAAAGAACACTATAGTCTAATTTCTGCAAAAATGAACGATAAAGCACAACGAAGTTGTTTTCCATCTCAATTCATTTAACATCAAGATGTCCGAATATCTTTAATATTCGCACTTATTTTCCGGAGTGATTTCCTTCTATGACATTTTAAAACAGGTTATAGCCAGGACACAAATTTGAAAACAAGCTATATTGCCAGGACACAAAGTCAATGAAAGTCAATTTCCTTCCTATGTCTTGACATTGTGATTGCGTCATATATGGTTTAATCGCGCTAAAAGGACTATGGCTTTATTCATGTTTCTCTCTCTCTCTCTCTCTCACACACACACACACACACACACACACACACACACTGAAATACAATGGTCCAGTTCCAGTGATGCTAATTATTCACAGCTGTGAGCAAATGTATACGACTCACAAC
Source organism: Margaritifera margaritifera (assembly GCA_029931535.1). Lineage (NCBI taxonomy): Eukaryota > Metazoa > Mollusca > Bivalvia > Unionida > Margaritiferidae > Margaritifera > Margaritifera margaritifera. The sequence goes on along the minus strand of JAQPZY010001643.1, from coordinate 6,301,242 downwards.
ATTTGCGACAATTAAAGAATGATTATTGCCAAATTGTATATAATATTATTTGTAATATAGATATTTTTGTTTTCCTTACGGTTGATTGTTATTTTCTTTTTAACTTGGTTAACATGGTAACTATGCCATGGAACAATTACAACATTTTGATAAGTGCAATACGTGAACAGTGCATATAACAGCTCATATTGCATTCATCGAGGTGACATGATTGTGTAACTTCGACTTACCGTCGGTTAAAGATATGCAGACATCTGCCCTAGGGAGAGTTTGCTCTGTATGTCGACAACATCTGTCTTTAATATTCTTAACCTGCATTGGCTCATTATCGGTCTAACATTCGTGAAATTCAACATTGTTTGCTGTCACTTTCCACTTTTTCAAAGGCATGCCAAGGTAAACGACTTAAAGAAACAGAACAAGAACCTTAAGACACTGTTGGCAGTGGGTAGGTGGAACGCCGGAAGTCTTCCATTTAGCTCTGGACGGCTTGACTTTTTAAACAGTACCATCAACTTCCTCCGCGCCAGGAACTTCGATGGCCTTGACATTTATTGGGAGTATCCCGCCAATCGTAGAAGTCGGCCCGAGGATAGAGAACTATTCACCTCTGTTCTTAAGGTCAGATGAATTTTGGTTTATTAAACATGACCTTTTTTATCCTTCAGATATCTTGTCCAAGTGAATTTGAGTAATATACAAATTGAGAATACTGGAACAGTAATATTCTTACAGTTTTAAATCTCGTATTGGGATACGAGAACATTTCTTCATCACTCGTATTTTTCTAAGCAAACATACCCTCGTGTCCCTGGACTGTAGTATACGCTAGTGCTGTTTTGCACATTAATATGCAGAACCACTTATTTCGTTTAAAAAAAAAAAAACTTCCCCAGGTCCCTGGACTGTAGTATACATTCATATGCACAGGCTATGAAGACAGTTAGCAAAGTGCAACACTAATTTGATCTTTTTACGCAACATAAATAATAAATTGAACAGTTTTTGGAAAGATGATACAAATATTTGATAAGTTTAATATGAAAGTAACAATGCTGATATCTAGAGATAATGTGAATTTGTTTGCAAGTTTGGATGCGATAAAGGTATGGTCAAAGCTAGTTGTGTTACATAATGACATACAAGGGAATACAAATGCTTGATTTGTTGATTTCAGACCTAAAAACTGATATCCTGCAATGCTTTAGAAATTATGCTGATTTACGTATTGCATATTCTGTGATGATACTATCGAGATAAGCGTCATCAACCCTTATAGCACGATTGTTAAAACAGTTCTATACGAAGGGTGAAAAAAATCGCGTATTTAATATTAGTAAATACACAGATTTGTATTCGACTACATTTATAGTACAAAATTAAGCTCGAGTAAATTTTACCAGGTCAATCTACAATGATTGAACAAAAGCATATATAGAATTACGTAGAACAACGTTAGATTTAAACAACATATGGTGACTCATTATATGAAATAGCTGTTTTAGAATTAACCATACGAGTGGCAAAATTTTACATGAATCTGAAATCATTCAAACGTTTGAAAGGATTGAAGAAACGCTCCAACCGGTATGAAATAGAAGTATATGTTGTGGATGGATCTTCAGTTGACTTTTTGATAAGAAATAAAGGAAAATTATCAAGCATACAGTATTTTCTGGATGTTCTATACAATTTTAAATGATGTACCGGATGCACACCTCACCATCGAAGACGACCGACGTCAGAGACAGAGTAACAGCGACAGCAGCGGACCAAAGGTCAGCCTTACCAAAGATGAACTTTGCCGAGAAAGAAACAGTATTTAAGACATCTTTATTACGATACTTTAAGTCCAGTTTCTACACAAATGCTGACCATTTCTGGTAGCAACTTAAACTGTACAGAAAATTAAATACTCTGAATAGAAAGAATGGTAAATTGAATAGTCTACATACATATTAGATAAACAAGCAAAAAAAGGATTTCCCTAATAAAGACATTGTTGACATGCAAGTATATGAAAAATACAGCAGTGGATATTGGTACATTACGACAGTGATAGATGGCTTCTCAAAATACGCTTGGACTAAAAGGTGAAAACGAAAAAGAGAGACGAGATACGCGCTGCCTTTAGAGAAATATTCAAAGAAAGAAAGTCTCAAAAGATATAGTTTGATGAGGAAAAAGAGTTTTGCAAGAAAAAAGATAAGGGCTTGTTAGAAAAGCGAAATATTGGAATACTTTTCAACTTACTTAGACAAAATTACATCTGTAGATGAAAGGTTTAACAGAACCCTAAAGAATACTGAAGTATTTCACTCAAAATGAAACCAGAAAAAGGGCTGACATGCTACAAAGTTTAACTGATCGCTACAATAACACCTGTATCAATATATTCGGTTACCGTACAGCTTATACATTTGGAACGCCTAAATTGTAAATCGATGAAACAGTTGGAAGTTCGAAATACAAAACAATCTTTGCAAAGGGCTACCGTCTTAACTTCACGAAATAAATGTTTCAAATCAGTCAAGTAATTTTAGGCAATCCTGTCATTTATAAACTGGAAGACCTAAAATGAAAGGATATAATGGGTGTGTTTTGTGAACAAGAGTTATATCTATACGACAAACACGATGATATTTACAAAGTTGAAATGTCTTGAAGACAAAAAGGATGAGCGGTAAAAGGTACGTACTTGTTAAATGAAAACAGTACGATGAATCGTTTACCAGTGGGGAACCAGCTGACCAGTGGGAATCCAGCTGAAAATATTTTAGCTGAATCTGTACATGAGTGTTCTCAGATTTTAGCTGAATCAAACTTATTTCACCAATTACATTGGTTAGAACTGTTGCATCTGAATTTGACACATTAGCTAACAATAACAAATATATGGCGACCGGTGATTTCATCATGGATGACTTATTTAGAAACTTACTGTGGCTCTACAGAAACCACAAAGAGGATTAACCATAGCCAAAGTGGTTGACACAATTAGAGAAGAATTTACAAGTGAAATCGAAAACCTGAAGGTCAGCATTGTCAATCTAAAAAAAAAAAGCTTGAAGGCAAAGGATGAGAAAATTCAACTCATTGATGGTCAGCTAGACAATTTTGAACAATATTCCCGTCGACAAAGTAAAGGAATGTATTGGGTTCCCCAACAAAAGCAAGGGACTGAAGGGAGAAGAAAGAAAGTTAACGAAAGAGAAAACACAGATGAATTTGTATTAAAACTCGCCGGTGACCTGGGCGTGAATCTCACTGTCAGTGATATTAATAGAAGCCATCGGGTTGGATCCTTGCAACAGGAAAATAGGGTTATTCTGGTTACATTTGTGAACTATCACAAATATTATGAGATGATGAAGTCCTAAACTGAAATCCCTTAAGTATCCGCACAAAATCAACATGAATGAAGATCTGACAAATACTAGGGTGAGAATATCCATGAAGGCAAGAGAAATGAAGAAAGAAGGAAAGATAGAAGGTACGTGGACATGGTACGGAGCTATTGTTATCAAGAAGAAAAATGATTCAGTTTCCCGCATAATAACATGGGCAACGACGAATTAATTGGTCAAGGAACTCAGTTTGAAAGTTCTAATTAGGCACACTACCCTATCTGTTGAGATCATACAATCAATACAGCAACACGAAAACCAAGAGTCCAATCAATATCCTACCCCCATTAACTCCGATATAATGACGATGTTGATGATTCTTCCATGCGATTCTAATCCTAGTGTTATCCTTGTTAGTTTTCTTCACAGATTACATGCATACTCCTATTAGAAGCCAGTAACTACTAGAAGGTTCTCTCTCTCTCTCTCTCTCTCTCTCTCTCTCTCTCTCTCTCTCTCTCTCTCTCTCTCTCTCTCTCTCTCTCTCTCTCTCTCTCATGCTGCTACGATCAGATCGGAAATAGATAAAGTTAAAGTCGAATTAGGCAGAAAGCAAAGAATGCCAGATTCTTTTTTCTTATTTTTAAAACATATTCTCTTGTCTTTGTGGGTTTTTATTTATTGCAGCTGTGCCACTCTCACAGTGTAGAACCACTATGTATGATTTTCCAGAAGTTGAAGAAAGGCTTTCTTATTGCTTGGAGGAATGAAAAGTGAATCACAAATCCATATACAGTATCTGGCGAATGATCATACAGTCGCTTGATTTACGTCATCTTCGAAATCGGTCGATCATTAACTTTTTGCGTGCATTAAACACTCAGAAATGAGTATGAATTATTGAGCAAATATGACTTTACTAAGACACATCCAAAGTCACCAATAATCAATACCACTTTTTGGCTAAATAAGAATGAAATTATAGTCGTACACAAATGATGCATTGATATCCGAATATATCAGAATGTATTTTTGTAGGCTTTTATTGGTTGATTTTGTCTGTGATATGTAAATGAATATGTTTTCCTTCCAAAACTATGCAGTTTCAAAATATTTGTGTGTTTAAAAAATGTAGTTCAAGAAGTATCGTGGATGCCAAACATACACTTAAAAACTTCATTTTCCGCAAAACATAGCGATTGTTCTTACACCTTGAATCTGTACGCTCTTCATTATTATCAAAATTTGCTAAAATTTTATGGCGGTATGAGATGATGGGGGTGTGGATCTATGGATAATCGTGCAGTGTCATTGATTCTTCCGCTAGGAAAACACGTCAAGATTTTTTGAGGGTTCATGCACTTTGTGGAAAATTAGAACTCACCCTCCCTCCACCCCACACCTGTTTGATTTAAATTAGGTCAGGTTCTGATTGCAAACATCACTTCTTTCGGACGCCCCAGTTTGCGATTTCTCCATGCTAGAATAATGGTAACTTTATGTATGTCGGCATAGTTCTTGCCTTTATAATCAGCATTTGAGTTTATTATACTTATCCTTGTTGTTTATCAGTACGGAACATAATCCTTTTTCTTTTTCATTTTGAAGTAGATAAACGGTTCAATAGTAGTAAAGTTAAAATTTCCTATATGTGGAGAATTCGTCTCAACGCCCTGTCTCAAAGCTGAGCAAAATATTCATCATTCAGATACTCCTCATAAGCTGTCATTCCTACTTCCTTCTTACACAATGTACATGGCTATCAATACATCTTTATTTATTCATGCACACGATTAATGTTCATCGTCGCCGTACTTGTCATCATCATTATCATCGTCGTTGTTGTCGGCTTGTCATTCAATAATCAACCATCGCATTATCTTTGATTCACAGGAATTACGTACAGAATTTGAACAAGATGCATACAGAACAGGAAAACCTCGTCTGCTATTGACTGTCGCAGTGCCTCTCAGGAAATCGTTTATCGCCTCAGAATATGACGTTCCCACTGTTGCCTTGTACGTAATCATCAGGCACGTTTGATTTAACGACACCCAAAACGAGTGTCATATATACAGCAAAACGAAAACATACAGCAAGACTTGAGAATCGTCACACACTTCTTTTTGCTTTTTGTTTTTATGAATGATATTACCAAAAATGTCTTCAGGAATTACATTTTCTAACCCAATTCATTATTATATTTACCGTCATTGTTCAGGGTTTATTAAATATCACTGAGTCGACGGGTTTCATATTGTACTCTCAAGCGTTATTCCATGTTTGTTATCTTTTTAGATTGTTTTTTTGTGTGTCAGGTTTCTTTTTCTTTTTTCTTTTACTTTTTTTTATTACTGTACATTTCTAAAACTTTTATTCGAAAATCGGCCTTTTATATACACCCTAAATTATGGTTACCTTATTCTTCTTCTGGCATCTATACACATACTCGATTATTTCCATGGTGCTTTATTGTATGTTCTTAGACTTTTGACATAAAACGTTGATCATTATGGCTATTCGAGCACTACATTATGTGATCATTCAATCGTTCATTCAGGTTGTAATTGTTGGGCAGAAAAACAAGGAAACGATTTTAAGTGTAGCGATAATTACTCTTATTTGTAAAAACAAAAAAGGAATCAATTGCCTTTACTGATAAAATTGTGTACAGCTTTCCTAATGACATTCTGACGTCATTTGGAACAGCACAAATAGTCCTATTTAACCTTTGAAAACAGCGATTAAATCAGTCCACCACGTATTTTGTTTAAAAATCAGGTTAACTATTGACTGATACACAATTAAACTTATTTAATATTCCTTACATCATATAACTTTAGATGCACAAGAAATATTTTAAAAGAATTATTTATCAATTTTAAAATCTATGTCAGTTTTAAGTTGTTTGTCTGTTGCTTTAGATACGGAGATTGAAAGAATGTCAAGACGAAGAGTATCTCTAGAGATGAAGTTATAGTATTTAATAATCAAAAACTGCATTGGACAAATACAGAGACGTTAATAGCCTTGTACGTTAATAGTTATGTTCGCATCTCATTGGGCAACAACGCATGCTGCGCGTTGTGTCAACGTTAGTAAGTAATGATTTTTTCAAAAAACTCTTTTCTCGGAATGTAGTCATTATATTTAAAAACTTTACTATTTATTCAAATGTTAATGCATTATTCGGAAAAACAACAAATCAGAATTATCTGAATTAAAATTTTGTATCGAGACACCTAGTAATCTTTTCCAGAAGTACGAAATGATAATAGAGATTTCTACAGAGTATTTCTCTCCCCGGGTCGACGCAAGAGTAAACGAATCATGAAGATAAACTTCCTGCCCCCCTCATAATATGTTTTGCTTGCAATTGTTGCAGTCTGTTTGCAGCTATTTTTTATTTTGCACCAAAATATAGTCACTGAATTTTGTTTAAATTTACAGACATCATGGTTATCATTTCAATCCTAAAATTGTTAGTGAACATAGTCAGCCTTATATTGTGGAAAAATGAAATCGTACTGTAGATTATGTACAACTATATCCAATGTTCTAATCAATTTTGCATTCTGCATATGTACAACATTTTATAAGTGATCTTTCGAAGATCTCATAACATTCAAGCTACAATGACGTCGCTAAACACTGCAAGCTACAGAATGACGCTAGCATACATTTGATGTAGTCCTTTCATTTTTGCCTCAATGCTTAATGAAAAAGCAAATTCGAAAGAAGTATGTATCTTTGAATCACATTAGTCATTTAATACAGTCGTTATGTTAGTAATTTTACACATGTAGTTACAGTTACTAATGATTGTGATATTTTTTCTTTGCCTCTGGTGTTTTAAACAGTGTTTGACAATATGAAAACATTTTCACCTTTCTACAGTATCTGGCAAAACAACTTTACCATATCTGTTGTAATTGTATTTCAAACATGTCTCAAAATTGCTACCAAAATGTCATCGTGTTAGTCGCTCTCATTCTCTAATTTCATGACTTCTGTCAGTTTGTAATATTGACAGTTATTTTCCCCCCACATTTAAATTCGTTTTTTGAAAAAATTAATCTGAATGACACCAAACAGATGTGAAGTCCTAAAATTTTACGTTCAAGTGAAAAATCCGCACAAATATATATATATATATATATATATATATATATATATATATATATATATATATATATATATATATATATATATATATATATATATATATATATACGTGATAAATGATAATGACATATACATTTTTAAAAAATAGTTTGATTATATTTAGGTTTATCTTCCCTAACTTCTCTTTAGCTCCTGACTGTTGTTAAACGTCGCGAAGTCGTGCGCAACGTCCAAGTAGTTTGCTTACAATATCTTCTCATTATATCATCTGTTTTATTCATACCTGACCAGGTTTTTTCATTTTACAGTAGAAATCAAGGCACGATATATATCTTCTGTGAAAATGTGGAATTAAAAAGCATAGGCAGTTTTCAACTCCAGTCCCTATTTAGTCCATAACAAATTAAAATGAACATAAAACATATAAAAAGAGTTTTAAACACTGCTAGACTGCAGTACAGCAGGCAACGCACCAAGAAAAGAAAATAATTATATATATATATATATATATATATATATATATATATATATGTGTGTGTGTGTGTGTGTGTGTGTGTGTGTGTGTAATTATTACTTCATATTACTAGGAATGTCATCGAAATATGAATATCCAATAATCAATCAATACTTTAAATCTGTCTATATCTCATTGTTCGTCTGTCCGTCCGATGTCTAAATTTTGCCAATCAAACAATGCCACTTTTTGATATTTATTCACTCATCTCTAATAATGTTTCCAATTTTATCTGCAATTTCTTCACACGACTGTTTGTAAATAGCCAAATACGCCAATAAAAATAAAATTCGTCAAATGGATGGCCCCAATTTGAGCATTCCGTTGGGTTTTACCTATGTTATTGCCACGATCATACCTCGTATATATGGATACGAAATAAAAATGTATCAATACAAATTTTATGTATGCAAACTGCACGCGTAGTATATTTCGACAAGGATAAATTAAAGTTCGTAAACAGTATTAATTATTGTAAACTGATCATACTTCTACCCTCAGTTCGGGACCATGGGTAGTTTATGAGTCGCACGTATCGTTTCAAAGGAAATTGCTTTCACGCCTGAAGGCATACGGCGCAAAGTACCTGTTAATATTCCAAAATGGACTCGCCAGATCTTTTCCTTACCTGTATTGACTTATAGTCACTTGCATTTTAACTCTTGCTGCCTATATTCATGTCCTGAAACTTGTAAGTTTGTTAGAGAACTCTTTATTTTCAGCTTGGTAGACTTTCTGAACCTTATGACATATAACTTTCATGGGGCATGGGAACCGATGACAGGTATGAACAGCCCACTGTACCCGAGGGCAGAAGAAACGGGGAACGCCCTGATGTTCAATGTGGTAAGCAAAACTGTTTTTCTACCCGGTTCTACACTATAATATTAAACACTACAAAATATCTAGCAAAGTGGCACCAAACTCGTTTTGCACGTGTAACGTCTGGTTTCAGTCTCAGAGCTTAAACATAAAATAGTAAATGGCCGCCAATCCAAGGCGGATGGTGTCTCTGGGTTATCCTGTATCTTCTACCTTAGAAGCCACTTAACATTTCCACAGAGGCCGTCTAGAGTTCTTATTATTGTTGCAAAATCAACGTGCGAGAGAAGTTTGTACCGTAGATATTTGAAGTAGATAATACAAGGAATACTAATAAGTTTTGTCAATCAGTTATGGAGTCAATGAAACTAACACACGGTGGTCTGCGAGGAAAGAAAATACAAGTACAAAAAACCATCACCAACACCACCGACAAGCTATAATAAATTGGAAACCAATTTTGCTAAGAATCGCAAAAGAAACTACAAAGGTATCAAGTAAGTGACACTACCACTATCCTACCGATGCAACGTATCGTACTGAAGTTGTCCAGTGTTTTTCTTTGTGTTCTTCCATGATCTTCAAATCATTGTACCCTAGTGACCCGGCCCACAAAAAAAGATGCTAAGATCTTTTGAATTATTTATAATAGAATCCAAGTTTGTTCGGTCTCGCCTGCGAAGCATAGGCGAGACATAATATCCACTTTTCCGACGGCGTCGTCGTTTTCGTCATTGTAGGAATAGGCGTCAACTTTAAGTTTTTAGTTCACAACTTATGATATGGCCTTTCGTCCGTCGCGCGTCATGCGTCGTCCGTTCACAATTGTTAAATTACAAATTCTTAAAAACCACTTCATCAATTTGCACATGCTTTTTCAAGGAGCATTCTAGCATCAAGGCCTTTCAAAATTATCCACTTGATGACGATCTGTAGTTCCATATGTCTGCCGTTACTAAAAATAGAAAAACCTTTCAACAATTTCTTCTAAAAACACAATTTGACCAAATTTGACCGTAATCTTTATGGCAAAAAGGTCTTTAAAAGCTGTTAATATGATGCCAATTTGCATTTAAATGTGTCCTCCCTTACTAAAACAATAGAAAAAGTCTTTAAACGAAAACCGCTCAATATAATTTTACCAAAATTTACAGAAATAAATCCAAGCCTCAAGGCTTTTTAAGCTTGCAAAAATGATGAATATCCGTCACCAAATATAAATACAAAACTTTTCAACGATTTGGTCTAAAAAACCGCTCAACAGAATTTGGTAAAATTTGATCGAAACCATCTTGACATTAAGGTCTTTCAAAGATGTACAATGCTGCCGATACACGGTCAAATATGGCCAGTTAAACAATTTATTCTCAAAAACCGCTCAACAGAATTTGACAAAATGTTAATAGAAAACATCATGGTATGAAGGTCTTTGAAAATTACACAAAAAATGACGATTAGAAAAGCTTTTAAACGATTTCTTTTTAATCATGGCTCAGAGAATTTGACCAAATATAACAGAAAATATCCTTGCATGAAGGGCTTTCATATTTTAACAAATGACTCACCTTTCGCCATCGAATATGGCTGCTACTACTAAAAATGGAAAAATTTGTTAAATAACTTCTTCTCAAAACCCGCTGAACAGAATCTGATCAAATTTGACAGAAAGCATCTTGGCAAGAAGGTCTTTCAAATTTGTTCAGATGATGCCGATCCGAATCAAATATAGCCGCTGCTGCTAAAAATACGAAACCTTTAAATGACTTACTAAAAACAGGAGAAATTCAAAGCATAACTATATTTGAAAGTTTGAAAGATACAATTTTTACAAATGATGCTGATCCACTATCAAATATGGCTACCATTCTGAAAATAGAAAGAAACGTTCTTTTCAAAATCCGCTGAACAGAATTGAACCAAATACGAAATAAAGCACAAATTATGCTGATCCGCCATCAAATATGCCCGGTGTTATTAAAAATTAAAATACTTTCAAGCAACTCTTTCTCAAAAACCACTCAACAGAATTTGGCCTAATTTGGCAGAAACAACCCGGTATGAATGGCTTTAAAATCTGTACAAGTGATTTTGATCCACCAGCAAATATTACCGCCATTACTGAAATTAGAAAAACATTCCAACAACTTTATCTCTGAAAGCTGCTCCATAGAAATGTACTAGTTTTGACCGAAATCATACAGGCATAATGACCTTTAACTACTGGACAAATGAAGTTGATTTGCCATAAAATACGAATGAAGATACGAAAAAAAAAGAGAAACGTAGTCAAATTTCTTTTCATAACACGCGATAAACAGCATTGAAGAGATATTTACAGAAAAAATCCTATTTACCCCGATTTTTGGGCAAGATATTCTTATTTGTGGCTTTTAGCCAGAGGTCAACAAAGTGAGTAAACATATCCTCACTTAGGATTCTTGTTGCATTTATCTCAGTTTCTCTGACACTGTTGCATGTACAGGCATGAAACTTGATGGGTTTATTCATCGTGAAGGGTACTACTCATCACAGGTAAAATGTCCAAGAAACGTACTTTTTACGTTCTTGTGATTACGTTAAGTTCTTGCATTTAGTTCAGTTTCTGTGACACTGTTGCATGTACAGTTATGAAACAGGATGAGCGTATTTATTTGGATAGTACTACTGACCACGGGTAAAGTAGTTCACAGTATCTCCTTTCCAGACTCCAGTGATTGCGTTAATTGGTTGCATTAAGCTCAGTTTCTCTGACACTGTTGTATGTACAGTCGTTAAACCTGTCGAGTATATTCATTTTGGAGTTTACTACTCACCAAAGGCAAAAGCAGGTCACAATGACATACTGTTCACACTCCAGTGATAATGTTATTTGTTTTACATTTAGCTTGGATTCTTTGTCACTGTTGTTATGTACAGTCATGAAACTTTATTGGTGTATTTAACTTGGAGGGTACTACTCATCGCAAACAAACGAAGGTAACAGTGACCTATTTTTCTTGCTCTAGCAACTTTTCAAAATTTTTGGATTATGGTACAGCGGAATGGACGAGATATACCATTCCACGGAATATTTCTTTCTGCAAATGGTCATAAAACGAAGAAGTTGCATTTAAAAAAAATGTATTTACGACAAGAAAGTCAATATTCATTAGTTTAGCATACAGGTCATAAGCCAGTTTCCGAAAATATTCTCGTTACGGGGGCTTTCATCCAAATTTCGATATTTATCAATATCAGTAATTTTCGACGTATATGAAATAAAGGTCAGAAAATAGTGACAATAAGTGTTCATGACAGTAATTTCTCCTACAACAAAAAGTAACGCAGTTTCCTAAATGTATTTATCATCGAAGCTGAAGGAGCTATTGGGATGACTACCAAGTATGTCACTTCTTCAAATGAACAACTATTGACTTCTGATTGGCTCAATACTAGGGATGACCTCGCGATGAGAAGCTTATGGGCCGTAATCTGTTTACATTTTTAGAACACCTAATTGATTCTAAACGTTGATATATATATATATATATATATATATATATATATATATATATATATATATATATATATATATATATATATATATATATATATATATATCACAGGACGCCGTGGCTAAGTATTGGGTTGAGCTTGGAGCACCAAAAGAGAAGTTGATCATAGGCTTGCCACTGTATGGCCGCAGTTTTGAGCTGCAAGACCCGATGGATACTAATGTAGGGGCATCAGCTGTTGGACCGGGTCCTGCAGGCAAGCATACAGGGGAAAGAGGATTTCTGGCATACTATGAGGTATTAGAGAATTGTTTCTGGAATTATAGTCAGTTATATTCTTATAGAGTTGAATATGTTTCTTTTTCTGTTTGCCGGCTGCATGGATGGATGGATGGATGGATGAATTGATTGAAACAGTATTTATTTGCTGAAGTCATCATGGTAGGTACATATAATCAAACAAGAGATGTAGAGAATTGAGCAACGAGCATAAGCTTATTTCGAACTCTCTCCTAATAAACAATATTATTTCCTTTATTAGCTGATGTGAGTAATGAAGGCACAGGATTCCAAGCATTTAAACATGCTAATGAGGTATTAAAATAAAATTGTACGTACAATATTGTAATAATGTCAGACAGTAACTTATAAAAATTTACTGCAGAAACATGTTACCGTATACTGCAAACAAAACAACAAATGAGAAATAAAGAAAGAAAAAAATATGAAGACGTTGGCATTGATGGAGTATATATATATATATATATATATATATATATATATATATATATATATATATATATATATATATATATACTGACCGGAGATGTAACAGCACTTAAGTAGTGATCAAGCTAATCACTTAGTTGTAATTATCTACTTTTGGACCACCTTGAAAATCTCCTCGCTTACCTCAAGCGATTGCAAGGCGTTATCCATTGATAACGAATTTATAAGTATGATAATATGGGGCAAAATTCATATTCTTCTGTTTCTGGGGGTAGCATATTGCGTACAGTCTAAGATAAACTGCTTTGCGTCTTCTGGTTTACCGCATGAATATATATATATATATATATATATATATATATATATATATATATATATATATATATATATATATATATAATGCTAAATGAAAATGGTTTTTGAAAAGATCGTCCTTTAATCGACTACAACCTAGTCGAAGTCTTGTGTGTATAATTTGTGCTAATCTTTCTCCTTGATAGTAATAGAAGGACCTTTTTTAGGATCTATTTAAGTGTGATTTAAAAAAGTATAAGGAAGGGTTGTTTCGAATTTCCAAAGGGAGAAGATTCCATTCCGAAACAGACTTCGGTAAAAAAATTAACTCTGGTATAGATTTTTCCTGGCGAAGGGCGTCCGGTGGCTTGTTCTATCACTCAGTTGTCTATTACAGACATGTGAGACACTTTGCGGAACCAAAGCCCACATGTATCTTGAAGCCATGCCATGATAAATGTTTTGATAATTATCATTCTATGTTTGTAGCACCTTGTTGAAAGTCTTTCACATTTTGTCTCCTCCAAAGTTGTAGCATAAGATGTAGATTTGTTGCCTCACAAACAATTCTACCTGCTTCAGCTTGGATTTTTTCTATTTCATCTTTTCAATCCTGTTTGCAGTTATCCCATATAATATCCCCATACTCCAAAAGAGGACTTATAAAGGTGAAATAAGGAGCAAACAGTCTTATACTGGACTGAATATCAGTGACAATATTATTAATGTAAATTAAAAATAACAGTGGTCCAAGTATAGATCTCTGGGGCACACCATCCCTGATGTGCTTTTGGTCTGAAGTACAACCTTCTATAACAACTTTTTGTTTCCTGTTTAATTTTTAAACCATTCCAAAAGTCCATCAGCAATTCCAATATATATTAGCTTATGAATTAAACCTATGTGCCAGACTTTGTCGAATGCCTTACTAATATCACATAGCCTTCGTCGACCGCCTTGCAAAAAGTATTGTACATATTACACAGTTGTAAGTGAGCCATTTATTTTGGTTGAAAACAGATTGAAGATAACTAATAGTTGCACAAGTGTTTGAAGACACATTTTAAAATATTGTACCCATACAGCTTAGTGGGGAAATAGGCCTGTAATTTGAAACAACATTTTTGTCCCATTTTTATGAATAGGAATAACATTAGCCTCTTTCCACGCTAATGGAAAATATGAAGATTGGAGCAAATTATTGAAGATTTTTAATAAATATCGCGATAATATGCGAGTGTCTTCTTTAAGTAACCTATGGTGGATATTATCAGGACCCCCTGCCTTACTGATGATAAGATTTGAAAGAACATTTTCTACATCATTTATGCTAATTGTTCAGAAAAATATTGATTATTTTTTTAAAAAGTTTGTTTTATCAAGACTAGAGTGAACATACTGGTTATTATGTATCAGAAGTGGATACTCCGATTTCTCTGATTTTCTATTTTGCTTTCAGAAATATGTTGGCTATATTCTGCCAGACGTTTGGATATTGCCAACTTGGTGTTTATTAGCTAATTTGTTAAAATACTCAAATTTGGCACTTCTCGATGAATTAATGGCTGAAGAATTAATTAAAATGAATTGGTCTGAAAATGATTGTATCTTATAAAGCCCAGCGGCAAGAAATTGCATGCAAGGATATATATATATATATATATATATATATATATATATATATATATATATATATATATATATATATATATATATATATATGGTTGGTTGGTTTGCTGGTTTTAACGCCACATTTCGAGCCTGTTTTGTGGTGTTGGGGTCAGAATAGCAAGAATTTATTTTTAAAAAATTAATCAAAAGTGGTGGGATCTGCGTCAGTGCATGTTACCCGCACGAATAACCAAATTGGTCTGTATGTGTGTATATGTGTCCTCTGTATGTGTGTATATGTGTCCTCTGTATCTTTGTATATGTGTCCTCTGTATGTGTGTATATGTGTCTTTATATACAAACACTACTATTTGTACATCGTAAATACTTTGTCGTCAGCTTTGAACTTTTGCCAATCGTCCAGTGCAGGTTTTCTAAAATATTTTTTCAGACATGTGATGAACTCAGAAAAGGAGCGTTGAGGACATGGCACAGTGAACACAGAACTCCGTACTTTGTCCGTGGAAACATTTGGGTCGGTTATGATGATGTGGATAGTATTCGAGAGAAGGTAACGCGAACACATTTTTCCGAAATTGATAATATATCAGATTAATCATGTTATGAAATGACTCTTCCCAACCAAATTCTTGGTCGCTATTTACATCTGGACACAATGTTATGTCACAATATCGAAACATTTTATTTGTGATCTTTTAATGGGCCTATATCGGGGTCAGATATTAATCATATACTTTCTCTAGATTACAAATAATGCAAAGATTTATATACTATGCAAAGCTTTATTGGTTAGAGATATTGGACTTTAAGGCATAAAAGATATAAAAGTATCGGCTTGGACAAGAAAATGTATCCTTTCACTTTGATGGTATATCGAATTTAAATCTTTTTATCGAATGAAATATGAATTTGTACATTTGATGTGAGAATTTTTCCGAAAATAGATGATTTTTGTTTATATCTACAATCTGTTTTTTAATCAAACAACGACAGTAACAACAAAACTGGACATGCGTAAAGCGTTAAACTGACTCTTTCACAGACGAGTGAATAGAAGGTAATAAAAATACTTTCCAATAGAAAGTATACCAAACTGAACATTGCTACTAGACTTTTTGGTAGCCAGGTTTTGGGAAAAAAATCAGTTTAATTTAACTTCGAAAAAAAAATAGTGTCCGGATCTCTATTTCCCAAAATAAAGCTCAAAACAATGACTGGTGTCGTAATATTACACACACTATAACTTGGCATGTTTACGTACACCAAACTCAAGAAACCAGTAGACCCAAAACATATCGATCTGAATAATGTACATCAAGAACGTGGATGGGTAATATTACCCAATAAAATCCGAACATTGTAGTGCAGGGTAACAGGTGCACCAATGTAAGCTTAATCGGTAGAATAGTAATTTAACAACGACAAAATGCGTAATTTTACAAACAAACCTCATACATTGAATAGAATTAAGTTCACGATTATCACCGACGGGGTTCTACATTGAGTTGTTAACAGCAGTAAGCCTAGTCGAATAAAGCTTGCCATTCTATGCCAATTTGAGGATATCAGCATTGGCCAAACAGAACGACCCCGGGGTATTTAGCGGTAATTTTTTTATTTTAAATAGGTTTTCTTTTATTGTAAAACTGTTTTTCTAAATTATATTTGCTTGTGTCTGTTACATCTTTCAGATGATAGATCTTGTTTTTGCACACCAAAAATCAGATAATACATCTTCATCACTCTGTTTTATTATTATTTTTAGTACCTATAAAACTTAGATTATTCTTCTTTGTTACAAGGAAAAAGATTAAATTTTCCAGTCCTATATATCAACCAAATATATTACTGAAAGCAGGCTAAGCTGACGTTCACCAAGTATTTTTAGGTTAGTGTTTCAGTTAGAAAATTGTTCCTCTTAACTTGTTAATGTAAAGCATCAGATTTAATGACCAACGTTTTCCAGGTCAAGTGGCTAAAGATCAATGGATTTGGAGGAGCAATGATTTGGTCACTTGCTTTAGATGATTTCTCTGGAAAGTTCTGCGGCCAGGGTCCATATCCACTGCTGAAAACCATCAATATTGAACTTGGAATCAAAATCGGTAATATTCCTTCAGCGGTAACACTCCCAGATACGATAGTTCCTGCTGAGGACATAAACCATTCTCATGTTCAGCCTTCTGATGATCTTGCACCTCTACCGATACCAAATGCTGGCAGGCCATCAAAGTCATCTGATTCGCGATCTGCTCTTTTAGGAGTCGCACATGAACTGCTGGGAACACCTGACACGATGCCTCCAATTTCAATCCCGGTCGGTCTATCAAGTTCTGAACAACAGTCTGACATTATTCCACTTGCAAATGGAGTGCTGGAACCATACAGTATGACCTTGGACAATGTGCATCTATCCGGTTCGGATCTTTTGCCACCAGATATACTCACCCCTCCACGAGGAAAAGCCGAGACACCTCTTTTACTGTCAGGTCCTTCGGTACAGTCAGATTTGCATAGAAATGGGATGGGACATACAATAATTCCACTCTTTGACAGAAAACGAAACAGAGGTGTACTGCCTCGTCCAGGAGTAAGGGTTCCACGACAGTCACATACAATTGTAGCGGAAGGGTCAGTTCCCATGAACACGTCAGAAAACCTGCTTCCATTCTCACCACAATCAATACTCCCTTCCACATTACTAATAACTGACCCACGTTTACCTGCGACATCTTCCAATGCATTTGTTCAAACTTGGCCTAATCATAGAACGCCTGCTGCAGCCAGTAGATCAGTTTCGGCAACATCAAAGAAGCATAGAAACTCCACAGACTCTTCTGAAAAGAGGTCGACGGTAATTACCAGAAGTGTGACAACAGTCTTAAAGGATAACGTAAGGAGCTCGGCACAGCCAAATGCTTCATCAATAAGTACCATCGACGCTTCTCAAGATATTTCTTCTCAACAGAACCTGGTAAACGGCGGCAGAAGGGGCATCACTCCAGATGCAGGCCAAACATCGTCAGTAGGAGGAATAGTCCGCATACCGAGGCTAGCTACCAGAGTAGTACCAGTTGAATCAGCTGTTTCACTAGCAAACATTCCTCTTAACATTCTTAACATGCCCTTATCTCAGATACCACTTCAGACGCTGCTTGCAACTCTGAACCTTCTGAGCAGAAATTTCGTGAATACTGATCTCCCAGTGCATAGAAGACACCTACCCGTCGTCTTGCCCACTTCAAGGATTGTTCAGCCAGTAACATTAGCTGTTGGAATTCTTCCTCAAGTAGCAGTTTTGTCGAGTATCGCTAACCCTCGTCGAGCTGTGAGAAATGGACAGACAGCCGGGGTCCAGGCGACTGGTCTGGGAGTGTTAGGTATACAAAGAACAGGCTTAGTGCAAGGAGTCCAGGTTCCTGTTCTTACGCGGGCAGATGTGGAAGGTCAAGGAGTTCAGCCAGTTCGACTGATGGGAGTTCCTGCCAGTACCATACTTCGGGGCGGTGCTGCTGGAACAGCAGCATCAAGAACAAATCCGGTTCAGATGAGTGTGTTACCACCAAGAACTGCTGCATCCACGAGCGGTCTCGGGACATCTGGAGTACGAGAATTCACAGCTAACCCTCGTAGAAATAATCTTGTTAATGTCGTCCGAATTAGGACTGCTGAACTAGCACCAAGAACAAGGTTGACCCAAAATAACGCCCCGTTCTTACCAGCCAGATTCGGTACTCATCAACAACAGCAGCAACAACAAAGTCCAATGATTTTTCTTGGCTGGAGTCAAACAATGCTCTAATCCAGCATTACCTGTACACACACACACACACACACACACACACACACACACACACACACACACACACACACACACACACATATATATATATATGTATATATATATATATATATATACATATAATGATTTTTTTAAAAAACAAATATGAAACTGGATATGTCTGCAAAAGAGTTTTTAGCAGTTTATTATCGCTTTTTTAAAGAGAAAAACTACATTTGTACTGGTTGATTTAACTAACATTTTTTCTAAACTCTAGCCATATCTGTAGAACTAAATAATCTTTAAACAAAATGGAAGTACAAGAATATGATTTTGTTTGGTGAAAAATATAAATAAATCACAATTTATAACTTACCTCATAATTGCATAGTACAAAAGTAACTAAATAAACAGGGAATGTAACAGAGGTAATACATTTTGTTTACATTATCATATAACCATTTGAAGTGTAATTAGCATAGATAAGCTATTGCATAATGCAGACTAGCTTTGGCGGCTTAAAGTGGAACCACAATGGAGGTCCATTCTTTGTGACTTTGATAGTATATTTTCCAAAGACAGTTTGTAATCAGATATTTTTACATACTGCAACGAACGAAGGTATGTGAGTACCTAGGGTTGTTTTGTTGTTGTTGTTGTCCATCTTTTTAATAAGGTCATAGAAAAAAGAAAACACACACACACACATTGACGTCGTGTGCATTCGAACTCACAACTTTATGGTTGAAACCGCTATACCTCTTGCCAGTGGACATTCATATTCCCAGAGAGCTAGATTTATTATTGTGCACGAAGCCGCATGTACTGCATATACTGTGTGCATTTTGTACTTGTTTCTGAAATTTAATTCCAAGTAGTCGAATTTAACATAAACAAATAAACCTTTTATACTTGGTATTACAAGGTTTTAATTCATTCGAAACACATCAAAGTCTTCTGAGGAGGGAATAACACCTTGATGTATTTCGACTGCTGCAGAAAATCCTGAGGTGTTCTGAATGGACTCCAATCTGTGAGTGAATTGGCTTTATACATTTAAACTGAACAAAGGTAGCTAAAGGGACAGCAAATGACCTTTGGCTGAATAGTCAAACACGTGGGAGGATAGATTTAAATATTATAAGTCATGACTTTGAAAATATCATTCATGAAATTTAATTTCTGCATGTAAACGTTTCGTTCCTACTGGCTAATCTAGCATATACCTAAGAGCTGTGCTGAACATAGTTTTCCTGCAAGATAACTCTTACTGGTTTATATTTAGACCATGATTAACTGCTTTCATTTCATTGAAATAATTATATATATATTTGTTTTTTAATACATCAGCACAGCTGTTGGCCTGATAGGAAAGGTAGTTAGAAATTACTTCTTCTGGAAATTTCTTTGCTGTAAATATGAAACGATTCCAAATGCAATCACCTATAGTGTGATTAACCTTTTTGTTACGTAAGATTTACTTCGATTAAATTAAATCCATGAAATTGTGAGATAAAAAATGCAGTAGAAAGCTGTATAATCGGTAAATTCAACACAGCAACTATAGGGTTTTACATTTTGCCATCGCCATCTAGCGAAAAAGTGATACTCTTTTAGAAACTTTATATGTATACTCTATTTTCTGATGTAATTGGCCTTTGTTATATAACAATCTATTCTCTGTATTCCGAGTTAGACATATATTCAGTTTTTGAAATACACCATATGATCTATGCCATAAAGAACGCAATTTACTTGTGCTTAAATACGGAGCCACGTGAGTGCACACGTGTATGTACAGTTGCACTTAAATCTTTGAAATATTTTAGCTGTGCTGGTTACGAGACGATTAATGTAACCTGCATATATTGTCTATAAGTGATAAACATTGTAAACATAAATATAATAGCTCTTTAAAAGCAATGATCTTTATTTCTCGTGTGTGTGTGTGTGTGTGAGAGAGAGAGAGAGAGAGAGAGAGAGAGAGAGAGAGAGAGAAAGAGAACACGGGGCAAATATCAATTTGCAATTTTCGCGTTCGACCAAGATGGTTTGCGCTGTATCGATTTCGACTAATCGACAGTGCGCATTATGCCGCATTCCATCAATATTACTCGGTCGAATGCGATTCAGCCCGTCTAGGTCGATGCGATATGGGGGGATTCAGATTCCTTATTTACTCTTGAACATTGCTTACATATCGTGTACAACACAAACTTTATCGTGATTATAAAAAAAATATGTAAATAATTATTCAACACGGAATCATAAATTCAGCTACATTACTATTGAATCTAGTTGACGATTGGATCAAATGGCAACTTGCTTTCTCATTTTAAATGCTAAATACACGTATTTTGCTAAATTACTTAGAATTTTCCTACGAGTAAAATTCATCAGGTCTACACATTTTATCACAGAGGGTTGTTTCCAATGATATCTGCCAATGAGGGATTTTCTCAACAAATAATAGTTACTTCAGATGAATAAGAAGTGATAATCGTCTTCAATCTATTTCTGATCACTCAGTAAAGATGCTGTAATGTTTCTATTTATTCGAGCACTACCAAATCTACCGGTCTCAACCCTCAGTGAGTGAGCAAAGACCTTTGGTTTAATCAGTGCGGTTCTATGTTTTTCATTCATCAAAAGTCCAACGTAATCTTCATATCCAGAATTGGTTTTAATGGATTTATACAGAATAGTTCAGGTGAATCTAATATATTTTGACTCCAATCAGATTTATATACATTTCTGAATATTTGTTTGAAAACATGAATGGAGATTTTAACAGTCACGGAATCAGGTTATTGCCATCAATACGGAAAAGCCGTAATATTTAAAAAGTGTTTCAGAATCGATTGCCAGCCAGAAATTGACTGTTCATACAACACATTATAAAATGTAGTTATTATTACATTCTTACTCCATATATCTGCGACCATCTCAGTCGAACGTGAAAATTGCAAATTGGTATTCACAAAGTATATATATATATATATATATATATATATATATATATATATATATATATATATATATATATATATATATATATATAATATATATATATATATATATATATATATATATAATATATATATATATATAAAATCCCCGTCAGTTCCTCATATCAAAACATGCTGAGGACACATATATTTATTTTTAAAGTAACTACTTTTCTTTTACCAGCCTTTAATTTCTTGCCCTTGTTTGGACCATTAAATATGCAAACGTAAGACAAATTGTTGCCAGGTTCAACATCAATCTAATTACCCTGTCGCCGTGGTTGAACTAAATTTTCGTTTTGCTTGGAGAGAGGGTAAAGAAAATATGTAAACCAGTTTTTGTGTTGCCGAAGAAGCAAATGAGATTTGTCAGATGGTTTTCCATATATCTTATCTGAGTAAAACTTTTAATATTCCCACCAGAAAGATTGGATTTGAAATCAGAATAAAAATAGGACATTTCGCAATCCTTAAGATTGGAACTATAATGTTATTGTTTGCGACAAAATATGGTGAAACAGTTATCCTTTTGTTTCCTTTTAATTACAAAAATGTATATAAAGTACCTTGTCTGAGTAATCTGCGTAATTTACGAAGCCACTTTCATCAAATTGACCTCTCGGCTCTCCGCCCACATGTCAAGCATACAAGAGGAATTAACCAGTCAAACCACGGGATCAGTGATAGATAAGGCTAATTATCCTTCCCTAGTTTGGACAGATGGGTCATTTCAGTGGTTTTTAGTTGAAATATACAGTAACTTCACATTTCTTATAACTTTTATTGGTTCAAATTTTATTAAGTTGGGGATTTAACTTAAAATGATTCAAGTTAAAACTCTGGTCAATTTCATGCTGAAAAGCCTAAAAATCCAAAAATGCATATGCAAATAAGATGGGAGGAGCGATCAGCCTTTATCTTAGAGGTTAATATGACTGGTTCTACAGGCTCGGTATTGTAATACGAACACTTCTATAAATTCAACCAGAAAGAGCGCCTATTGGAATCGTATGGAATGTCATTATATTTAAATTTTAACAAAACTTCACAATCTGCGAATTTCACAAGAAAATGACATTATTTCCATTAAAGGAAAGTTAGCTATCTCGCTCTCTGGTTTATAAAACTGCTCTCTGTTTATTTTAAAAATGTTATCACGTGGACAGGTAAAAATCGCCCAATGTTCTGAAAGAAATGCAGAAAACTGAGCATATTCACGTTTCTATCTAAATTGCAATATCAGAACAGAATATTGGAAACTACCGTTCTGATATTCTGACATATACGCTAAGATGTTGTTACATCTGTGTTTGAGTCAATTTGGTTGACATGTATTTGCATTTCTTATGAAAGAAAAATTAAAGGAACGAGCCACTTCAACGAAATTATTAAACGTTTGTTTTGTTCTTTTATTATAAACATCAAAATTATTCCTCACCATTTTTTAAAGCGCCAGATGCCGCCGTCTGTCCGTCCTTCATTTCATCATTCCGCTCATACGTCTATTCGTCCGTAACTTTATCTCTCTGGAAATGCACCTAAAAGGTTAAATTACTGGTGCGTGTAGTAATAATGTGTAAGAAGGATATTATTTTTTACTCCATCCCCTGGCGTGTCTGAAGATCAAATGTACTAAAGCTTCATTATAGGTACATCCTAGAATATTTTGTGACCAAACATTATATCTGAATTCTAAACAGGGAGAAGCATCATATTGGTAACGGATTTTGATTAGAATCGCAGTCCGGCGGTGGGGTGGGGTGGGGTGGTTGGTTGGTTGGTATGGGTTGTTTGGTATTTAACGCCACTTTGGTTATATCATGCCTATAAAATGATAGCTAAGTCCCTTTCCTACACACTGAAGCTGCCGACCTGGGATGTCATGTCCTGGACGGATATCGAACCTGCGACCCTTAGATTACGAGCCCGACACTCTACCAACTGAGCTACGGCGGTTCCCTGGTTGGTAGGTGGAGTAATACTGTTTCGAAAAAAATGAGGCAATATTTGAAAAGCTTGGAAATTTGCGATAGTGAGTCATCAAAGTTGCTCTTTCTTATTTGTCATCCAAATCTTACGAAGAACATTTCATTTTTCTTAAAGGTAAACATATGAAAACCTGATCACGCTTCGTAGAAATCTGATTACTTTTCATTTGATCACTCTTTATTCGAAAACACTATTTGAGTCTTTTTTCCCTCAGTTTTAAAAAGCCATTTGATATTCTGATTTATGTCAACCTTCCAAATTTCTGAAATACAGAATATCAAAGGTCATATCCAGTATTGTACTAACAACCTGCTACTGTTTAATTCAACACTGGAACTAAAAGGAAAGTTACATAATGTGTGTGAAAGATATACAAGTTAAATCATCTTATTATCTTTTAATTTTTTCCATATGTCAGTCTAAACTATACGTACACATAAATGGGTTGATTCCTTTCAATCTTGTTTGTGGGTTCCTTCTGTATAAATATTTTTGGACATATTACGATAGTCACGTAGAATCCACCTTACTAGTGACATTCTTGCCTTATTTCATAGATATCCGTCTGACAATTGTGGCAATTTCAGAGCGTTAAAGGGTTTGAAATTAGAAATCCTCCTGCTTATCTTTAAATTTGTTCGATGTCAACCGTTTTTTTTTTCCTTCCGGCAGACGACCTTTATCGTGTTCCTCCGTCATTTTCAAAAAGCTCATCCAGTTTTTGTATTGTATTATCTAGATTTTGATATATTTCTTTAGCCTATGCGTGTTTCTGAAAAAATGTGATCTCTGCTCTCTTAGTTAAATGCAGGGCACGGATTGATCACTAATTGCTCTTAATTTCCCGTACTTGTTAAAATTTTCACAGGATCATACCCGATGATGTAAGAATATCACAAGCTATTTCTCCAGTACTCATTCTGCTCTTCCTTTCTCCATCCATGTTTCCAAAGGCAGCAATGAGTTTTTAGTCCACAAAAGGAAGGAAGTACTTCTTTTCAGAGAATCTCTGTTCCTTTGAAAACATCTGATTTAAACGCAATCAAGGCAAGTTACCATTTCGATGCTTCGCCGACATGACTAAAAAAGGCGAATGAATGTCAGATTTCATGGAAAATAAGGTGACAATGAAATGCAAATACAGGGCATTTTTGACACAGAACATCGCCCTTACATACTTAAGAAAACTTGTGTCTAACTAAAATGTCCACATAGTATTTGAGTCTATGTCTATACAGTATCTTCAATAAAATTGTGTCTAACTAAAATGTCCACATAGTATTTGAGTCTGTGTCTATGTAGTATCTTCAATAAACTTGTGTCTAACTAAAATGTCCACATAGCATTTGAGTCTATGTCTATATAGTATCGTCAATATGCTATAGTTTTCGTTTTTTAATATTTTTTAATTTAGCTATCGATTATGTTTGTCTAAAAATATGAAATTTCCATATTTAATAAATATGAGGAGTCGCAGTGGTTCTGTGGTTAAGGCGTTGTACTCGTGGCCAGAAGGGTACGGGTTCGATTCCCACCATCGGATAAGACTAAATCGACTGCCGTGGTTTATCTTAATGCAAAGTACTTTACTCTACTTGCCTCGGCACGATATATCCTTCATAGTGTTGCTGTGCCGTAAAGCACTTACTCAAACCAAACTAATCCATAACAAATAACATCAGTAAAATAAAGAATGTACAGATAATACAGAAAATAAAGAACACTATCAATCGTCATGTTTTTTCTCTGTGTGTGTATATATATATATATATATATATATATATATATATATATATATATATATATATATATATATATATATATACACAAAAGTTGATAGCGGCGCAAATACGAAACAGTTTCCCAAAGTTCCGAGCTAAAACAAGCTCTTTGTCAAGGGAAGAAACAACTTACATCCACAAAACAAAAACAAAACACAAAAGTCAAGAGAAATTCTTGACTCCTACATGTTTGAATGACAGAGATATATGCAAACAAAGGACAACAATTAGAAGAAAGAAAGAAGAAAAGAATTATAAACGGTCGTACAACGGGTAAACTATGTATCTATTTTATGCTGCTATCAGCCCCACAAAGTTGTATAACAAAAATCAAAGAAGGTATTATCGTGCTCATCACGCACAGACTCAAAATGTTTAGACCTAATTTCAGCCTGGAAACAAATGACGGACACCATGTGTGGCGAACAATCAACGCCATCTACAAAATGTACAATAGCAATTATATCTCGCTAAAGTTATGTATGGAGGTACTAAGGAAATATGTCAAGAGCATGATGTAGCGGGATAATGGGCAATAGTTAAAATAATAATATTAATATTAATGCATGTAAAGAGTTATGGAATATTTATTTGGGTAAATATTATCGCAAAAATTGCTTACATTTGATAAACTGATGCCTGACTGTTGTTTTGAATAGATTGCTTTAGGAACGTTAGACTTTTTCGTTTAGACCGAACTCCCCATGAGTTTTTAATTGTAGTATCCAGTATCGTTCCTTTTGTGTGCGTTCGTTATCGGTCCACCCCAGGTTAGATTCAATCGGTAGCATCTCGAGGGACTCGACTGAATGCCAGGTCGAGTTGTAGTGGTTGGCGAGTTTCGCCTTGATTTTGTTGCGAATGTGACTCTTATGGTTCTTCATTCGTTTCTGAAATCAACGGTTTAGCCAACACATTGAGTAGCACAGATCTTGCGTGTTAGAAGATAGATAGAATATATATTACATCCTAATATATATATATATATATATATATATATATATATATATATATATATATATATATATATATATATATATTAGTTTTACAACCTTCCCCCAGATAATTAAGCTAATTGTCAGGGGTAGAAACAAATTACAAAACAAGAAAAGCAAATGTAACACTAAAGCCAAGAGAAAACCAGAGCTATTTACATGTCTGAATGGCAGAGGAAATTAACTCACGTTTTAGTCTTGCCTCCTCAAGCAGGTGGTCAAGGCAAAAATGGCTTTACAAGTGTCTTTGCTGCAAAGCCAGACCTGGCTATCATGGGTGCCCCAATTAATAAAATTAAGATGAGTGTTAATGATTACCTTGATATTGATTTAACTTATGTGTTATGGACATATTAAGAACTAATATCATTTAACTTTGAAAGTCATATTTTATATTATGAATATAGCCAAATATATTAAAACATCCGACTTTATATATAAAAATCATCATAAAATGTATTGGTTAGAATTTTAAACAAATTAGCTTTCATATATAATACTATGAAACTGGAAACAAGGGCAAAATATATGACCCCACACACGCACAAGGACACACACACACACACGTGCATGCATGCACACATATCCTAATTGGTTTTCAATGTAAAGCTAAAAAATATAGAGGGTCACAGTTACCTACATACCATTACATCCTGAAATTAAAAAGATCTTGAAAATGTTCTTAAAATCTACTTATTGGAAGAAACCTACCAGCCAGCACACCCACTCATACAGGACGCACACTCACACTCTCTCTCTCTCTCTCTCACACACAGACACACACACACACACACACACACACTGAAATGAATGATATATAAATCACAGAAGATCACAATTATATATATATATATATATATATATATATATATATATATATATATATATATATATATATATATATATATATATATAAAACCAATAAACTGACAACGAACAGTTCAAAACTAGTTCTCGTCTAGCCCAAGCGCTTTCGACTCTCACTGAGTCTTTTTCAAAGGCAAACACATCTTACTGGATACGCTGCCTTAAAACACTAAAACCATGCGGCTTAAACCATCAAGACTAGAGAAAACACCCACACTAAAATAAAATCAGCATCTGTTTACAGCCACCACATTTTCAATTAAATGATTAATTAATTTTGCTTATTGGTTACTCACTCACCTATAACTACTACTGTTGTTGTTGTTGTTGTTTGTTGTTTTGGTTTTGTTTTCTTGGGGGGGGGGGGGGGCTGTAGTTCTTCCAGGTATTGTTATTGCTATGGTCATTACTCGCCCTACGGAAGCAATAAAATATCCGGGATATAATCTGCGGTTACACCAACTTACATTAAATAACAGACGGCGATATGGCTCATCCCTTTGTAGGACAAAACCAATTAACTTACAGCATCAGCAGTTGAGTTGATCTGTACTCTTTTTATATATATATACATTATATATATATATATATATATATATATATATATATATATATATATATATATATATATATATATATATATCATTGTACCATTCTTTTTGGCATTTGATTAGATAAATTAGCAGTCAGACAACAGACGTAGGACCGTACCATATGCATAGCAGTCAATTGATGGTTGAATGGGCCATCCTTGGCAGCAAATGTTGTGAAAATACTTTTTCTATGTGTATATGCAGGTTTGATTACTGTGGGACGGGAGGTAATCTATTTTAACACTAAATGTTATAAGTCTTGCACCATAAATGACAACTAATCTCAGTAATTTTAACTATATTTATAGACCCTGATCGATCATGATAAGCATTATGATCTAAAAAAATCCTGTGATAAAAAATGTGAAGTCACAGAATTATATATGTGAAGACAAAGAACAGAATGTGGTAAATGTGGATTTATCACTGAGAAGAACTCTTAGGAATATAGTACAAGTAAATTATCTTTAGTATATGGCAATATACATAGACCTTAATCAAAAATCATAACCTTAAATTATCTAGTCATGAAATGCAAAATCTTTAGTATATGGCAATATGCCATAGACCTTGATCAAAAATCATAAACTTAAATTGTCTAGTCATGAAATGGAAAATATTTAGGTAGGTATGGTTACTAAATGCTATATGTTTATTTAATACAGTTCTCCTTCGTTACGGTACCATTCACTATAACACAACTCCGGATATAACGCGGTAACGCTATGGACCCCGTGTTAACATGTATAAAGATTTAACAATTTTGTTTAAAAAGTTTAGAAATTTCAGCATGAATCATGTCAAATATTTACGTCAAAACCATTGTACTCAAAATGGACTTTGAGAGAACGTGTTTTACAACGTGTCTTTGTCTCCATTAAGCCACTACTGTATTTAGTCAATGTCACATATTGTATTCCTAATAGGCTATATCACACCCGAAATTAGCTTTGTCGGTAATGAGCCACTATTGTAATCGATCTGTGTACATGGTATAGGTAAATGTTAATTTAATATTAGAACTGGTAAAGGGGGATGGGGGTAATTCAAGACTAAATATCCGTAATACTCTGTAACACAAACTTTAGATAAAGAAAAGACCAAAAGGAAATAGTTGAAGGAAAATTGATGACATAATGGAATCTTAAACCGACTTAATAAGAGTTAAGGATGATAGTTATATAGCTCAAGTTTACGCTGCAAACGTGCTTTGTGCGCTAAAGGACTTGCATCCACCAGTTCCAAGACCGCTGCTATCTTTTCCCCTGGTAGACTGGACTGAATGAAGGACTGGATAAATTTGTCGCCATTGGAGAACTACATATGAAGAATGTTTCCAATTATGGAGATGTTCCAAGTAAAATGGATATGGCTGCTGATGAAGGTGAGTTAGAAAGGGTGGAATCATCATTCCCTGCCTTTATCTTCCTCTTATTTTCAATATTATAGTAGGTATTGTAAGGCTTATGAGAGCTATGGTGGTGGTCAACATCGTGGATGATGATGACAATGATGAAGGTATCTACCAAGGAAAAAGAATAACGCAATATTATTAAATTTTCTAATTAAGAAACATTTCATATAACGAGTTAAACTTGCATCCTAAAAAGAACTTAATATTTGACGAGGACTTTACGTAGTATTATTGTGTTCTGTTTGACTTCATTAAAACGTGGTTTCATATACAGTAGTTCCATCCTCTTCATTAAGTATCCCATTCCAGTCTAAAGTCATCAAAATTCCTTTCTTGGAATAAATGTTTCTTCTTTTTAATTGTGATTTCAGCTTGATTATTATAATAATTAAAAGCAAAATAATTCCTATTAATATTGCCATTGTTACATAAACGCATGTTCTTCTTTACTTGGCTAGATTCTCCTAGATCATTTATGTTGGTGGAACCGCTAGATGTTTCTATAGGTGAGTTAGACTTCAGCCCGTTCGTATGTGAATCAAACATGAAGATACTACCTTCTATACTCAGTGGCGTCACTAGGGATGTGCGGGCCGCACCGGGTGACACCATCACAGAGGGGGGGGGGGGGGGGACACCAAAATGGAAAAGTTTAAACTGTAAAGTTTAATGTTTAATGTTAAAATAAAAAATAACATAATTTTGTTGCAGTTCTTAAACGCTGTTACCTCAAATTTTATTGTTTTCTTCTTATGTCCTTTGTAACTTTAGGACTTAAATTTACAAACATTACTATAGGCGATTCTGTATGGTCTGGTACAGGAGGACTCGGAGGAGGTCCATGGGGGAAGTCTGGAGGGGGTGACACCATGAGTTTACCGCACTGGGTGACGCCAACCCTAGTGACGCCACTGTCTATAATCAGTTCGTCATACTTTAATACAGCTTTTGAGTGTTATTCCTGGCATCAGTAAGAAACGGAATCAAGTTTTTTTTCTGGGGAATCAAGGTCCTGAGTAACACTTTCTTTCGAGAAACGAGCAAACTTTTCCCGCGCCTTGTGTAACCTAGTATCACGTTCACTGAAGTTGGTCGACTTCACTATTATCGGTCGATTGACCTTGTTGACATCAGCATCTGTGTGCTAGCTGGATGTCCATTCGGTCAAACTGGGGTACTTCAAGAGTAATACACATAAAGTTACAAATCAGCTGTTCGATTGTTTCCCAAGATTCATTCGATGGCACTTTAAAATTCGTAAAAAATTAAATTATTAACTTTGACTGGGTTTCTATATTATCAATATGCTCATCAAATTCCAATACCCTCATACGAAGATCCCCATTATCGATTTCCAGTTCTTCTTTGGCTTTTGACAGCTTAGCTTGCTCTATTTTAATTCCGATCTCAAGGTTTCAACATTTTAACTCAACTGTGACAAAGTTTGTATTCATATTCATCTTTTAGTGTATATATATATATATATATATATATATATATATATATATATATATATATATATATATATATATATTCTTTTTCACCATCGTTTCTAGTAATTATTTACTAACCTCTATCTTCTCAGTATGTTTAGATATAGAAGCGGGTTACACTAGTGGGCAAAAACAATTTAGATTGCTTAGAGTTACAATACCTGTCGAAGGCCTCGAGTTTTTCTCTACCGTGCCATTTATAATAAGAAGCAGTGACAGAACGTCTGCGATTCTCAAAGTCACAGAAATTGCAAATTTCAATACCGTCAGAATTTGCACTTTCCATTTATGTTTACTTGGGTGATGAAATCTACCAATGATGAAAACTAACAGGGTGGGAATTATATTCTATCAACTTATTGTTTGAATGTTACAATATTAGTAAGTTAAACAAATGAGAAAATATTTGTACTTTAAAAAAAATTGATATATACATATTAATAAATAAAATAGCCACTTCTGCGTTTTGGTGTCACATGCATTATGCTCCCTCTCTCTCACACACACACACACACAGACACACACATACAAACACACACACACATATATATGTATGTGTGTGTGTATATATATATATATATATATATATATATATATATATATATATATATATATATATATTTATTTCCCCGCTGATAGTGAACATGTTCTCTTGGTCTATACAATAGCGCAGGGGACCACACAAGTGGCAATCCACTTTTTAAACTTTAAATGAAAACTTGCAATAAAATGCGATGAATATGTTTTAATGAATTTATCGCATACAAGTTCTATTTTTTCATGATATCTTTGTACTTATAAGTGCATGCTTGAAAATGCTACTCCTCGTTGAAATAAGAAATAGCCGATCCTACCCCACATTCTCAAACTCGTTAATAAATTTTCCTCCACTAGAATGGAACCGAACGAGCGCTCTCCACGTCAGTTGTATCAGGCACTGCTTCACCAGCCCCAGAACCAATCATCCATGGATTTCGTAGCATTGGCACAGTATTCACTCGATGGCTAAAACTTTTATTCAATTAACATAGAATAATAATTGGCAGTCATAATGTGTTTTAAATTTCAGTCATAAGTATACTACCCATAGTGTATCTCAGTGAGGTAACTTGTAACGATAATTTCATCTATTTTTAATCCATGTATTTTCTGTCAATGTAACTGTAGATGTCTTACATGTGTTGACTTTCTTTCAGAAAAAAGTATGAACGATTTACAATTGTATCGTCTTTTCACTTTCAGAAATAAAGTATGAATGATTTACAATTGTATCGTCTTCTCATTTATGTTAGCAATCTTGAACCATTACATTTTCTAGAATTTCCATGAAAGTGTTCCTGAGTTTGAAAAAAAACGTTTCCTATGCATACATCATTGTCTCATAAACCCCATTCTAAGAACACAACGCAATATTCATCAAATATATATCGTTTTTGTTATCGGTGTTCATAAAGAAATATCTTCTATGTATGCTTAGTACGATTGTAGAGAAGGGAATCATGGTCATAAGAATAATTCGCTGGACGATAGTTATTTTGTTGAATGCTGAAATGTTTAATTTCATCTATTTTTATACATAATGGAGTTGCTTATAGATCTCAGTTCAAAACTTTATTTCATGTTTGATTTCAATTACCAATGTTTCCTGCACTGTTCGTAAATGTTTGATTAAACTGTTAACTTTGACAATTTATTTGAACTATTTTTTTTCTTGAAGTATAAGCATGTTATTATTCACAAAAACACAAGGATCTCAAATTAAAATAAAATATTATTATTATTATTATTATTATTATTATTATTACTATTATTATTATTATTATTATTATTATTATTATTATTATTATTATTATTACACATTGAATAAATATCTACACATTGAATAAATATCATACATAGAATCACAGAAGGATGTTTACAAATCCACCATCAATTGTATCTTACTATTATTTAATTCTGTAGTGACGATATGCTTAAACTTTGGAGACCATCAGTTAGTAGATACCGTTTGTCGTCGAAAGAGGAAGGTCCAGTTTTAGTTACTTTTTTCACCAAAACAGTTGTTGAGGATGGCTGCGTATTAAACCCACACTAGAACGTACTTCAGATTCATCAAACAATGTCTGCTTATATGTTTAAAATCTTAAATCTATTTTCATTGTCACTTTGAAAATGACTTTCGCTTTCTTTTCCGCTTTTCCATTGCAAACAAACGCATTCATTTTTTTTTATCTCAACGATCATACCCAAAGTATAGCGGTTTCCATTCGTTTCGTCTTTCATTTTATCGAAGATCTTCTTGTTCTTGTCACTATATAGTGTTATATATATATTTAATCTATAATGAGTGTTTAAATCTTGTCCATAGATGTAAGTAGCACTTTAGTTTCTGGTCACTAGTAAACAGAATGTTTACTAGCATTTGGGTTCAAGGCCAGTCATGTTGAGTTCAAGGCCAGTCATTTTATTGCTTCACATCCTGTTGATATAGGTCAAGTGAAAAAAATATTTCATTCCTGTTTTAGATCAGTCTGTAGGAATCCATTTGTGATCAGATTTTACATTCCGCCGTTGAAATCAGATATATATACATATATATATATATATATATATATATATATATATATATATATATATATATATATATATATATATATATATACATACATATATATACATCTATATATATCTATATATATACATATATATATATATCGAGAGGAATTATTTATTTAAGATATTCGTTGGAATTACTAAAGTGCTTATTGATTTTTGAATTAATACATTACTTTGGACTTTCATAAACTCATTCAAAGACATTTTGGATTGTATCATTGTGTTATATCAGGACATTCAAGACCAGTGGAACTCATTCGGAACATTCTATATTTTTGGACTTGTGATTAGGACATTTAGGATTATTTGGAATTTGATTCACAATATTGTAAGTATCTTTTGAATTTCACTTTGTATAATAATGAAATAAATTGCTTGTTGATATCACTTACATTGTTGGTTTCACTTTCTATCTATTACATTTTTGTAAGACCTAGAGTCGTAACAATAGAAAATGATCCTTAAAATAAACGGGTTTATTAAATAAATGCAGATGTCCCATCATGTCTTCATATATATATTTTCCTTTTCGCAGTAAAACAGAAGACAATTCGTATCTGTAATTTTTATCCTTTGTATTATTTCTTTAAGTAATTGTAGTAAAAATCATACATGAAGAGTTTAGAGATATCAAATATACACATTCTCCTGAGTAGCTTGGTTTTAAAAGTTTAACTTTTACACATGCTACTTGATCCTCAATGGATGTTTTGCAAGTTTTGAAAGTAGGTTTTCATGTGAGTTTCTGCAAGTTATTCTTGGTCTGTACCAGAGTTACATCCACATGTTGTCGAATATTTTCCATTGTCTTTCCTGTAACCAATAAATCAAACGATTAATCAAAGAAAAATTTGTTTCTTATGAACAAGATAACTTTTTCTAATCAATTAGCTTATTCAGTAATAATTTAAAAAGAATAAATGAAAGAATTTTTATCGTTTATTTAATGTATAGTAACATAAAATACAGTAAATTAAATGCTTTCATGTCTTATTTAAATTTTAGTAACATGTAATACAGTATAATTCATTTTAACTTTTACTTACCAAATACTGAACAGTTCATCAACACATCTGGTCATGATGGTGTTAATTTGGACTATACTGCGTTTGGTACTGCGAATTTCATCCATCAATAACACTTTTCTGCGTCCACTGCCTCTTAGAGGTGAAACATGCGTCATGTGAAGAGTCGCTTTTCCATCGGTGATGTTAAATTCGTCATTCGATTGTTGGACGTGTTAAATTTTGTCGATCATTTTGGAATGTGTTAATTCTGCCGATGTACTAAACTCAATCCAGATGGGAGACTTCAAACTGCCGTGAGTAGTTGATAGTCTCAAACGATAGAATGATTTAGATTTAAATCATAATTGTATCTGTTCTGCTGTAAGATACCCCTGTCTCAAAATCTCTCTCTTTCTCCCTCAAAATCTCTCTCGCCCTCATTATGAAATAATAATAATAATAATAATAATAATAATAATTTTTTATGGCCTTTAGAACATTTAGTGATTCGTTTTGGTATGATAAAATAGAAAGATGGTTTTGTGAACATTATGGCTACCTCTTTTCTTTAGCTCAGAAACGTAGTGTACGTCAATGGCAAAAATGATATTCTCTTAGATCATTGGAAATCTAGTTTGACTCCACAATGTTGTCAACTTGTAAATATGTTACTGTTTAACATTTTGAGTATGAAATAGGAAGGGACAAGTCCTAATCCTTCCTCTTCATTTTAAGTAAAGGTCTTAATAAAAAAAATGTTGATTTTGAAAAAATGGTGATAACTTGTTTGTTTGG
Source organism: Margaritifera margaritifera (assembly GCA_029931535.1). Lineage (NCBI taxonomy): Eukaryota > Metazoa > Mollusca > Bivalvia > Unionida > Margaritiferidae > Margaritifera > Margaritifera margaritifera. Next base: position 6,265,946 of record JAQPZY010001643.1, on the reverse strand, counting down.
TGTCTTTTAAAAAAAATCTCTCTCTCTCTCTCTCTCATATTCACACCTGTTAACTTCGATGTACATTTATGTCCCTATCTTTATCAAGCAAACACAAACTATAGCATTCCGTTAGAAATCAGACGACCTCTCAGATTCACTCCAAATACACGCAACAGTAACACAAACAGATAGACTCGCCACACAAGATAAACCGATCACGTCATGCAACATTTCTGTTCAAGTACAGACCTTCACGTATGGAATCAGGTTACAATTAATACTTCCGGTTCAGTACCCACGAATGTAGTCCGAGTCTTTTTTACGAGCATTTTTCCTCTCTTATTTTGGTGATGATGTATGCATTAGATTTCGGCATTTTTAATATTGCTTTAAAGGAAATTGTTTATTGTTTCGAATATGAGCATTATGGTGTGGTTGTCTGTGTGTATTTTGGCGATAGAGCATAGTGAGTAATGAGGCATTGGTGCTGATCCATAAGTGAAATCTGTCACCCATTGCACGTTGCTCAAGAACCTATCACAAGAACTTCACCGTGAGTTCATCTTTGAAGATACTTTACATCAGCATATGATTTATTAGGATATGGACATAGTAGAAAGTTCAGTACTGAAAAACAAATGTAGAGACTATATAGGAAACTTAATTGTGGTCTGAGGCCGTATTGCTACACTGTTACATTTAGCTATGAACCAAGATGGCGCCTATGTTAAATTCCCTTTTGTCCTCATAAACTTTTGACCCTTTGTCACTCAACATATACAGTGTCAAATTTTCCTATGTTAACTTTCCGTTAAACTCCATAACGTTTCGACCCTTTTTAACATGGGACTTCCTTATATCCCTCAAGTGCCCTGCTCTACTACTCACTGTGTGAAATAACACATCTCTAGCTAAACTGTGCTTTCTGTTAAACATTTTTCCACAGGTATCTCAGGCATATTTCGTTTTCTGCCACCTTCCGTCGTTTTGGGAGAGTTTCTCCAGTTTCTGCTAAGGCCCCACCGATTCTGCATCATCAATGTCACTAATTTCAGGATCCTGGAGCTGATTGTCGAAAGAATGAATTTATCTCTCTAAACTATGGGTCGTAAAAAAAATCCCTTTCTTTCTTCACTGAAGCACTCATGTCGTTATCTGTTATCAGGTATGAATAAAGTAGTCTACATACCTGATATAATATATGTTGAAAGTTTATACTGTTAGTTGGAATGTGGCGATAAATATATCAAAAAGTATCCTTATTTTTTCAGTTTCCTTTCTATTTCAATTCTTTAGGGAACATCTGTCTACATAATGTTTTTTAACTTTAAGCTGGTCAAGTTGGTTTCTGAACAAGATAAACTAATGTGAGTTCCAGCTGATTGTTCGAAACTGTTTTTCTCCTGCAAATACATAAACAAAATAACGATTGGATACGTATAATCTACATGGATTCCTAAACGCATACTGTTTAAAGTGAAGTATTTACTGTCAATAGCGGCTCTTAAAACGATACATAAAATTAAAAGTCCACAAACTCTTTTTTTATTACTGACAGATATATTCCTGAATAAAAAATATACCATCATTCATCGCCAATTGTTTATAATTTAAAACAAAAATAGGCCTCACCTCTCAATTTACACTGCTTTACATGCAAATGTTAGCATACACGTACAGACACGTACAGTGATTCGCTGTCTGGAATATCCTTGTTAGCTTTATTCATTTTAAAGAGGCGTGAAATTCTTCTAATCCTACTTTCCATAATCAATCAAATGTAAGTGACATATTCAAGTACGCTTTTATATTATAAACCTGGTCGCAAAAAGTCACCCTTTTTATTTTGTATAATAGCTTGTTTTTTTGTTGTTAATATAAACATGTTTCATTAGATACATGTAAGTTCAAACATCTGCCTGGTCTTGTTTGTTTGCATCTTTAGGAGTCATTTAATTTAAACTTCGATGTGGTGTGGAGTCACATCTGTGGACTAATTTGTTGAAGTCATTAATGTAGCGATAATTATGATTGTATCTGACTATTCTGTACAACGCATTTGTTTTGGTTCTTTTGTAGTCGTTCGACATAATCAACTTTTACTGGCTTTTGTGTTGCATACGTCATTGTATTTCATACATTTCTTGAAACACTGGTTTGCAAACTCTGACACAAACAAGGGGTCCGTCTGAAGTTTGATAGGTCTCCGTTCTTGAAAGATCTATTTCAAGCCATTTAAAACTTATTTTACGGATTTTTGTATAGTGGTTCTAAAAACTAGTTATCTGGATAATACATAAATCACAACTATTTAATACCGAATACCATCATTTCCCTTTGACAGGTTGATCATCGACATGAGATCGGATTCAAACTCTGCGCTAATGGAGGATGCTCGTACTTTTAACCGTCCCAAACATGTATCGGACTTGCCACTGAAGAGAGTATGTATTTTTAGTGTGTACCCACTTTTTGTTCAAATATAAGCTGAATTGTCCTGGATATTGTTTACTCAAATTTCTGCAAAGTTTCTGAGGACCGGCATATCTAGCACGATTTGATATGCTGTAGTAAATATTTTCCACGATTTCTTCTTTCTATTTTTCATCCATCATCTTCTTGGAACACCATGAGGATCATTATAATAATCGTGATGAGTGTATTTTTGCATTCAAATTCATGCGCCATCATTCATATTAGAAGAAAAAAAAGCAGATATTTTTTATAGTTTACAAATTGAACAATTATATCAAAAATATAGGAACAATACAAAGAGAGCTTTGCATTGAGTAAATAACAAACATGTATCTGTATATGTGTACAGGAAAAAGTCTCAAAAGAGAGAACAAGAAACATTGAAAATATACAACAATCAAATTTGTACAATTTAAATGATTTTTTTTAAATTGTTTTTCTATTCAGATTTTCGCTTTACAGTTTTGTTTATTTGTTTTTGTCAACCATGTTTTTAAATTGTCTTCAAAACATTGTATTAAAGAAAATAAGATGTGTTCCTTACTGTATTGAAACGTTCAAGGAAACAAAAGTTTCAGATTAAATTGGGAGATATGTTTAAAGACACTAAGAGTCTTTTTTCAATGTGTAAACTCAGCAGTGTTACTCGTTGAATCGTTCTTCAACGTAAATCATTCTCAACACTATATCCAGCATTTTCACTTCCCACTGACCATTTTTAAGTTCATTGTTTCTCCATTTATAATAAAAGAGTTTATATTTACAAGCCTTCAGTTGATCGATATAAACATATATGTTCATGATGGTTTCCTCCCTTTAGAATATCATTGCAAAATGAGAAGAGAAGAGCTTGTCATTTGTAGAGTACTAATGACATCTTTGTGATAGATGGTCAACTTCACATCCATAAAAATGATTTCGTGTCACACTTTCGAAGTTGTCCATCATGACTTTCACAAAACGAACGTTAAATTCATCCTCTAATATGC